>CM061142.1:199503287-200096831 GCA_030789695.1 Scilla litardierei
GCAAGGCGCCGATAGCATATGGCATAGCATCGTCAATGACCTCGTCGAGGAGGTCCACGTAATCGACATCCTCTGTCCAAGGCATGTGCTTTATTGCCTTAGGAATGTGAAGTTCGACCTCAATGTTTCCGACGTTCAAAGACAAGGTGCCCTCTCTCACGTCAACTATCACGCCGGCGGTGGCCAAGAAGGGACATCCAAGAATTAGCGACGTATCGCCCTCCTCCTTGATATCCATTACCACGAAGTCGCACGGCAAGCAAATTCCTCCCGGTACTTGGAGCGGTATGTTCTCCGCGATTCCTATCGGCCTAGTGACCCGACCGTCCGCGAGTTGTATTCTCATGTCCGTCGGCTTTAGGTCGGTCCCCATATTCAATTTCTTAAACATTGTTAGGGGCATTAGGCTCACGCTTGCTCCCAAATCTACCAAAGATTTTTGTAGCGCGACTCCTCCAAGCGTGCAAGGAATGTGGAAGCTTCTGGGATCTTTAAATTTTGTAGGCTCCTTCTCCTTCTGGGTAAACCATGTACCTTGCTCGGCAAGCATTATCTTTTCCTTTCGCCTTTTTTCCGCAATCAAGTCTTTTAGGAACTTATCGTAAGACGAGATTTCTACAATAACGTCCAAGAAAGGGATATTTAGGCTCACTCCTCGCAAGTACTCTAGAAATTTGGTGAGCTGCTTCTCAATCTTTGCCCTTGCCAACCGTTGTGGGAAGGGTACCGGTGGCATATAGTTGCGCTCCTCACGTGGCTTTACGATTTCAGAATTTTCACCATCTTTTGGCTCTTTTAGGCACCCTTCCTCGTTAACCGGCTCCTTGTCATCCAAAATTTCTTCCCCCGGCTCCTTAGTTTGAACCATGGCGGGAGTAGTGTCCTTCCCACCCCGAGTAGTTACCGCCACCACCGCATTGATGTGGCCGCTATTGCTGCGTGGGTTTGGTTCCGGTTGAGCGGGTTTGGTTCCGGTTGAGCCGGTAATTGTTTAGTATTCTTGTTGAGCAATGCTAGTTGCTCCGATAATTGTGCCACGACGGTGTTGAGAGAGTCTTGTTGGGCCGTCAATCTAGCATTTACCTTCTTTTGTTCGGCCATGAATTCATCAACCCTTGCTTCATGGTCCGACCTCGGCGGTGCTTGTGGTGGATTATGTGCTCTCCACCCTTGATTGTACCCCGGAGGTCTATATGGCCCCGCTTGTTGCCTTGGTTGGAAATTTTGTTGTTGGGGCCCTCTCGGTTGATATTGCGGTTGTTGTGGAGGCCGAGCTTGAGGTTGTTGCGATGGTGGATTCAAGGCTCCATCATAATTAGCATATGAAAATCCCAGGTGATTTCTCGTAGCCGGGTTTGCCCAATAAGCGGTGTTTCCCGCAACATATTGAATTTGCTTTGTAGCTCCTTCTCCTTGCTCTCCTCCAACATACATAACACGAGTTTGGTCTTGCCAATCGCTCATGCTTCCTCCCGGTGTAGAAACGGTAGGGGCTCCATGCGGTTCACTAATCAACTTCTCCAATCTCTCCACTACCTTGTGGAGAGAATCAAACTTTGTAGATAGCTCCGCTACGGCCTTTGCCTCATAAATACTTATCGGCTTCAAGAGTGACGAAGAATGTCCCCTCTCATCGCCCCATTGTTGGTTCTTCGAGGCCATCTCCTCGAGTAGGGCCGTAGCATCATCCAGCGTCTCAGACAAAATAGCTCCATTGGCGGTTGCATCGATAATTTTCTTGGTACCCGGTTGCAATCCGTTATAAAAGCTATGCACAAGTTCACATGCTTCAATACTGTAATGGGGGCATTGGTGTTGGAGATCTTTAAAACGCTCCCATGCCTCAAATAGAGTTTCTTGAGGTCCTTGCTTGAAGGACATGAGCGCGCTTCTTATCTTGACGGTCTTGGATGGTGGGTAGAATTTGTTAACAAATGCGCTCGCTAACTCATCCCATAAAGTAAAGATCCCCTCTGCTTGCGTCCCCAAACAATACAATGATTTGTCTCGGAGAGTAGATGGGAAGAGGCGTAGTCGAATAGCGTCGGCTGGCATGCCGGGCATCTGAAATGTAGCACATTTGGACAAGAACAACTGTAGATGGTAGTGTGGGTTCTCTTGGGAGTTCCCATGAAATGGGTCTTGTTGCATCAACACCACAAGTCCCGTTTTAAGATCGAAGTTCTTGTCCGCCGCCAACGCCGACATCACAATAGACGAGGTTGTAGAAGTAGTCTTAGGCCGTAGCCTATCTAGGATGGAGACAAGCACAGCCATGCGTGCCGCTAACTCCTCTGGTGTCTCTGGAGTGGTCATATGATCTTCCTCTATAACAAGTCATCTCTCGGATCTAAGCCTCCTTGCCGTACGCTCGATCTTAGGATCAAATAATATGTCTTTTATAATATGTCTTCTTGATGTGCCTTCGATCTCGTGTACATGCCCAACAAAAGAGAGTCTTGATGGAATTGTTAGCTCGATAGAGGAATAAAAAAGGTAAAAATAATAAAAGTAAAAATAAATTACTAAGTAAAGAAAATAAAATACTGTCGATCCCCGGCAACGGCGCCAAAAACTTGGTCGCGCCTGGATATACACCCGGAAAATGACTATAGTTTTACCGCAAGCGCACGGCGTAGTTGCGAGCGGGTATCGAACTCAGGAAGGACAATTGACTGTATCCTACTTTGATCACTTAGCTATCGATGGAATAAGAATAGTTTTGATAGTAATATCACAATTGTTCAAATAGCAAATAGAATTTAATATAATAAAACATCTAGGGATAGGAAATCCCCACTACGGACCGGCTCTTATCCTTGTGGATCATGAATATCAATGTTGCAAAGCTTGAATGTAGGTGAACTAGTCGCAACTTAATGTAGAACCAAGCTCACGCTCTCGCGCTATTACCGGTCTATAGCAACTTAGATTAGGGCCCACTCTCGTGCAAACCCTAACCCAAGCCACTAGCGTGAAGATCGACATCATCGTCCAATCGCAACTCGAGCCCACTCTCGTACAAACTCAAGCTACGACCTAGGTTATGATAGTTCATATTCGTCCAATCTCTTGCAAACGAATATTAGTATAGATTGATAATAAAAATCTTAGATTTGGTCCAATCTCTTGCAAACCAAATCTAGAGAATCTCAATTATAAACCTAAATCGAATATCAAGGACTTCCCATCAATTTGGATTCAATCTCTTGCAAATCCTAATCGATGGAAATTCCTAGATACTCGTAATAAATCAATCACAACCTAACCTTTCATTAATCCTAGCAACAATTCTATTCATTCATCACAATTCAAAGATCGGGTCCATAGGGTTCATCCCCATGCCCTAGAACGACGAAACTACTCACAAATCATTATGGAAATCTCAGAAATAAAGAATAGGATCATAGCATAACTCATAGTAGAGAAGAAACAATTCATAAAAATAAGAGTTTAGCAAGAAAGAACAAACCAAAATTGTCGCCTATGATCTCCAGCTGAGATTTACAACATGAATAGCCGTCAAAAAAATAGAAGTCTCTCCTAAAACTAGGGATAAAACTAGGTTTAAATACATGCCAAATTCGTCCAAAATCCTGACAATTTGCCCATGGGCAGCCCAGAAATCCTAATTTGCATAGCAGTCGGATTGCGTCACTCGGCCGAGTGACCTATGTTACTCGGCTGAGTGACAGACCCAATAAAAGATAGAGAGTCTGGGAAATTTGGGGGTCTGTCACTCTGACTGACTCGGACGAGTTGGCTTCTTTACTCGGTCGAGTGAGCAATCTTGCTCGGCCGAGTGGGTCTTCTCAGAATTTCTAGTAACTTGGCCGCTTCTCGGGAGAAAATCACTGTTCCACTCAGGCGAGTGAGCTTTCTTACTTGGTCGAGTGAACTTCCTTGTTCGGCCAAGTGAACTCTGAAAATTGGCTGTGCGTATCCGTTTCACTCGGCCGAGTGTCATTCGGCCGAGTGAGCTGGCTGTTCAGCCGAGTGAGCTGTCTCTGGGCTCTTTTCTTCTCCTCCTCGCCTCCTCATTGATTCTATCAAATTTCTTCCTCTTTCGCTCATCTTCTAACGATGCTAACTCCTCAAGTAAGCTGTGGGTGACGCTCCGATGTGCATAAAAATCCTTTGATCTCATTTTCGCTCCAAATCGCTCCATATCTCCTGAAATACGACAAAAACTAGAAATAGTGAAAAGCAACGTGATATCGTCGAATAATCGTGGAAACCACAATATGGGCGATCGAAACGACATGAAAACATGTAGAAAAAAGGTGTAAAATAAGGAGTGATCACAAGCCATAAACGATTTTTAGAACTCAATCAATTCATAATCATCCGCATTTTTGGTATGTGAAGGAGTTTTAAATGACGAGAATTGGTGATTTATTCTTTTCTTTTGCTTTATTTAAAAAAATCATAAGGTCTCATACACCCCCCAACTAAAGATGGACTTTGTCCTCAATGTTGAAGAGGGTACGAGTTTATTCAGTAGCAAGCATCATAAAAAGCAAATAAAATCTATACTAATGGAAAGAACACAACGTGGTTAAATGGCATATCATGGATCTTTAAGGGTGTAGGAAGTTTTTCTATCTGCTCCTTGCACTCATCGACGAGTATTTTTTCTCCACTCGCTTCCTTATGGTAAAACATCGACACAACCCAGCATATCTCCTCCATGTGTGTATATTTTTGCTACATGAGATACATTGTGTCAAATAAAGATGGACGAAATTGATTTTCCATGAAAGCTTGCCATAATGGGTCTTCATAAACGATAAAAGATTTTAAAGCTAATTGACGACCATCTGAATCTAAAAGATTTGGAACTAAAATTTGAGATTTAGAATTAAATTGTTTGAGTTCATGGGAACTTCCCTAAAAAGGATCGCTATACTTGATTTGGTACTCTGCCTCAGGAGGACGTGGAAGTGGCTGCAGAAATAGGTCTGGAGGGTAAGACAAATCACGCTCATTGTAAGTCATCTCGTAGTCACCTTCGTGTGCTCCACCCTCTTCATCAGTAATCGTAGGTTCTGCAGGCCTCTCGAAACTCTGTGGTTCTTCCTTAAGGTCTTCATGGGTGATGGTTTGGTACACATCCTGAGGTGGAGAAAATAGTGGCTGTTGAAACGCATCTGTGGGGATGTATGTATCAGGCTCGAACTTAGTCTGTAAGCTCTTTCCCTCGTACATATCATCCTCTTCATAAAAGTGATAACTCTCTCTATCTCTTATCTCCACCACATCATCATCATCGACAAAATGGAAATGCATTGTGGCACCCTTATAGTGTACATGCACCCCATCACCCATCTCCTCATGCTTATCCACGTGTCATTGCTCAAGCTCCTCTAATTGGTTCTAATGCTCACTCTCGTAGGACCCCTCTTGCTGCTCCATAAAGTCGTATCGATAATAACTCCAAGGTAACTCCTCAAGCTGTCCCTGGACCTGTCGAAATGTGTCCTTGAAAGGAATACTCTGGCCATCATCTTCATATCTAGGTGATTGATCTTCAGATGGCATAGCTCTCTCATGCACTGTAAGGTCCTACAAGTACCACCATGCATCCTCTGTTGTATATGAAAGGAATTCTCCATTACAGCACATCTGCACGAAATCCTGCGTATGAGGGAGAAATCCTGTGTAGAAGATCTGCAGGAGATGATCATCATGGAAGCTATGGTGTGGGCATGCAAGCATTAAATCGTTGAACCTTCTCAAAGCCTGATGGTAGGCCTCCCCATCAACTTGGATGAAGTTCGCAATCTGTTGCTTCATAGCCGGCTGCCTCTATGCTTGTCGCACGAAAGGAGGCAAGAATCTTTTAAGGAAGTCAGCCTGAAATGATAACCAAGTAAATAAAGAGTCATGAGGCAAAGTATTAAACCAAGATATATCATTGTCTCTTAAAGAATATGGGAAATATTTAATACATAGTCTCTCAATGTGCTCAAGCTTTTTCTCATGAAACAATTGGTGGCATATATTTTCAAACTCTTATGTTGGAACTTGGTATTTTCCATCCTCTCTTCCATAAGGTTTTGATGTGACAAATCAATATATTTCATGTTACTAACTCCATCTATGCAGATGTGCAGATATAAAGCTTATCTCATTCACATATACGCATATGATCAAAGTACAAGGACTTTCTGCAAAAACAGCCTTGCTACTCAAATTACGTTTGAAAAACGTATCTACGGAATGATGTAATTTTTACTTTTTAGATAGCTTCAGGGCCTTGGTTATATCATATCATATATCCCTAAGCTCAAATCTACATCATCTCCTAACTTATTTGATCCTAAGTCAAAATTCCTATTTTTCAGAATTAGCCTACTAGGATTTTTCCTAGCCTACCAAAACAACTATATTTTCATTGACTTTTGACTTAATACTTTCAGACAAGGATCTATCCGTTGTCTAGTCCACATCACCAAAATTTTGTGACCGTTTCAAAATTAGTAAGCTACGAAATTTCCTAGCCTGCCAAACCATTTTTTGGACTGAAATTTTCCAGAACAGTTTCTGACCATTCTCCAACGTTCCTTTCAGTTTCTGAACGTTGTGCAACGTCTCTTTTAGAGCCATTCATAACCGTTTCTAAAACCTATAAAAGGAGGAGTACACCCTCTCATTTCTCACACACTTTCCTCTTCTTTATTATGATTTTGTTGAAAGCAAGCCATTGATTTTCTTAAGCAATTCAGCCATTAGTTGTTCTTTTCTTATTTGTAAGAAGAAATCATTGGATTTCTTTCTTCGTTTAAGAATGGAAGAACTTGGATTTTCAACATCATTTTGGAAAGTTGTTTGTGTTCATAATTGCAAGAAGAAATCGATAGATCTCTCTCTTCTTTTATGAACCAGAGAACTTCAACTATTGTTCCTCATTACATATCTTATACATCTTGAAGTTCATCTTTTAAAACACCATCCTTGAATTCATTCTCTGAAATTTATACCAAGGCTATAGGTGTTTTTCTATTTCATTATTTAACGGGTTTGAATCTCTATTTAGAGATTGTACAAAGTTTGGGACACGGGGAGTGTCGCCATTTTTGTAAGTTTGTGCTTGCGGGGCAAGTGATTATAGTGGATTGAAAATTTCTAAAGGGAGTAGAGGACTGGAGTAGGATCAACAGGATCCGAACCAGGATAAATCTCTGTGTTTGTGATTGGTTTAATTTTCAGCACTTGTCATTTATTTCTGTTCCATCTTTGCAAATATTAGTAACGTTTATTTACAACATTTTTATTATATACACTATTCACCCCCTCTAGTGTATTGATCCATACAAGTTAGATTTTCATTTGGTATCAGAGCAAGGTTAAGATGGCAGAATCAAGCATGAACGTTGTTCCACACAACTACAACACAAATCAACATCCTGAAGGGCACTCTCAAGTTCGTCCTCCTCTATTTGATGGTTTTAACTACTCATATTGGAAAATACGAATGGAGATTCATCTCCAAAGTATGCATTATGAGATTTGGGACATCATAGAGACAGGATACACAAAGCCAACCACTCCTGTTACAGATTGGACCGCTAATGACAAAGATGCAAAGACAAACAACTCAAAGGCCATGAATGCTTTATTCTGTGCCATGGATAAACATGAGTTTAATCGAGTATCTCAGGCCAAAAGTGCAAAGAAGATTTGGCACATACTCGAGGTAACTCATGAAGGAACCAATAAAGTAAAGGAAACTAAGATTGCCTCTTTGGGTCATAAGTATGAGTTGTTCAAGATGCAAGACAAACAGACGATTGGAGAAATGAACACCAGGTTCACTAATATTATTAATTCTCTTAATGCTCTTGGAAAAGTGTATTCTTCTCTTGATCAGGTACGCAAGATTCGTAAGGTACTCTCCCTAGAATGGTGCCCAAATATCACTGCTATTGAGGAAGCCAATGATCTTTCCACATTATCCATGGAAGATCTAATTGGTAACTTAATGGCACATGAAGTCACATTACAAGATGCAAAAGAGGAATCAGATGAAAAGAAGAAAGTACTCGCCTTCAACACAACATCAGATAATGAAGATTCAGATGATGACATGGCATTCTTTGCCAAGAACTTCAGAAAGTTCTTTCAAAAAGGTAAGTATAATAACAAATCTAAAAATACTGATTCTTCTCTTTGCTTCAATTGTAATAGGCTAGGACATCTGAAGAAAGATTGTCCACTTCTCAAAGAAAAGTTCAAAACTTCCAACAACAACGATCAATCCAGAAGAGAAAGTTAGTCTGACAAGATGAAGAAAGCATTTGCAGCAACTTGGGATGAATCTTCAGATGATGAAGATGATCATGATGAAAGTGCTAATATGTACTTTATGGCACAAGATAGTGAAGATGAGGTAAGTGCTTTTAATAATGAAGAATTATTAGATGCATTGAAAGATCTCTATTCTCGTTTCAAAAATTTAAATAGTCAACATAAATCTTTGAAACAGAATAATGACAATCTCCGTATTAAATATAAAGAATTATCTTCTTCTAAGAACACTACACCAAATTCCATACATATTGAGAATACATCTTCTCAAAATTTGGATCTTAGTAAAGAGAATGATATTCTCAAAACTAAGAATCTAGAACTACATACACAAATATCCGAAATGGATAAAAGTATTTCATCACTAAAGATGAAATAAGACGAGATATCATCCAATGTTAATAAATTTAACAAAGGAAAGACTAATCTCGATGATTTGCTTAAAATTCAATATCCAGCAAATCATAGACAAGGACTGGGATATTCTCATAAGGATGTGCCCAAGTCTTGTAACACTTCTTCCTCTTGTAGAAAAACAACTTTTGTTAAACCACAAAAGAAGAATCACGCATTCATTTATACGAAGAAAGTAAACACTTCTACTTCTTCCTCACAAAGAAATGTTACTAACATTTCAAAAACATTTCCTAGGAAACCTACTACAATTAGTATATGGGTTCATAAGGATTCATGTTTAAATGATAGAAATAGTTATATTTCTCATTTTATACATTCTATTGTTCATTCTAATGATTACATTAGAAAGCCAAATTCCACTTGGGTTTGGCTTCCTAAAATCTAATCCCAAGGACCCTCAAACAAAGGGTACCAATGCTTAATGTTTTATCTTTCAGGTACCTAAGAAAGAAAGATGGATTTTGGACAGTGGATGTTCAAAACATATGACAGGAAATGTCAACTTGCTTTCAAGCATTAAATATAAAAATGGAAGCACAGTTACATTTGGTGACAACAAGAAAGGAAAAATCATAGGCACTGGAACAATTGGTAATATAAATCAGCCTATCATTGAGAATGTTCACCTGGTTGACGGTTTGAAACACAACTTACTTTCCATTAGTCAATTATGTGATAAAAATTATAAAATAGTTTTTGAACAAAATGATTGCATCATTTATGATTCTGATATGTCATCTATTTTATTTCGTGATAAGCGTAAGAATAACATTTATATTTTATGCATGTCTGTTACCACTCATAATCATTGTTTAATGATTACATCAGATGACACACTTCTATGGCATAAACGTTTTGGACACACTAATTTCAAAAACCTAGCATGTATTTCAAAACACAAGTTAGTTAATGGAATGCCAAATATTTCTTTCAAATACAAACATTTTTGTGATGCTTGTCAACAAGGAAAAATGCACAAATCTTCTTTTAAATCAAAAGATGTTATCTCAACAAAGAGACCATTAGAACTCCTACACCTAGATTTGTTTGGTCCTTCAAGAGTAGATTCTTTGAATAAAAGTAGATATGCATTTGTCATTGTTGATGATTATTCTAGATACACTTGGGTTATATTTTTGCAAAACAAAAATGATGCTTTTAAAGAATTTTCATTATTTTGTAAAAAGATACAAAAGATCAAATCCTCTAACATTATCACTATTCGTAGTGATCATGGGGGAAAATTTGAAAATGAATCTTTTACCAAGTTTTGTAATGGAAATGACATTATTCACAATTTTTCTTTTCCTCGTGCTCCTCCTCAGAATGGAGTAGTAGAAAGGAAAAATAGAACTTTACAAGAATGTGCAAGAACAATGCTTTGTGATAGTAATCTACCAAAATATTTTTGGGCAGAAGCTGTCGCAACTGCTTGCTACATTATGAATAAAGTTCTTATAAGGCCATTGCTTAATAAAACTTGTTTTGAATTATTCTTTAATCGCATTCCCCGTGTATCATATTTTAAAGTGTTTGGATGTAAATGTTTCATTCTTAATACTAAAGATGCACTTGACAAATTTGATTCTAAATCTGATGAAGGTATTTTTGTTGGATACTCAACACGTAGCAAAGCCTACAGAGTATATAACAAAAGAACTTCAACAGTTGAAGAATCACTTCATGTCACATTTGATGAGAATCCCTCATCTAATTCTCCCATCATTGATGATGAAGAGAATATATTACCTCTTTCTAATTCTTTAGATAATATGAAACTTGATGAAATTGATGCTACTAAACATTCTGTTGAGTCTATTTCAGATAATGCAGATCTTCCTAAGGCATTTGCACAAGTTCCAAATCATCCATCAGAGTTAATTATTGGAGATATTACAGATGGAGTAAGAACTCGTCGCCAAATAGAGCAAATGGCACATTGTGCATTTCTTTCAACCATTGAACCAAAGAACATCAAAGATGCATGTGAAGACAGTTCATGGATTATGGCTATGCAGGAAGAACTCAACCAATTTCAACGGAATGATGTTTGGGAATTAGTTTCCAGACCATCAGATCATTCAATTATTGGTACCAAGTGGGTATTCAAAAATAAATTGGATGAATCTGGTCAGGTAATTAGAAACAATGCACGATTGGTTGCACAAGGTTATTATCAAGAAGAAGGTATTGATTATGATGAAACATATGCACCAGTTGCACGTCTTGAATCTATTAGGATGCTATTATCATTTGCATGTTTTAAAGATTTTAAACTATTTCAAATGGATGTGAACAGTGCTTTTCTAAATGGTTTTCTTAAAGAAGAAGTTTATGTAGAACAACCTCCGGGTTTTATTCATGAAAATTTTGAAAAACATGTTTTCAAATTGAAAAAGGCTTTATATAGTCTCAAACAAGCACCTCGTGATTGGTATGAAAGACTTAAAAGCTATCTTTTAAATTCAGGGTATTCAATTGGTAAAATAGATTCTACTTTGTTTATTAAACACATAAATTCTGACATTATTATTATTCAAATATACGTTGATGATATTATTTTTGGTTCTACTAATGAATCTCTTTGTCAAGATTTTTCTACGATTATGCAGAAAGAATTTGAGATGAGTCACATGGGTGAACTCAATTACTTCCTCGGTCTTCAAATCAAACAAATGAAGGAAGGAATATTCATCCACCAAAGCAAGTATTCTAAAGAACTCATTAAGCGTTTTGGATTAGAAAGTTCTGCAGAAAAACATACTCCAATGAGTACATCTATTTCCCTCGACAAAGATTTAAATGATAAGAGTGTTGATCAACGTCTTTATAGAGGTATGATTGGCTCTCTACTTTATTTAACTGTAAGTAGACAAGACATTATGTTTTCAGTATGTTTATGTGCATGTTTTCAGGAAGATCCTAAAGTTTCACATTTAACTGCCGTAAAACGGATTATTAGATATATTAAGTATACTTCTGATTTTGGTTTATTTTATTGTAAAACAAACACATTTGATTTATTATCATATAGTGATGCAGATTTTGCTGGTTGCAAATCAGACCGTAACAGTACTAGTGGTACATGTCATTTTGTAGGACATGCTTTAGTCTATTGGTTTAGCAAAAAGCAAAACTCTGTTTCATTATCTACAACCGAGGCAGAATATATTGCCGCTGGTTTAGCATGTGCTCAAATTTTATGGATGAAACAAACTATTTCAGACTATGGTATTAATTGTTCCACATGCCCTATTATGTGTGATAATACCAGTGCTATTAATTTATCTAAAAATCATGTGCATCATTCACGTACAAAACATATTGATGTACATCATCATTTTTTAGATGATCATGTTCAGAAAGGAGACATTGTTTTAAAATTTATTTCTACCGAACATCAAGTTGCAGATATTTTGACTAAGCCTTTGAAAGAGGAATCTTTCATTAAGCTTAGAAGAAATCTGGGCATTATTAGTGAATCAGAATTTGATTTATAAAAATGTATATGTATTTTTGATTTTTATGAATTTTTCTATAATTTGCTGGTTCCTATTTATTTTTAGCGTGCTACGAAATTTTGTAGCATGCCAATTTTAAAAATTTCTTCTATCTTCTCTGTATTATGCCTAATTTGACCCCTGGTTTTTGGATTTTTTTAACACTTCTCATACATTATTAAATATTCATTCTCAAAATCAAATCTCGTATCAAAATTCTTACCCGTTATCTTCCACTTTGTCTCTATCTTTGATTACTGTTGATATTTTTTTGGTCTCTCTCCTGCCACATGGATACTTCTCATTTGCCTTTCCGAATATCCCTTGGTTTTCACATTGGACAAAGCACTGACATTCATTTCACCTTCGAACTTCCCCCTTGCATTCACTTCTTCCAAAAACTGTACTTCATGTTGACTTGGAGTAAGACTTCACAAGAACCCTACAGATTCTCACCTTTATGAACACTACATGTTCTTATTTGTTTTCTTCTGACATTGAAAAGATATTGGATTGTTTTGGAACTGAAAACTTCTACAATTCCCTCTACTTATTTTATTAATTCTACATTGGGCATCTACATTTATGAAGACCACCAACCGTCCTTTGCTTTCATTTTTTATAGGGACACGTCACTTCCCTTACCAGTTCTGTCTCTTTGCACAAGTCAACAATATTTTTTAAACTCTCCTTGTCTTGGAATATGCACTTACATTTATTTTTTTGGTTGCATTCTGACAAAGGATTTTGCCTATCTATTTCTTTTATTACTTAGGGTATCTATTAGAATGATATTCTGACAACACAAGTTTTTATCTCTATTAAAAAAAAGTGCACCACCCGTTCTGTTTCTTAGTGGTTGCTTTCATCAATTTTTTAAATAAACACTCTTCATTATTTTATTCCCTTTGAATGACAACTCCCCATTTAATTTTTTTTGTAACTTGTTCCAAGACACTTCAATACACTTCATTTCAGCCTGACACTTGCATTGGAACTCACTTTGACCCATTACTTCTCCTATTTCCCATACACCTAGGGACTTACATCTACCATCTTAAAATTTATTTTTTTACTATTTGTTTATTTGATGCCAACGGGTCCTTTTGATGCCAACGGGTATTTTTAGCAGTTTTCGCAACCGCCGGCTGCCTCTCTTCCACTTCCAGTCTGTTCGTTTTCTGTATCTTGATTGTTTCAGTTGTTCAAACTTCTTCAGTTTTAGCAACTGCTTCCACTTCTGTTATGGCACCCGATCAGTTTTCTTTCCCTTCTATTTATTTCTTTCCACTTCTCCTTGATTTTTTCATTCTATGTTACAACTTCTTCTCCTCTTATTTTTATCATTTCACTCAACACCACCATGGACGAACCCTCTCCTCCTTCCGCCACCGACCGTTTTCGCTCCCAGGCTGCCAAGGATCGATATTTATCCTTCGAGGCTACACGATTTCATCCCGAGAGGTATCTCGACTACGGCACGCCGACGATGATGCACGTGACGGCTATCCTCACGGTGGTCGGCCTTCATCAAATTTGGTCTCTTGCAAACAAAACTCCCTACTATCCTACTCTTGTCTGTGAATTCTACGCTAATCTTGAAACCGTCGTTCACCGTGGCCAAAAGTACTTCTTCACTATGGTTCGGGGAGTCTCTTTCACGGTCACTAGCAACAAACTTGCAGCCATTATCAACCAACCTCCGGATTTCCTTGGCCTACTTTCCTTTGCCATGGACGATGCCGTTGTCCTCGCCAGACACGCCACAAAGTATACTCCTCATATGTCCGCGGCCAAGCTTCGTCCCGAGGCTCGTCTCATTCATAAGATCATCATCCACAACTTGTTGCCCAAGGCCGCCTCCGTGAATTACCTTAGTAATGCCCACGAGCATTGCTTGTATGCCATTATGGCCGGTTTCCCAATTCATTGGGGCCATTTGTTTCTCCGTACCCTCATGAAGCTTGTTTCCACTCATTTTTACTTGCCAAGCCTTATCACGTTGATTCTTCGAGCATTCGGTGTTCCTACAGATGGTGAACTTTTGGTGCAACATGACGTCCATATTGATGAAAATATTATTCACAGCATGGGCCTTCCCGATGGTGCCTCTACTTCTTCTGACAACGACGACGACAACGATGAATCCGATGATGGCTCCACCCTGCCTACCACCCCAACTCATCAATCTCGCACCCAAGCATCTTTCCCGGGCTCTTCATGCTCCAGATGCGGCAAAAAGGTCCTAGCTTCAAAGGACGGTGTCTCTCCTTCACGCGAGACCAATGATGTGCTACTTCGCCACCTTTCTGACCAAGTATCTGAGGGATTTACCGGCATCCAGAAACACATGAGTTCTTATGATGCGACTCTCAAACATTACGATGAAGTTCTGGATCCGATTCAGGTTAACCAAACCGAACTTCGTTCGGACCTTGAAGCCCACAATATACTTCCAACTCGTCGCACCCGCACCCGCCGTTCATCCCCTGGCTCGTCATCCTATCATCCTTGACTCCCTTGCTCTAGCGTGCTACTGATCTTTGGTTCTATTTTCTGTTTTGTCGCATCCTATCCCTGCATGACTTGTTGCTTCCTTTGCATTTCGGCTCCTCTTAGTTGCTTTCCCTCACTAGTGACTTTGCCTCATCTTGTGTTATGATGATGTTCTGTTTGGTTGGTTTCCGTGGTTCCTGGTTTGCCTTATTTCACTATGGTCCTTGTCAGCTATCTAGCCTGGTTATATGTTGACTAGGTTCTTTCGTATGTTTGTTAATTTACTTATGGGTTTATCCTCGCTGTTTATGTGCTTGGCTGTTTTGTATGTTCGTTTCTCGTATGTTTTGGTAATGTATGATGGTTATCTAGTGTACTCTAACTCTATGTTCGTTGTTTAATGAATATTAGTTTCTTTTGTTACTTCTGTGCTCTTATTAATACACCCTCTCTGTTATTTTTCACATTGCCTCATTTTTTTCATTTGGCTTGCTACAAAAAATCATAGCCTGCCAATTTTTCTTTTCCACTTTTTGTGGATGATAAAGGGGGAGAAATGCGCATATATTTAGGGGGAGTCTATCTTCATATATTCAGGGGGAGTAACATCAAAGTAACATCATATTAATTCATGTTAATAAACTCATTAAACCATGTTAACTCACATTTTATATTTAATTGTTTTGTCATCATCAAAAAGGGGGAGAATGTTGGAACTTGGTATTTTCCATCCTCTCTTCCATAAGGTTTTGATGTGACAAATCAATATATTTCATGTTACTAACTCTATCTATGCAGATGTGCAGATATAAAGCTTATCTCATTCACATATACACATATGATCAAAGTACAAGGACTTTCTGCAAAAACAGCCTTGCTACTCAAATTACGTTTGAAAAACGTATCTACGGAATGATGTAATTTTTTACTTTTTAGATAGCTTCAGGGCCTTGGTTATATCATATCATATATCCCTAAGCTCAAATCTACATCATCTCCTAACTCATTTGATCCTAAGTCAAAATTCCTATTTTTCAGAATTAGCCTACTAGGATTTTTCCTAGCCTACCAAAACAACTATATTTTCATTGACTTTTGACTTGATACTTTCAGACAAGGATCTATCCGTTGTCTAGTCCACGTCACCAAAATTTTGTGACCGTTTCAAAATTAGCAGGCTACGAATTTTCCTAGCCTGCCAAACCATTTTTTGGACTGAAATTTTTCAGAACAGTTTCTGACCGTTCTCCAACGTTCCTTTCAGTTTCTGAACGTTGTGCAACGTCTCTTTTAGAGCCGTTAATAACCGTTTCTAAAACCTATAAAAGGAGGGGTACCCCCTCTCATTTCTCACACACTTTCCTCTTCTTTATTCTGATTTTGTTGAAAGCAAGCCATTGATTTTCTTAAGCAATTCAGCCATTAGTTGTTCTTTTCTTATTTGTAAGAAGAAATCATTAGATTTCTTTCTTCGTTTAAGAACGGAAGAACTTGGATTTTCAACATCATTTTGGAAAGTTGTTTGTGTTCATAATTGCAAGAAGAAATCGATAGATCTCTCTCTTCTTTTATGAACTAGAGAACTTCAACTATTGTTCCTCATTACATATCTTATACATCTTGAAGTTCATCTTTTAAAACACCATCCTTGAATTCATTCTCTGATATTTATACCAAGGCTATAGGTGTTTTTCTATTTCATTATTTAACGGGTTTGAATCTCTATTTAGAGATTGTACAAAGTTTGGGACACGGGGAGTGTCGCCATTTTTGTAAGTTTGTGCTTGCGGGGCAAGTGGTTATAGTGGATTGAAAATCTCTACGGGGAGTATAGGACTGGAGTAGGATCAACAGGATCCGAACCAGGATAAATCTCTGTGTTTGCGATTGGTTTAATTTTCAGCACTTGTCATTTATTTCTGTTCCATCTTTGCAAATATTAGTAACGTTTATTTGCAACATTTTTATTATATACAGTATTCACCCCCTCTAGTGTATTGATCCATACAGGTTAGATTTTCATCTTATACGTGTAAATAAGGATTCTCCTCCTCCGTACCATAGAAGACTGGTAGGATTTGGCTCAAATCAGAAATAAAGTTTAAAAAGTATGCATCACCATCCATTTATATATTTTTTGATTTTTTTCAAAGAAAAAAAAGATGAAAAATATAAAAAAATTCTAAACTATAAGGTGGAAGGATCTCACCGAATATTCTTCTGAATAAACTGAAATTATGGTTCACAAATACCGTTGTCCCCGGTAACGGCGCCAAAAAATTGGCTCGTCTCAAAATGTGTGAGCGTTACTCCTAAGTGTGGGAGATCGAACAAATAATAATCCGGGTGAGTCCAGGTATCGTATCCACGGAACAACTGACTTGCAAAACCATGGACTTCAGTTTATAAAGAGTACTAAAACGACGAGAAACAACCACCTTTCAGATATAAAGATATGATATCAAGGGTTTAAAATAATAAAAGAAAATCCTACGATAGTTACGGTGAATTCGATACTAGGGTACTAATATGGAGAGTATGTGTTGGTAGTGATTTTGTTAGGATATATGTAATCAATGATTATTAATATCTTTTCTATAACTCAACGTTTCGTCTGGCTAGGGCACGAGAACGTCGGAAGTTATGGTGATAATGAGCGTAAAATAGTGACAAAAAGTAATCACGTATATCATCGATTTCCTGAAGAAAATACGCACAAGTGCCGTCTCGGATCACGATACATCCTCTCGGATCGCATCACAAATAAGCCTTACTCAGATCATATTCGATTCAAGCATGCCCATGTCTCCATATAACATACCCAACAAGATATATGTAGAAATTGACAAAATATGCAATATAACGTGAATATAGGGCGAGAAGGTATCAAAATCAATGCTTACAACACCCTAACTACAACACAACCAACACAAATAGGTACTAGCCACACATGGAGAGAAAATAAACTATATTTATAGACAAATACATGCTCAAAGTCTCAAAATATGCGCTAAATACGCAAAATACGAGAGTAACGTTAGGAATTATATCACCAAAACTCTCCAATTAGCCCCAAATCTCCTTCAGATGATAGCGCTGGCCCCTGTCTATATGGCCTCCAAATTTCACGCCAAAATACGGCTCCTAGAGCCCCCAATACGCCAGAATACATCCAAAAACCCTAAAATACGCTTATATAGAGGCATTGCGGGTTTTGGGGTCTTAACGGGTTCGAAACCTGCTCCAATATCACTTAAAAACCAAACCCACGGGCGCCGCAAATCTCAGCAGCTGGATCAATGCGGGATCTGTCGTGGGAGTGACACATGGCAATCGGATCGGGTTTCGCTTCGCTCATCGCCCGCATCCGCTCATCTCTCCGAGTACGCTTTGGATAACTGTGAACCGTTCGATCTGATCGCAACGATTGTAATGCAGCCACGTCGCCCCGCTTGTTTGCCCGTTGGATGAGGCATGAATACCCTCGATGGCTACCATGTGGCCCTCAAAAGCGCCTCCGTCTGACTTCGTTTGATTTCGAAGGCAGGCCTTTCGATCCATGATCGACGGCTACGAATGTGCTGTGTCGTTCGTTATTTGGTGCCGTCGGATTTGAGTGGGATTTCTCCAGATTTCACAACGTGGCAAGGAATGAGCGGGCGTGGGCGTATATACGACGTATTTTAAGCGTATTTAGGCTATTTTTCTTCATTAAATTGGTATTCTGTATTCAAAAATTCATAGAAATTAGCACAGATCTCAGAAAAATACAAATAAATAGTCCTTGGAATCGTGATATCGAGATCTTCGTACTAAAAATACAAAGAGTATAGAAATACTTAGTATATTGCTGTTTGTAATAGGAGTTTGCTCTAATAAATAAGGGTATTCAAAAATCGAATACGTATCATGTGCGTATCTAACTCATCCGATCCAATGCACAAAATAGGCTAAATGAGGTGTTAAATATGCAATATTCAACCCGAATCAATCGCCTCAATGGAGATTGCTTTTCTTTCCCATTTTGAGGTCATTCCCATGATTATCTTTCTCACCTTTTCTTATTGGGTGTAGACTTGACCAAGAGCTTCAAGCTCATTGGTGATGTTGGTGAAGCGACCGTATATTGTTGCAATGTTCTCATTATCCTTCATATGAAACATATCGAAATTTTGTATTGCAACATATAATTTACACAACTTTACCTTGTTCGTTTCCTCGTGGGTAACAATAAGATGGTTCCATATTTGATATACATGTGCGTATCTAACTCATCCGATCCAATGCACAATGAAGAGCGTTCATTTCCTTGGCATTGTTCACCTCGGCGGACTTATCGACGGGAGTCCATTTGTTAAAATCCTCTTCGATGGGTTCAACATACTCCTTATGGAGGGTTCTCCAAAGAGAAGCAATCCTAAGAAATGTCTCCATCCGGTACTTCCAATAGCCGAAATTCGTGCCATTAAAACGCGGAGGACGAACCGTTGATTGTCCTTTGAAGACGGTAGACGCACCATCACGATCATGATTGTTGTACGAAGGAGGTGGAGGAATGTTGTTGTTGTTGAATGTCATAGCTAAATTCCTTGTGCTATGATACCAATTCTAAGGACCCTGGCTATGAGAAAAATACTAGAAGGGGGGTTGAATAGTGTTTATAAAATTTAAACGATAGTTATACCAATTTAAATTCCTAACCAACAATAGATGTGTAATTATAAATAAACCCAAAATGAAACAATGCTAACACAAAGTATGTTTCAAGGGGTCAGATTATCCAAGTCAAATCCTGACTTGTTCCCGGTAATCCTACGTCCCTTCCACCCGGATACCTCCGGATACTCAAGTTAGAACCCTAACTTGAGGTTTTCTTTAAACCCACTTGTAGCAACCCTACAAGTGAAATCGAAACACAGTCGATGTCCTTGACTCCCATAACTTGGGATCAAGCAAACCACTCTCATAGACCAAGAGTAAAACTAATAACAAAAGATATGAAATAATGAAATAACAACACTTACAATCACATATGCCTTGAAGTAGAACTTGAAGGAGCATGTGTGTTGTGTGTTGAAATCTCTTCCAAGAAGAGAGAAACCCCTTTCTCTTGTCACCACCAATTACCTAGAGGATATCACTTTGATTCTAGGTTGGAGAGAGAGAGAATGAGATTGGAAATCTAGGGCTTTTGGATTTGAGAGCTTGCGAACTTGAAGATGAGAGCTTTGGGTTTTCAAAAGTTGATCAAGATTTTCTAAGAGGATCTAAATGGAAAATTAGAAGCCCTCTTTATATGTTCTTTAAAACCCCCAAACAGAATTCCCAAAAACCCCTTTGAAATCCATGGAGAAACAGCCAGCGGATATAATTTACACAATGGACAGTCGACTGATGAAGAAACCACAGTCGACTGTTGCACTGTGTCAGAGGGTAGGTGAGAATTCAAAAGGTAACTTACCACGTAGGACATTCGACTGATGAAGGTCGGACAGGCGCCGGTAACCCAACATGCGACTGAGAAACCTTCTACATGAGACTGAGCGAAACATGAGTAAGTTGTGAAAACTCAGGAGGTTTTGGGAAGACATGACATGCGACTGATGTGGAACCCACATGTGCATGTGCTATGGGCAGGCGAATGTGATGTAATGCCCTGATAGCTATTGCACAAGTACTAGAGGGAGGGGTGAATAGTACTTTAAAATAATCAAGATAATTATTCCTAATCATTGTGCAAACTCAACCAACAATGCGGAATGAAATTTGACAAACAAGAATTAAGCAATGCAAACAAACGATGTAACGGGTTCGGATCCACCCAAATCTCCCCGACTTGTTCCCGGTGATCATACGTCCCAAACACCCGGATCTCCTCCGGCTACTTGAGTTAGAATCCTCTAACCCAAGTTTTGCACTATGAAATTCTTGTAGAAAACCTCTACAAGATCAAATCATACACAAATGAAATGTGACTCCCACAAACCGGGATCACAAACTTCTCTCACAAACCGAGAGAAAAACTTGCAATATCAAAGTAAATGAAATATAAACACTTACCAACAAAATCCTATGCCTTGAGTAAACTTACGATTTTAGGGCAAGGAGGATTTTGAGGAAGAGAATGTCACCAAACCCTAGCTCCACCAAAATGAACATCGATCAAAGGCTAGGATGGAGTTGGTGACCTTGAATCAAGCTCTTGGCTTAAGAGGCTCACAATGAAGAGAATCTCTCTTGAGGAAATTAGGGCTCAAGGAGTTTGGAGAGATTCTTGTGAGAATAAGAGAGCTTTAGAAATGGAGTTGAATGCTTTCTCTTTGATCTCTAAATCACAATAAATCTCAGCCTTGAATGCTATGAAGAAGCATCACAAGTATATATAGGATAGAGAGAAGAGAGAGGGAAAATTCGTAGCATTTAATGCTCCAACGGCTCTATTCTAAAGCAGTCTAATCGGTCTAAGAAGGATCACTGACCGATTAGTTTTGCAACTAGTCGGTCGGTGATTCTTCTTAGACCGACTAAATGGTTCACAGCCAAGAAGGAGAATTTCAGGAGTTAGAACTAGTCGGTTTAAGAAGACTTGCCAACCAACTAGTTGGACAACTAGTCGGTCGGTGAGTGTTCTTTGACCGACTAAGAGTTGAAAACCAATAGGCTGAATTCAAGGAGAACTAGTCGGTCTAAGAACAAATTCCAACCGACTAGTTTCACAACTAGTCGGTCGATGAATGTTCTTGGACCGACTAACTAGTCAACAGTAACTAGGCTGTGAAAGATGGAAGTATAACTATTCGGTCCAAGAAGGTTCACCGACCGACTAGTTAACCTTCTTGGACAGACTAATTGGTCAACAGTGAAGATGCTGAATTGAGCAAGGCAATCTAGTCGGTTCAAGAAGGATTCTTAACCGACTAGATGAGAATCTAGTCGGTTGGTTCTTCTTCTTGAACCAACTAAGATGCACTAGAAGCCACGAAATGAAGCGTGAAGCTTCGGGAAAGTTTCTATGGGCTTCTACGATAATCCTAGCTTTAAGATATGAGCATTAAGAAGATTATAATGTAAGACCTACTCAAGGCTTAACATTCTACGAAAAGAAGCTAGAAGACTATAAAATAAACTTGACGAACCGTCTTCAAAGCTTCAATCCGAATCTCTTGAATTCAATAATGCTCCTAGAGCTTCAACGAAGCTTCAGGCACACAATCACGCACTTTGAGAAGTCTTGAGACGTCGCTTTTGATGTACGTAGAATTTTGGCGATGATCTCTATAACTGCGTTAACAAAGAGTTAGTTGACGATATTTATGTTTGTTCATCATCAAAACCAAATCCGGGGAATCAATACTCAACATTCTCCCCCTTTTTGGTGATGACAAACCAACATAAATAATAATCAATAATAATGATTCAAATGAAATTTACTTACATATTAAATAATAATCATACGCATCAAGCAGACGAGGAAAGTATAAAATATGAACCCAATTATTGAAATTTAGGATCTAAATCCATTTTTATATCTTAACTCCTCCTGAATCTAACTTATCAAATTAGATTCACGGTAAATTGCTTTAAATTATCATTTAGCACATCGTCATTATTAATTCTTTCCTCCTTTGGCATTAGCAAAAAGAGCGGGAGGAGATCAATGACAACAACAATGGCTAATAAAAAGCACGAGAGTCGAAGAATACGACCACGGTCCAAACGACACCAATGTAAAATAACGAAGAAAATCAAAGCGTGCCAACGAGACCATAGTCGAAAATCGAAAAATGAAATCATCAAAACTCAAATCAACTTCACATATTGAGTTATGGAACATACTCTCCAATATCAACATTCTTAGTGAATTTAGTGCATGGAAAACAATTCTATGTTTTCATAGAAACAATTCTATTTTATCAATAAAATCGTCGAGCGAGGAAATCAACATTAGAGATAAAAGGAAATATAAAGTGCACACTGAAGTAAATGGCAACACTACGTATATATAAAACATGGTACATCAAAAGGTATACATCCGCCAACACTAATATAAACGATCATCAGATCGGTGCACAACATACAACACATTTATCCACAGACATCAAAACGAATATACATCAAAATGTATCATCAAAACATCCAAAATACATCATAAATACATAACCACCCAACTATCCTACCCCACTCTCTCACGACAAAATTTATCATCCAAGTGCACATGGGAGAGTCCTCCAACGCAAGCTCAGGAGGCGGAGGCAGGATCTGCAGTAGCAGGCTGTGCAGAAGAGGTGGTAGTCTCTGGATCGACGAGACTGACAACCGAAGGGAGAGTGGCAACAGGAGTGGTCTCGGGAGCACCAGTAGAAGTATCCACCGAAGGAATGGTGGCAGCAGGTGTGCTGTCAGGAGCACCAGCAGAAGTAGCAACAGCAGACATACCCTCGGGGGCACGAACAGGAGAACCAATAAGCTCCTCGAGATCAGCATCATCCATATCCTCCTTGTCAGAAACTGTAGGAGGAACCTCAATGCCCAAGTGAGAGCAGATGCGAGCAAGCATATTCTAACATCGAGCAATACGAGCCTCCTGACAGCTCTGAGAAGCTGAAGAGTCAGGGCGTGAAGGCGGAGGAGGAGCAGAAGGGGTAGTCCTCTGAATGTGACGCAAGGCCGTAAGAGACTTCTTGACGGCAGTCACGTTTAGAGGAGGACCCAACGGACGCTGATCATCAGGAGGGAGAGGAACGCCAAAGTGGCAGAAAACAAGGGTCAGCAGGCAGGGATAAGGAATATGGGCTGACTTTATGGACTTTCGGATGCATTCAAAGGAGTCCATCTTATCTAAGATAATACGGGCCCAATTAATCTCGCTCCCCATAAAAAGAGCGTAGATAAGCTTGAGAAATGGCTGAGAGGGCAAGCTAGAAGAGCCGTACTTCGGTAGAAGACACGACTTCAGAATAAGATTAATGACCCACACATTAGGCTTGAAAGATTTCGAAGGGACGCCAATCATGGTGGGAGGAATGACATGGAACATCTCAGCAAGCATGTTCTGGTCAAGATCGTAGATATTATCCACGGAGATATCAGAAGGGAGCAGGCCAGAGGAGGAGACACCAATCAACTACCCTAAGATCTCTGCCGTGAGGACAATAGGTATCCCCAAGACAGTGGTCTCAATGCAGTGAGTGTCATCATACTCACACCGAACTCGATTCGCATAGAACAATTTGACGAGTCTGGGGTACAGATGAGGATTCGCCTTGGGATCATGGTGAAGATAATCTAGAAGTCTGCTATAGGAGAGGAGATCTGCGAGATGAGGAAAGTCAGAGAACTGAACGAAGTGCTCCAAAATCAACGGACAGTGCTCGATACGGCTGTAAGCCGTAAGACACAACGGGTCATCGCGACACAACGAGATATCGACACCACCCAAAGGCATGGGAGCCTTCCCCTTAGACAGACGAGAGGAAGATCGAGGAGGAGGAGTAGGAGCCATCTAGGTAGGCTCGGTCTCCGGGATATACTCTTCGTCTGAGTCAGGTGGTGAGGGAGCACGGAAGGGTCCAGGAGACACGGTCTTCTTCTTAGGCTGGGGCTTAGGTTGAGATGTGGCTCTAGGCTTGGAAATGGCAGTCCTCTTCTTCTTGATGGGAGGTGAGGAAGAGGAGGGAGAGGTAGGCGTACGAGTGGTTTTGGCACGACGTTTGGGTTGAGGAGGGTCGGTAGAAGGAGACTCGACGGTCATGGGAGACGGAGTGGTAGGACGGATAGGAATTCGTGTTCTCACCATGATATAGAGACGAGACAATACAAACGAACGAAATCGACTGAAATAGAAAACTAGGTCGAAACCCTAATACGAATCCTAAAGCAAACGATCAGAAACTAGAGGAAATCGAGCACTAAAACTGAGAGAGAAAGAGGAGATATACCCTAGGAGGAGAGATGGTCGACTCCGGAGGACAGGAGATGGCTGACGGCGGCCAGGAGAGGCGGCGCACGGCGGAGGAAGTTGAGGAGTCGCCGGAGCTGAGGGTTAGGGATAAATTTCGCACCGATTAGAATGAGTTCTAATCGATGTGGAGTAGATAAAAAACGATTGACGGAGTCAAAGACAGAAAAGCCCCTGCACAACTAGTCGGTCTAATTTCAAGTGCTTACCGACTAGAATGCAATCTAGTCGGTCAGCCAATGAGCTTGGACCGACTAAGTGCAAACAAAAAATGAAGTCAAAAATTAGGGCATGAGTTAGTCGGTCTGAGTTCAATAACTGACCGACTAAAACTCAAACTAGTCGGTCGGCTAATGAACTGGGATCGACTAAAAGAGTCCAAAAATTGAGAATTTGAAATTTTGAGTTCTCTCCTAAGAACACTTGTACGAAACATCTAAATACTCTCAAACATCATTATTCTGCCCCATAAAACATAGAAAATCTTAAATACGACGCGCAAATTGAAAAACCAATCACAAATCCCGAATATCACAACAAATCTTAGCATGAACATATAAGAATAAAATTATCATACATGATTAACGAGAATATGAATCCTAAATCTCGGATTCACACATAATCCCCAATTCTCGACGTAACCGCACAAAGGAGTCATCCTTGAGTGGTTTCGTGAAAATATCGACGATTTGCTTGTGGGTTTCAACGTAGACTAAAATGATGTCCTTTTTAGCAACATGATCATCTAGGAAATGGTGATGGACATCTATGTGTTTAGAACGGGAATGGTGTACCGGATTCTTAGAGAGACATATTGCACTTTGGTTGTCCACCATGATAGGGCAAGTATCACAGTTTATACCGAAGTCTTTAAGAGTGTGTCTAATCCAAAGAACCTGAGCACACGCAGCACCGGCGGCAATATATTCCGCCTCGGTGGTTGAAAGTGATACGGAATTCTGCTTCATGGAAAACCAAGAGAAAAGAGAATTTCCTATAAAATGGCAAGTGCCACTAGTACTTTTTCTGTCGGATTTGCATCCAGCATAATCTGCGTCACTATATGAGATTAACTCATACGTGCTAGACTTTGGATAATATAATCCGTAATCGAGTGTGTAACTTAAACAACGGAAAATACGTTTTACCGCTACTAAGTGTGATTCCTGAGGTTGTGACTGATAACGAGCACATACACTTACATCAAACATAATATCAGGCCGACTGGCAGTAAGATATAATAAACTACTTATCATACCTCGATATAGACGAATGTCTACATCTTTGTCGCCCGTATCTTTATCAAGATGTGTAGTAGTGCTCATTAGAGTCTTCTTGCCAGAAGCATTCTCCATTCCAAATCGCTTTAGCAACTCCACCGTGTACTTGGTTTGGTGGATGAAGATTCCATCATGCATTTGGTGAATTTGGAGACCTAAGAAATATTTGAGCTCACCCATGTGGCTCATCTCAAATTAGTCCTTCATGACATTAGAAAACTCTTCGCAAAGAGTGAAGTTAGTAGCACCGAAAATGATATCATCAACATAAATTTGAACTAAAATAATATCATGATTCACATACTTAACAAATAGTGTAGAATCAACTTCACCTATTTTAAAACCCAAATCCAAAAGAAAGTTCTTTAGGCGGTCATACCAAGCTCTTGGAGCTTGTCTCAAACCATAAAGTGCTTTCTTAAGTTTGAAAACTTGATTTGAAAATTTTTCATTTATAAACCCCGGAGGTTGAGAAACATAAACTTCCTCAACGACATCTCCGTTTAAAAATGCACTTTTTACATCCATTTGAAAGAGTTTAAAATCTTTATGGCATAAAAAAGATAACAACAACCTAATAGATTCTAATCTAGCTACAGGAGCAAAGGATTCTTCGAAGTCTATACCTTCCTCTTGCCTGTAGCCTTGAGCAACTAACCGAGCTTTGTTCCGGATGACGTTTTGGTTCTCATTGGTATTGTTCTTGAAAATCCACTTCGTTCATATAACGATGTGGTTCTTCGAAGGCAATGGAACTAGCTCCCAAACCTCATTCCTCTCAAACTGAATGAGTTCCTCCTCCATGGCTAGGATCCAAGAACTATCTTCGCATGCTTCGTTAATATTCTTTGGCTCTATTGAAGAGGTAAAGGAACAATGAGCGAAGTAGTTGACTTGAGATCTCGTCTTGACACTATCAAGTATGTTGCCAATGACTTGCTCATGGGGATGGTCACGAACTGTATGAAGCCATTTGGGAACTCCCTGATCACTAGGAACATTCTCAAAAGAATCATCAGTAGGGTTAGTATCAATAGAATCAATAGAATTAGAATTACCAATAGAATCACATATAACTTCCATGGAGTCATCATCATTGATAATTCTAGACGAGACAAAATTTTCATTCAATGAAACATGAAGTGATTCCTCGATCGTTGAGGTTCTTTTGTTGTATATCCGATAGGCTTTGCTACGGGAGGAATATCCAACAAATATCCCCTCATCGGATCTTGGATCAAATTTGTCCAAACTCCTATACATGTTTTTGATAAAACATTTGCACCAAAAACTCGAAAATGTTTAACTTGAGGCAATCTACCAAACAACAATTCATAACAAGTTTGTTTGGTGCCGGGCCTCAAGAGTATCCTATTAAACACATAGCAAGCGGTATATACCGCTTCCGCCCAAAATTGATGGCCAAGTTTGCTATCATCAAGCATTGTGCGACCACATTCCACTAGCGTCCTATTCTTTCTCTCAACAACACCATTTTGAGGGGGTGCGCGAGGGAAAGAGAAGGTGTGTGTAATACCAATTTCATCACAAAAATTTGAGAAAAACTCATTCTCAAATTCCACTCCATGATCACTACAAATAGTGACAATGGTGATTCCAATGAGATTTTGTACTTTCTTAACAAATACTGTGAAGTTTTCAAAAGCATCATTTTTATTACTTAAAGAAAATACCCAAGTAAATCTAGAAAAGTCATCAACGATGACAAGTCCATATCGAGCATTCCCTAATGAAGCAACTCTAGTTGGCCCAAAAAGATCTAGATGTAAAAGCTCTAGAGGCCGTTTAGAGGAAATGCTTTTCTTAGGTTTGAATGACGACTTTGGAAGCTTGCCTCGTTGACACGAGTCACAAAAGCTTTTCTTTTGGAAAGTAAGCTTAGAAAATCCTTTAATAGAAGTTAACTTGGATAGCTTAAAAAGTGTTCCAAAGTTCACATGACCAAAACGTCGATGCCATAAGTGTTGTTCACTCGTGTTGGCAATGAGACATTGTTCATGTGATTTTGGAAGATCTAGGATATAGATATCCTTATGGCGTGTGCCAGAAAATAACAAATTATTATTATCTTTACTAAAAATTTCGCAAAGCTAACTTTGTAACCTTTGTCACAAAGTTGGCTTATTGAAATAAGATTGTGATTTAAACCTTTAACAATGTAAACATCACTTATAATAGGTTGAGATGGGTTACCAACTTTACCAACACCAATGATGGTTCCGCTCTCGTTGCCTCCAAAGACTACTCGGTTCCCATTCTGAATGGGCACCACTCCGGAGAGCAATTGAGCTTCACCCGTCATGTGTTTTGAACACCCGCTATCGAGTATCCACCCATCCTTGGAGTTAAATTTGGATTTGTTGCTCCGTTTCTTTTTCTTGAGTACCTAAAGATGAAAATATCATTCCACGGTACCCAAGGTCATTGGGTCCTAAAAGATTAGACCTTTGAAAGCCAAGTCCAATTGGACTTAGACTTCCCAACATAATCATCATTGTGCACTACATTCATGAAATAAGAATTTATGTAAGATTGTTTTTCATGCATGCTAGTGTCCTTCGGGCCCCAAATAGTGAATGTCTTGGGAGCCATATTCCTATTAGGAGCATGCATACGTTGTTGATTTCTACGTGATGCATGTGGCCTACGAGGAGGTGGCCTAGGAAATGCATGTCGTGGATAAGCATATGGCACATGATGAATGGTGGTGGCATCATATGATATGGTGCATGATGGTAATCATTCATATAGTAGTGTGGATGAACATATGCATGTGGAGGAACACGTGTGTGAGTGTGTCTCACTTGGTTTGCACGTGCTCGTGGACGTGGAGCATAGAAATCATCATACGTGTGAACATGTGGAGTAGGAGGTGTGTTCCTACGTGGCATGGTATTGGTGTACATAAAGGCATGACCCTTCTTTGGAGGTCCACCCAAAGTGGGTTTCTTTCCAAATGGGGGTGTGTACCTAGTGGAAGAACCATTGGTAGATGAACTACCCATGGGGTGTTTGCTCCCACTAGCTGAGGCATCGGAAGTTGGCCTTACAAAGGTTGTGGAAGATTTGGATGAATTTCCCATCTTATACCCCAAGCCAATACGATGATTGGCCGGAAGCAAGTCATTTAGTATATTATCCAAATGGTCCTTCCCTTTATTGAATTTATTAATTCGGCCTAATGTGGACTCATACTTCTCGGTGAGAGAAAGTATTGAAGTATCCAAAGTGGACACTTGAGTTGTGAGTACACAAACACGAGACTTGAGATTCTCATTCTCAATACTCAAAGTTGAGTTTCGAGAAATCAAATCCGCTATCTCGCGTTCATCCGAATTCTCAATATGAACATGCTCAAGTTGAGATTTGAGATTTACAATCTCATTTCTCAAACTTTCAACAACGGTGTCGTTGTTGATGATGATAGGCTTAGGTGAGGTTTGGAGACTAGTTAGCTCATCTTTAGTCTTAGTATATCTATTTACTAGTTTAGAATACTTAGACCAAATTTGCTCGTTAGCTAATCTAAGGTCATCCATAGTTACCTCATCGCCTTCATCCTCGCTTTCATCAGAAGATGTCTCTTGATCATGTTCCTCTCTTGCCATGAAGCACATGTGTGCTTGCTCCACTTGTTCATCGTCCGACTCTCCACTTGAGGAGTCCTCGTCGGAGTCGGTGAATGTCCCGACAAGCCCTTTCTTGTATCCTTTCTTGTACTTTCGTGACTTGTCAAACTTTGGCGCCTTCCATTTCTCCTTTTGTTTATTTTGAGGACAATCCGCTTTGATGTGACCTGCCTTGTTGCATTTAAAACACAAAGGAGCGGAGGCATTAGTAGAACTAAATTTAGATTTGTTCTTGAAGTTACCTTTCCTGAAGAATCGGTTGAACTTCTTTGCCATGAGGGCAATGGATTCCAAGTCCAACTCGTCTTCCGATTCTTCATCATCGGTGGATGTAGATGGAGCGGCCTTGAACGCAATCGCCTTTTTCTTCGGCTCGTCTTGCTTCAAGTATGACTTCATCTTGTCCTGTATCTTTATTTTACTGTCCTTGCGTACCTCATAAGACATCAAGGTACCCATTAGTTGTACGACAATATATTTATTCATATCGTTACCTTCCTCGATGGCGAATGTACGCTTTTCCCAATAAGAAGGAAGTCCGTCAATGATCTTTGAGACTTTCTCCTTTTGGGTGTAAGTCTTTCCAAGAGCCTCCAATTCATTGGTAATGTCAACGAAGCGAGCATAGTACTCCTTCATCTTCTCACCCTGTTGCATGTGAAATAATTCGAATTCTTTATTTACAACAGTGAGTTTGGAGTCTCTTACCCTACTCGTTCCTTCATGCAAGATGAGGAGTGAGTTCCAGATTTGATATGCCCTCTTACATGTGCATATCTTGTTGAAGTCTTCAGGCTCCAACGCACATTGTAAGGCATTCATTGCCTTGGCATTGTTTACCTCCGCAGCGACCTCCGCGATAGTCCACTTAGCGAAGTCTTGTTCGGCGGGCTCGACATACTCCGTCAATGTAGCTCTCCATAGTGAAGTGCTCCGGAGGAACGTTTCCATCCGACATTTCCAGTACCCATAATTGGCACCGTTGAAGTAAGGAGGCCTAGTTGAGGAGTGTCCTTCCCATCACCGAAAAAGCTCCTTCACGGTTCCTGAAGGTGGACGAATGTTCTTGTTGTCGTTGGTAGACATAGCTATGAACTTGGCTCTGATACCAAATGTAATGACCTGATAGCTACTGCACAAGTACTAGATGGGGGGTGAATAGTACTTTAAAATAATCAAGATAATTATTCCTAATTATTGTGCAAACTCAACCAACAATGCGGAATGAAATTTGACAAACAAGAATGAAGCAATGCAAACAAACGATGTAACGGGTTAGGATCCACCCAAGTCTCCCCGACTTGTTTCCGGTGATCCTACGTCCCAAACACCCGGATCCCCTCCGGCTACTTGAGTTAGAATCCTCTAGCCCAAGTTTTGCACTATGAAATTCTTGTAGAAAACCTCTACAAGATCAAATCATACACAAATGAAATGTGACTCCCATAAACCGGGATCACAAACTTCTCTCACAATCCAAGAGAAAACTTGCAATATCAAAGTAAATGAAATATAAACACTTACCAACAAAATCCTATGCCTTGAGTAAACTTACGATTTTAGGGCAAGGAGGATTTTGAGGAAGAGAATGTCACCAAACCCTAGCGCCACCAAGATGAACAGCGATCGAAGGCTAGGATGGAGTTGGTAACCTTGAATCAAGCTCTTGACTTGAGAGGCTCACAATGAAGAGAATCTCTCTTGAGGAAATTAGGGCTCAAGAAGTTTGGAGAGATTCTTGTGAGAATGAGAGAACTTTAGAAATGGAGTTGAATGCTTTCTCTTTGATCTCTAAATCACAATAAATGTCAGCCTTGAATGCTATGAAGAAGCATCACAAGTATATATTGGATAGAGAGAAAAGAAGAGAAAATTCGTAGCATTTAATGCTCCAAAGACTCTATTCTGAAGCAGTCTAATCGGTCTAAGAAGGATCACTGATCGATTAGTTTTGCAACTAGTCGGTCGGTGATTCTTCTTGGACCGACTAAATGGTTCACATCCAAGAAGGAGAATTTCAGGAATTAGAACTAGTCGGTCTAAGAAGACTTGCCAACAGACTAGTTTGACAACTAGTCGGTCGGTGAGTGTTCTTTGACCGACTAAGAGTTGAAAACCAATAGGCTGAATTCAAGGAGAACTAGTCGGTCTAAGAACAAATTCCAACCGACTAGTTTCACAACTAGTCGATCGATGAATGTTCTTGGACCGACTAACTAGTCAACAGTAACTAGGCTGTGAAAGATTGAAGTATAACTAGTCGGTCTAAGAAGGATTCCAAACCGACTAGTTTGACAACTAGTCGGTCGGTGAACCTTCTTGGACCGACTAATTGGTCAATAGTGAAGATGCTGAATTGAGCAAGGCAATCTAGTCAGTTCAAGAAGGATTCTTAACCGACTAGATGACAATATAGTCGGTTGGTTCTTCTTCTTGAACCAACTAAGATGCACTAGAAGCCGCGAAATGAAGCGTGAAGCTTCGGGAAAGTTTCTATGGGCTTCTACGATAATCCTAGCTCTAAGATATGAGCGTTAAGAAGATTATAATGTAAGACCTACTCAAGGCTTAACATTCTACGAAAAGAAGCTAGAAGACTATAAAATAAACTTGACGAACCGTCTTCAAAGCTTCAATCCGAATCTCTTGACTTCAATAATGCTCCTAGAGCTTCAACGAAGCTTCAGGCACACGATCACGTGCTTTGAGAAGTCTTGAGACGTCGCTTTTGATGTACGTAGAATTTTGGCGACGATCTCCATAACTACGCTCACAAAGAGTTAGTTCACGATATTTATGTTTTTTTATCATCAAAACCAAATCCGGGGAATCAATACTCAATATGTGAAACCAACATCAGTCGTCTGACCCTAATAAGTCAAACTTTCTTGAGGGTAGAGTGGCAGGGAAAGAACCAGTAGGTGACTGTTGAAGCATTCACATGCACCTGTGCCTTAGGTAGGTGATTACGAAAGCAACATCAGTCGTCTGGCCGCAACTGGTGAAACTTGCCAAAAATACAGAGAGATAGGACAAGGATCGACAGGTGACTGACAATGCATTCACTGGTGCCTGTGCCAATGGGCAGGCGACTGTGAATCCAACATCAGTCGTCTATCCGAAGGAAGATAAGTTAAAGATTTTTGGGTAAGAGAGAGACAGGTGACTGACTAACAAGTCACAGTGCATGTACATTTGTACAACAGTCGCCTGATGAAAGTTATATCTAAAAGCCCAAAAACAAAATGATAAAGTATGTGCAAAACAGACGACTGTAGAACAAATCACAGGCGACTGTTTGGAGACAGGCGCCTGTAAATCGTTCAGCGGTTGCCTGTTGAAAGTCCAAAGTGACATGCTTGAGAATTATGAATTGGAGGCCAAGAAAATATGATCTAATGATTTCCTAAGACAGAAATAAAGATGTGTGTGTGCTCCAACATAATTCTACTTCTAAGCTATATACTAGAAGAGAATAAAAAGATTACATCTTATATATGCCTCTCTTCTTTCCATAGAATGAGCTTGAAGTCTTCTTGGATCATCCAATCCACTTTGCATGCTTTGATTGATCTATGAGTGACATTCATTGCTAATTCATCTTCATGATATGCTTAGGCAATGGATTAACTTCAAGTAGGGGATTAGTCACAATTATTCATGTTTGCTCATCATCAACACCAAGTAGGGAGAAGTCCAATACTCAACTAAGCTTCTTGAATCTTCACATTTCTACTATATTTTGCCATTTAGTCTGGAGAAAGAAGCATCTTTTTTGATCCCTCCTACTACTCTCTTTCTTACTCATGGGCTAAAATTATGGCGAAAGCTGACCACCCACAACAACACCCAGATCTGGATACTGTCGATGCTGTATGGATGTCTGATCCCCGTCAATAGGGAGGATAAGTTGATGAGAAGGCCATGCCACGGTCGGATAGGAAGGGTTCCAGTTTTAGTATGGTGTGATGGACTTGGAGCAGATTCAGAAGAAGTATGTGATTCCTTCTTCGGTGAGCTTGAAACTCCCTGATGATTTGAATGGGACTCCTGAGTACCCTCCTCCAGGGGCTATCGTGCTGAGTGTTGTTCATCTTGAAGCAGGGGTTTGCATTCATCTCAATTGTCTGGTGCAAAGGTTCATATACCTTTCCAACATGGCACCGTGCCAGCTGACGCTAAGCAGCGTCATGGCCCTAATTACTTCGGCCAACATGTTTGCCAACAACAAAAAGGGTTGGCTGACCGTCGAGCTATGCATGTTGTGTTTGAGATAAAGAGAAGCTCAACCACCCAACAGATGTCGGCCTAGGATTCCCAATATCATTAAAAAGGCACTCGCATCCCACAAACACTAGAAAGAGAGGTGGTTCTGGGTTCTAAGAGATTGGGAGAGTTCCAAGGAATTCCCTACCACCCATAACAAAAAGGTACCGCATCAGTTTTGGTGGCCATGTAAATGGAAACTAGACGTCTTCCAAGGCAAGGGCAGGAAGAATGAGATAGAGTGATGGTATTAGTTGGCCGCCACACGAAGTGCTGCTACCGGAGGAAGAAATCAGCAAACTACAAGTCATGCATATTGAGCAAGACATAGAGCTTGGCAAGGTTCATCCCATCACTGGTGAGTGAAAACTTGGGGGTCAGGCATTTGGAAACTTTGCTGACTAAACTACACCTTGACCAAAAGGAGAAGAGGAAAGTCCTGACTGTCGGCCCTACAGATGAAAGAACGAATACCAAGGCCACATCATCCTCCAAGACAAAGCCCGTGAGTTCCCCAGCTCCAAAGGCATGTGATCGGGAAATGAGCTCATTGCCCATAGCAAAGGGAATTTCTGATAAGCTTGCATTCGCCCTTCGCGGGGTCTCCACCCCAGCTTTGGAAGGTGGGAGCAGTAGCATGGGGCCTCTATTTTTGACCTATGTCAAACCAGAGAGCGAGGATGTTGGTGATTGTTCTCCTTTTATCTTGAGGAGGGGGAAGATGAAGGAAAAGGACCGTGTTGCTGCCCAGCTATTGCATAATGAGAGTGCACCTCTAGTGAACTCTAAGCCCAAACATTACGAGGGGTCTGATCTCCCTGGGGTTACTGAGCCATCAAGAAAGAGGACCAAGAAAGTTTCTGTTGAATATTGGATTTCCCAATATGGTTTTGATGATAAACAAACATAATGAATTATGAACTAATCCATATGTTTTGTAGTAAAAGAAGAGCATCATCAATATGGTCAAAGTCACATCAAGTTGAGATGATGACTCAAAGCATTGATGCTGGGACATCAATCAATGAAGCATGAGAATCAAGAGATGATCAAAGGAAATCAAGGAGTCAAACTGAACAAGCTCAAATAGCTATCAAGGAGTGATATCAAGGAAGTCAAAGAAAATGGACTTCACAAGCTCAATGGAAGTCTTGAATGCATTCAACAGGAAGTGAATGAGATTAACGTATAAATCTTTCTTACTTTACTTCTTAGTTGAATTAGAATGTTAAGCCTTGAATAGACTCATTAGAATATCACTCACAACACTCATGAATCACTGTAGATCATAAATCATTGAGTGTCATAGGGTTAGAACTTGCATAAACTCAAAGAAGAGTTTTTTAGCCTTCTACAGGCACCTAGTGCTTGGCCTCCAGACGCCTGGTGATCATATGCATATAGTTCTCCAAAACCCTTGTTGGAACAGACACAGGAAGTTCTAATTCCAGACGTCTGAACAATTCATCAGATGCCTGGATGGTGAACATCATATGTATGTTTAATTCTAGCCGTAGAAACAGTAACTCGGCCTTTGACGACTGATAGAAAATAGATGTCTGGATAATAAACATCAGACGTCTGGGAAATTCACTCACAAATTTCCAGTAGCTCATTTGTCACGCCCCGTTCCCCAGAATACTCGGCATCAATTTTTTTTCCAAGTATCCTGAAGAGTGAGGGTGATGAAAGAGTAGAAAAGAGGGAGAAAGAAGAAACTGAATAAGCAGGTCACTGCGCACATGCTCGGATAGTACAAGTAAAACTCCACAGTTATATCAAACAACCTCATGAAACATTAATAACACTTCATATGTAACATGTTTCATTTATACATACAGCCCAAGTGTGTCAATACATATACACCGCTCTCAGTCTGCCAAGACATCCCAGTCACAATACAACCCCAACTCACACCAACACTATCCCTGAAACTCAACTCCAAGCCACCACCGACTCTGCTGTCCTGACCTGAAAAATAGGGGGGAGCACGTCAATGCGTTCCCCAGTAGGAACCAACTTGGGTTTGGAACTCCATTTTAAGGTTATCATTTCACAAGGCAAGTCATGTGAAATAGAGTATGTAACTAAGTGATATAATGTAAATTAAATAGTTAAACAAGGGAATCATACCTGCGGTCCAGTGACGAGTTGCTGCAAGAAAGGGGTTAGCATGAATAATAATAATAATAATATTAACAATAATAATAACATGAGGGCTCAAGCAACCAATATCAAATACGATAAGTGCAAGTGCCTGAGGCATGGCACCAAGCCACAAATTACGGGCAAAGGGGAGGGGAAGTGCTGCCAGCAGTAGAAGTAACACACAAATCTTATTTTATTATTTCATAATTGAGTTAATTGGAACTTGGGTAAACTGTGTGATACCAGGACCTGGACTTCACCCCAAATTTGGGGTGAATATAGCACACGGCGCAGTGGACACGGGCACTGTACAACACCGGGCCTCTCACCTCCCCTGTCCCTGGCAAGAGTGAGGCTATCCACATATAACCCAACCTCCGTATGACCCCTCCACTCCTGGTAAAGGAGAGTGGGTATAAGTATCCACTCCACTCCCGGTAAGGCGAGTGGGTAAGCTCCACACATCACATAATCATCTTCCAACTTCACAGTCCAGGCCGCATATCCACAATTTACTCAAACCACACCTAAACCCGGGATTTGCTAACTCACACTCATTAGAGAGGACTGAGATTTATTCAATTTTATAAGTTAATATCATAAGTAACACGTTAGGGGTCTCAATGGCATGGATGTGCACATGTCACTTCAACTGTCCATCATCAAATATAGGGTCATGCACTCACGTGACATGCCCACTGTCACAACACATCATCCAATCACAATTTCAATGTATCCATGCCATTCGAGCCTCTAACTTTACCAATCATCAATGTGGCTCAAGGCCAACACCAACACATACACGTTTCTCAAATTACTGAAAGTTGCCTTCATTGAGGCATTTCATCGAACACGTGATGAGCGTGACGTGCATGTCCATGAGAACAGTAGTGAATCAATTGACAAAACATATCATTAATCTAATTTACATGCAAGAACAATAATCATGTACCATAGTGGGTAGAAATTACAACATTACACAATTTTAACACATCACTTAACCATTCAGCATGCAGGAATTTGCAGAACAGCCGTAAAGATCAACACATTATATTCATTTATCTTGGGAATTTGACAAAATAATATAAATGAAAGTTGAAGATATGGAAGTTGTGGATTCACAGATAAAGTTTCATGCAAAAATATTAAGTGTATGATTTATGGTGAATTATTCAGTGAAGAGTGTCAAATCTGTTTTTCAGACAGATTTCTGGGTCTGTGATCAAAGCCAATTTTGAGCATGTTATAGCCAGAATTTCGACATATAAGCACTCTAATAAACCTTTAGATAATTTTCTTAAGTTTCCAACAAGACCAAGATCACAAAATTTCATTGAGAGTGCAGGTAGTTATGCCATTTTTACTGAACTGTGTCAAAGCTGGAAATCAAACAGACATGCTGTAGAATTTGAATTTTTACTCCCAATTTCAGAATTGAACATATATCAATATGTATATGATTTTGGAGTAGGACTTCATGATCTACGAGCTCATTTTTTTAAAGCTCAATTCGAATCACAGAAAACAGAATCCAAGCATGAAAACACATCAAGATTTCAGCTTTTCAAATGAAGTGATGTTGATTATAATTTCAAGGGGATTTTGCAAGAAACTAAAGTATGGCACATGAATTTGATTTTCCCTAATCCAAATTAAGTAAACAAGATGTGAAAACATAATAAAAATAAACCCTAATTGAATTTCCAAAACCAAGTTGAATCCTACCACCAAAATTTGATTTTTCCTTCTCTTCTTCTTTCTTTCTACTCCATCTTCTTCTCCCTTGCAAACCACATGACATACTTGAATTTTGGAGTGGGTAATTAGGGTTTCCAAATGAAAAAGAAGGAGAAAGGGGAGAGGGGGTGGCCGACCCTATGTGGAAAGAAAAGAGGGAAAAGAGAAATGGAAGAGAAAAGAAAAGAAGAATGAAGAATAAGATAGAATTCTCCTTTAAAAAAATCTAACTCTAGAACCTCCTTAGGATAAGCATGCCACATGTTAAATGACCAAAATACCCTCCTAAAAATACCCCTCAACTTTTAGATAATTACAAGTTTGCAATTACTTTATGCATCGACCACTTAAGTATGTACGCACAACAGTTTTAGTCAAAAAGACCGTTTTGCCCCTGACCTTTCTAAAAATTTACAGAGATTGCCATTGACCCCTAACCGCTTTTCACACTAGCATGGCTCCCCTTACACCCATCCATGCACATCCATGCGTGCATACATGCATCACACACACACACGTCTAACCCATTCCTGTCGTTTTACACCCACGACGTCATTTGCACTTCTTCTGCATTCACATTTCGCATTCTCTTCCCTTAGCCACGTATTACGGCCTAATCTTCTTGGCATTATGTCACATACGTCAATATCTATGCTTATCTCATGCCCACACATGTATCGTAGGTAGAAATACTACGTGTATTCAGTAGAATACACGTATAGTACAAAATAGGGCATGACATTCTACCCACCTTAAAGTAAAGTCCGTCCTCGGAATTCCTAGGGTGTGAACCTTATCGAGGTCAGCTAAGTATGATAGTCTTACTACCCATGAAGTACAAACAAGAATACGTATCTACCCCACACTTATATACACTATACGCTTCACTATCATCCATACATATATGCATCACATACATATTATAGATACATCCTATTACTCATATAATAACACATCCATATCATTATAAGCATCGCTATATATACATACACACATGTCTTCCACATAAACAGCTAGACACACATCTTCACACTTTAATATATACATCACACACCACAAATAAGTCTCCATACATATCATTAAATGTATTTAGATCACTTCCCATATCTATATGCATAGGATATCACACCATATCTATATCGCAATACATAAGGTATCCATACGTAGCATGCTTTCAAATACATCACCATACATTCAAGTATAAACGATTTATATTCTATATCTTTATATATATAACTATACGTCTACATCCTTGTACAAACGTCCAGCAATACACATTAATCTACACACCATTTCTTAATAAACAAGGTCACCATCACGGTGTCACACCGTATGTACCCCCAGTTTCCTTATACTCTCAATACGTTAATCACTTGGGCCTACTCACATTCATAGGCACGTAAATACCTATATACACACGATAGTTAGTCACATCCATACATACATTCACGTGCACGTACATGCATGATCAACTCACATAAGGTTCACCATCACAACTATAATGAGTATATACATAACCTCACATCCGTAGAAGTGCACCTACTGCATATACCACACACAATACACACGAGACTACACAAACATAACACATCCCCTGCCATATGCTATATATATAACTACCTTTGCACATCCGACGCACATACTGCTATGATAGTCAAATAATTATAAATATCCATATACACCCACACACGAATACACATATGCAAACAATCACTCTCATCTCAATACTTACATACCAAATAGTTTCATTCACGTATATTCATCTAATATACATATACATATACATACATATATATACACACACCTATATTTCATACTCATCACATTCATATGCCCACTTCATATGTATATACATACACACACGCTCTGTTACAGACCTACACATACATGCATACACACAAAGATACGCTTCTCCCTGATACACATAGGTAGGCAACCATGTCGGAAAGATTCACAGGTAAACAACAAGAATATATATATATATATATATATATATATATATATATATATATATATATATATATATATACATACATATAAGTATATATTTATTCAACTAATATACACTCAATCATATATTTCTCTACTGCACAGTGCACATGCATGAACACATCTCTACACTTCACATTCATACAAGTATGATACATATTCACATATAAGTAACAAACAATACTTCACATAGATACTCCACATCTAATTATATACACACTCAGGATATACCCACAGATATATTCATATCAACACCCTAAATATAACTCTAGGCCTACACATAACCAAATACACGTTTGCTCTTACACACCAGATGATTATTATTCTAATAGTAGATACGCACACAACCATGCATATATATATATATATATATATATATATATATATATATATATATATATATATATATATATATACATATACATATACATACATACGTACGTACTATGACAAAAAAACCACGCACACACATTACCATGAATGAGCGCACACGCCCATTCACGCATGCCATACATGTCCTGCTATTACACTCTTATACAGGCAAGCTACTCAAACCACACTAGCGGGTAGTCGGTAGTTGTTCATACCCTTATATACATAGCGTCCAATATATCCAAAGTTCTACTAGCATACCAGCACATACACAAATAAGTGTATTTCAATATTCCTACACATTCAGTAGATAGTCACATCCCATATACGTACACATTCACATACGGATACCCACATATCAGAATAGAGATCATTCACATACATACACATATAACCACTCATAAGACAAATATCAATACACGTTCAATAATAGCAACAAATTTATACAATCACACCACGCTTGCTACAACACACATGCGTACATACAAGTATCTCATATACCAATACACAGTCCCCCTTATGCCATCATATACGGAAGGCACGTACACTACATATACATCCAAATGGTCCTATAGACACCATTCTACAGGTAAGCATATACACACACATGTATACATATACCATAACTCCTCTTAACCGCGCAACCCCACAATCATCCTATGCATACTTGCACTCTATGGTCTCAAACTCTTATATCCATCACATCGTACATGCATTACACGTCATACATATATTACCATCCCATGATAGGCATGGTATAGAGTTAAGGCCTCAACTTAGGTGGACGGGTCTAAAGCACCCCTAACCACCTTAGGATACATCTACTCTAAACTCCCTGGAGCATTACTCATACTATCCACACATCCCTTATCTATCTATATCTCGCTACATACACACCGCATATGGCTATAGCACAACACATGTCTTCACGCAATAGTACAACCCGTGATCGTATACCAAAGTAAAATAATATACCAATCCCTATATGCACATAGGCAGCACATACATATATTCTCAGTTATTCAAATCTACACATTAGGAATTCACACACTAGAAATACAACACTAGCGATATATATATACACCAATAATTCGACCCATATCTACACCACCTACCCATACAAGCTCACATATATTCACACACATGCTCGTTCCCCGCATATATCTACAAGACCATTCGAACACTCCACCACTCTATCCACACAAGGATAGATATACGCACCTTGGTACGCTCCCCACAAGGGGCATAACCATAAGGTAATAGATAGGAAAATGCTTACATGCGCTTATATCTCTCATGGACACATCTCCACTCACACACCTACAAGGCATACTCCCACTAGCTTATAGATACACACCAATATACATCCACGAACAAACACGTATACATCACATATGTCACGGAGCCACGCAAGTATACCACATACCGGTCTCACATATCCGTATCATGTACTTTTATAGAAAGGTAGGATACATACACTCAAGTATTCACCCACCTAGTATACGCTCCCACGTCTATCCATATATGCAACTTTCATACTATTCAAATATAAATACGCATATATACTGAATACATGTATACATGCAACACATGTAATTCAAATATCCAAGCACAACAACTGCATTTATAAACGTGTATTCACATTATTATATCAGTATACACTGATACCAACTAATATACTTCTATAGTATACTACACTGTAGGAAGTTCATCCTCTGACTTCCTAAGTTAGGGGTTTAAGGGTGGATCACTTAAGGCTCTAAGGTCACTACCCACTGATTCGGGTTCAATATTACATATTTAACCCCCCATTTAGCCCTATTTTGTGCTCATGTGATGCTACATTGTTCTCTAATTCATACGTATTTTCTACACATTTATTTATTAGAGAAAACACAATATTTGAGCACAAAACAGCATTTAACGATGCAATTCTGCACATTTTATATTTTTCATAGCTTGGTCTCGATCTCACGATTCCAACGACTATTTATTTGTATTTTTCTGAGATCTGTGCTAATTACTGTGAATTTTTGAATGCAGAATACTATTTATTTGAAGAAATACGCACGAAAATAGGAAAATACGGGAGTCGACCAATCATATGGTGACACGTGTCAAACATCCAGCCATATACTGCCGCATCCAACCGCCAAGATTCATCCCGCACTTGCATGCGTGGCTCGTGGGGAAGCGTGGCCTTATATTCATCGTTGGATCGAAATCCAACGGTCCAGATCGTAACGACACACAGCTGAGCGCGCGCAGCGGAGCGGGCGACGTGGCCACTTGTTGGCCGTTGATTGCTCATCGAACGGACCGAAGCGACTCCAAGATGCAGGGCGACGTGGATCAATCGAGGCCGTATATCGTTGATCGAACAGATGGGATCGGAAATCGATTTGTTTTCAGCTGCGGATGCGGGCGCGTACGCATCTCAAAGCCCACGTGGCGCTTCCTGGAGCGATCCCGCTGCGATCAACGGTCACCATTTGATCATCTTCGCGGGTTGGGTTTTAATGCGAATTTGATGCGGGTTTCGACCCGATAACACAACCCAAACCCGCAATGCCTCTATATAAGGTATTCCTAGGGGTTTTGGGCGTATACAAGCAGATTGGGGCGTATTTTGGGCGTATTGGAGGCTCTAGGAGCCGTATTTTCCCCCTGAAAAATTCTGTAAAATTTGAGAGGCTTGTATTATTATTTCCAGAGAGTTTGAAGTCTTTTCAAGGAGAATTGGTGATATTTCCTTTAACTTAAACTCCTTATTTGATGCTTTTCTCTTGTATTTTGCTATAATCTTGACGTATTTTGCTATGAAAGTTGTTTATTATTGCATGATGAGTAGCTAAATCTCTGTTGTGCATGGTATGGAGTAGTTAGGTGCTATGATTTGTGTTAGTTTGGTTGTATTCCATGTGCTAAATCGTTAAACGTCGCTAAAATTGTAATCTTTGTTCGTAAATCGACTTTTTCAGATTCCAAAAGAATTGATTTAGTTGATGATCGCCCCAAAAGGGTGAGTTTTGATCTCTCCAAAAGGGAGTTTCATACCGTAGTTTTGATCTCTCCAAAAGAGAGTTTCATATCCTATTATAACTTTAGCGACGATCTTTTTGAATATTGTGTTTGAACCCCCAAAAGGGCATCTTCCGATGAGTTGCTCCCAAAAGGAGAATTCATTGAGTTATATTGGGTATTTTCCGGTGAATTACTCCCAAAAGGAGAATTCATTGCGTTATATTCATCAACCAAATTAATACGAATCATCGATCCTAACGAACCCATACCATGTGCATACTTTTTATAGATATTTTTTCTCACGTATTTTCTTTGTTCATATCGTTCACGTGTTCACATCACCTTCACCGTCATCATCATTGAAGTGGTTAGTTTCTTTTCGTAGGATTTCTATTTGATTTGAATTGTGGTTGCAACAGATTTCTTCCCGTGGAGTCGACATCTGGACTCCCAGATTTTACTACTTGAACGGACTCTTGCGCTTGAGAGAAGCACCTTTCAGAGCCCACCAAGTTTTTGGCACCGTTGCCGGGGAGGAATGGTTTGTGACTACGGTTTATTTCATTTAGAGGACCTTCGGTGAGATCTTTCCACTTTACTGTACATAAACTTTTTTATTTTATTTTATTTTAATTTTTTTTTTGAAATGGAACTTCTATTGCACAAACAATCTGTATGATGCAAGGTATGCTAATGCACACAAACGTAGAATGGAGAAGCTCAAAATTGTTAATTTTAATCAAACTGACTGTGAAACTTTCTTTCAGGCCTGGAGGAGGTTCACAGACATTATATCGAGCTATCCACAGCATGTGTACACAAATGAAGAGCTTATGGCGTCCTTCCTAGATGGACTACGACCACAGCTGCATGAATTCTTGGGTGTCATGACTCCAACAGAGGCGTGGGAATACATGGAGTCTCTGCAAGAAAATGAAGAAACCATGGAAGAGACTTCAGAGAGCGATTCAACGGAGCCTTCGTGCCTCGATCAAGGGGAGCACAGCGTAGATGTACCTTTGCCATCCTTGAAAGAGGAAGTTCACTTGATTATTCAGACACAGGAGCCACATCCCATCAATTCCAGGAGAATTTCCTTGCTCGGAGCCGGCAGATTCAAAAATCTATTGAAGAAGGTAATGCTTTTGAAACTCAATTTAAAGAATCTAATACGAGTTTATCTTCTATTGCAGGAACATCGAGCAAGCCATGTCACGTTGAGGACACGAATATAAATATACACATGGCAGAAAGTGTGTGCAAAAGAGAGGACGAGCTAGCAATTTTGGATGAACGAGAGGAGGAGACAGCTAGGGACAAGGGTTTTGAGATTATCGCCATGGAGTCAGAACCATGCCCTCCTCCAGTTTTATCCCAAAATCATTTATCCCTCTCCCCGTTGATCGAGCGTCGTACAGAGAGTAGTGCAAATCTTTCAGGGAGTAGTCGTCAACTTGCTTTAATTCATTTCACTTATTTTGATGACTACGTTTGGAATAATTTTATTGAAAGGAATCTTAAATTAATTTGGACTGACATAACGCATCTCTCGCAGGACATTGGCAAACAGCTTATAGAGATGCTTGGAGTTGTGTTGCTGGGGTCCAAATTAGTTTTTGGACGAAGAATAATCGCCAAGGAGCGCAAGGAGCAAATTGAACAACTTCCTCCACCATCAAAGATTCAGGATCCGCCATTTGATCACGGTGTGTTCTTTCCAGTAGTGTAGTTTTTATATGCTTTCTAGGTTGCTTGCTTGAATAAACTCGTACCTCTTCCGACATTAAGGACAATGTCCATCTTTAGTTGGGGGGTGTGTATGAGACCTTAGGATTTTTTTTGAGAAGAATAAATCACCAACTCTCATCATTTTAAAACTCCTTCATATGCCTCAAATACGGATGGTTACGCATTAATTGAGTTCTAAAGTTTGCTTATGGCTTGATTAAATTAATTTTCCTTCATGGAATTACTCGGTAATATGCTATTCATGAAAATTTTCAACTTCCATGATTAAAATCTCGAAATAGTTTGGATTTATTTCATGCATGCTAATGTGATGAAAAAGCTTAAGTATACACGATTTATTAGAAAAGTCTTCAAGTTGAAGAGGAATTTGGCATTTGCTATTAATATTTTGATTCAAAGAATGGGTGTTGAGTTGCTTACAGCGAAAAATAAAAAGAAAGAAAGAAAAAAATGAATGAAATGAATGATGAAAAATGAATGAATAAGTATGTCACTAATAAATAACTTGGATGGCTCGAGTAGTACAGTCCGAGAGGTCCTTTTTGGCCTAATGCCCTATTATCGTCTAATTTGGGAGCCATTGACAGGAAACTCACTCATTTGATGGAGCGATCCAAGTTATACATTTTTCTGCGAATGTTGCTTGATGCGCGTTACGCGGAACGAATAAAAGAAAAGAAATGGTGAATATACTAAGCAATTTCAATACCCATGTCTTGAATGATTGTTTTGATAGGCCAATTCCTTGGAAACAAGAAAACTAGAGAAAAAAACGACGTGTTATACTTTCGCTTGCGCAAAACGATGCTTGCATGTTATTTATTCATACTAAATTAGAGAAAATATCATGTGATTGATTTTGTTCATGGATGTGTATATTGATGGTCAAGATCATGTTGGAATGCGTATTATTGAGCCATGCCATGAGCAATTTGAAAGAATTTACTATTTTATTAATCATCCGTATTTATCGCTCTTTTTGCTAGAGACTAGCAAATCGCTAGTTGGGGGGTGTGATTCGGGTTCAATATTACATATTTAACCCCCCATTTAGCCCTATTTTGTGCTCATGTGATGCTACATTGTTCTCTAATTCATACGTATTTCTACACATTTATTTATTAGAGAAAACACACTATTTGAGCATAAAACAGCATTTAACGATGCAATTCTTCACATTTTATATTTTTCATAGCTTGGTCTCGATCTCACGATTCCAACGACTATTTATTTGTATTTTTCTGAGATCTGTGCTAATTACTGTGAATTTTTGAATGCAGAATACTATTTATTTGAAGAAATACGCACGAAAATAGGAAAATACGGGAGTCGACCAATCATATGGTGACACGTGTCAAACATCCAGCCATATACAGCCGCATCCAACCGCCAAGATTCATCCCGCACTTGCATGCGTGGCTCGTGGGGAAGGTAATCAAGAAGCGCCGTGGCCTTATATTCACCGTTGGATCGAAATCCAACGGTCCAGATCGTAACGACACACAGCTGAGCGCGCGCAGCGGAGCGGGCGACGTGGCCACTTGTTGGCCGTTGATTGCTCATCGAACGGACCGAAGCGACTCCCAGATGCAGGGCGACGTGGATCAATCGAGGCCGTATATCATTGTCGAACGGATGGGATCGTCGATTCGTTTTTGAGCTGCGGGCGCGCACGCATACCATTTGATCCTCTTCGCGGGTTGGGTTTTAATGCGAATTTGATGCGGGTTTCGACCCGATAACACAACCCAAACCCGCAATGCCTCTATATAAGGTATTCCTAGGGGTTTTGGGCGTATACAAGCAGATTGGGGCGTATTTTGTGCGTATTGGAGGCTCTAGGGGCCGTATTTTCCCCCTGAAAAATTCTGTAAAATTCCAGAGGCTTGTATTATTATTTCCAGAGAGTTTGAAGTCTTTTCAAGGAGAATTGGTGATATTTCCTTTAACTTAAACTCCTTATTTGATGCTTTTCTCTTGTATTTTGCTATAATCTTGACGTATTTTGCTATGAAAGTTGTTTATTATTGCATGATGAGTAGCTAAATCTCTGTTGTGCATGGTATGGAGTAGTTAGGTGCTATGATTTGTGTTAGTTTGGTTGTATTCCATGTGCTAAATCGTTAAACGTCGCTAAAATTGTAATCTTTGTTCGTAAATCGACTTTTTCAGATTCCAAAAGAATTGATTTAGTTGATGATCGCCCCAAAAGGGTGAGTTTTGATCTCCCCAAAAGGGAGTTTCATACCGTAGTTTTGATCTCTCCAAAAGAGAGTTTCAGATCGTATTATAACTTTAGCGACGATCTTTTTGAATATTGTGTTTGAACCCCCAAAAGGGCATCTTCCGATGAGTTGCTCCCAAAAGGAGAATTCATTGAGTTATATTGGGTATTTTCCGGTGAATTACTCCCAAAAGGAGAATTCATTGCGTTATATTCATCAAACAAATTAATACGAATCATCGATCCTAACGAACCCATACCATGTGCATACTTTTTATAGATATTTGTTCTCACGTATTTTCTTTGTTCATATCGTTCACGTGTTCACATCACCTTCACCGTCATCATCATTGAAGTGGTTAGTTTCTTTTCGTAGGATTTCTATTTGATTTGAATTGACCACCCACCTTGGGGCTAACCTATCCCAATCAAATACTAAAGTATTACATGTACTATGCTTACGCACATCACATTGCGGTGACCTGCATGGGCCGCCAAAAACTGTCACCCCCCGTTCCCCAGAATACCCGGCATCAATTTTTTTTCCAAGTATCCTGAAGAGTGAGGGTGATGAAAGGTAGAAAAGAGGGAGAAAGAAGAAACTGAATAAGCAGGTCACTGCGCACATGCTGGGATAGTACAAGTAAAACTCCACAGTTATATCAAACAACCTCATGAAACATTAATAATACTTCATATGTAACATGTTTCATTTATACATACAGCCCAAGTGTGTCAATACATATACACCGCTCTCAGTCTGCCAAGACATCCCAGTCACAATACAACCCCAACTCACACCAACACTATCCCTGAAACTCAACTCTAAGCCACCACCGACTTTCCTGTCCTGACCTAAAAAATAGGGGGAGTACGTCAATGCGTGCCCCAGTAGGAACCAACTTGGGTTTGGAACTCCATTTTAAGGTTATCATTTCACAAGACAAGTCAAGTGAAATATAGTATGTAACTAAGTGATATAATGTAAATTAAATAGTTAAATAAGGGAATCATACCTGCGGTCCAGTGACGAGCTGCTGCAAGAAAGGGGTTAGCATGAATAAAAATATAATAATAGTAACAATAATAATAACATGACGGCTCAAGCAACCAATATCAAATACGATAAGTGCAAGTGCCTGAGGCATGACACCAAGCCACAAATTACGGGCAAAGGGGAGGGGAAGTGCTGCCAGCAGTAGAAGTTGTAGGAGAATATGTGCCCATAAGGCAATTTATCCTAGATATACGTCTTGTTCATACTGTATATATGGTACGTATTTTTCTAAGTATAAAATCGTTCGTATTAATATACTTAGATAATATCCATAGACTTATAGTTAGGTCCTTACGTATCTAGATGAGATCTCGATTATGAGTAAGTAAGCGACCGAATATAAACATAAGTCTTAAACGGTTCGTGGTAATAGATATGTCGAGAACTGGATATCAACACATCAGATAGACCATTGTGTCTTAGTCTTACCTTAGGGTAATGATGATCTCATAGTCACTCGACTTGGTGAAGTCGGAGACGAGACACAGGTGCTCATTAGAGAATGAGTTCACTGAACGACCACATAAGAGTTATTAAATGGTTGACTTTAACTGAATTGTCTTTAATAACTCTAAGGTGATGATAGGTTAGCTGGTCCTTAAGACCTAAAGTCATTTGTACGAACCTGTGAGCGAACCGTGTAGCTTAGACCTATGATCTAGCTTCGATGCTAGGCCTGCTGAAAGATCTTAGGTTGAGCTGCACCCGAAGCTCTCGAGGCGAGTAGATGACTAAGATGGGATTCGTCACTTCTGTTAAAGGGAAGTTAGTGTTACAGGCTCAGTACGGTCTTTATATTAATCCTCGGCCAGGGTGCGTTGTAAGAAGTACAACGTGTATACAATAAAGACCGCCGTATATTGGCCAATATTGTCTAATAGGGTTGACGGTAAACCATACCCTAAGCCAATAAGAACACAGTCATGACGAAGGGACTACGGCTAACGAAGTTCATCACTGACACAGCCAATGTAAACCCAATGATACTTTTGTCAAAGGGTCGATCACGTTATGATGATTCTGAAACAGGGACGACAGCTACTGCTCGTAGTGACCGTCGTCTAGGGGTTCCGAGCCCCAACCTGTAGTAAGGTCAGGCTGTAGGGTCTCACACCGAGTAGTGTTCGTGTCTTAGTAATAGGAAGATAGAATAGAGAGAAATATCATTTGATGATATTAAATATTCACAAGTCAAGTTGTGAAAGTTAGTCGCAATAGCAATGGGGACAAATGTTGCATTTGATGCAAACCAAAGATTAAACGTGTCGTAAAATGATTACGACAAATTTAGTAGGAAAAAATATATTGGAAAGGGTTACCTGGATGACGGGATCGTCCCGGTCTAAACACAGGTTCAAACCGTGTCCAAATCGGAGCTCAAACGAGCCCGGAAACGCGAAAACAGTCCAAGGTGAAGTGGGTTAGACCCACTGGGCTAATGAGCCCATAGGCAAAGGCAAATGGGCGCAGCCCGCTAGCTGCAGCGGGCACACACCCGCTGCAGCAGCGGGCATCGCCCCCTGGCTGCAGCGCGCGGGCGCCCGCTGCAGTAGTGGGCGTGGCCTGCTACACAGCGGGCACGGCCCGCTGCATGCAGCCGGCGGCCCGCTGAGGCAGCGGGCGCACGCCCGCTGCGGCAGCGGGCGTGCGGCCCGCTGCATGCAGCGGGCGGCCCGCTGAGGCAGCGGGCGCACGCCCGCTGCGGCAGCGGGCGTGCGGCCCGCCTTTGCCCCCTTGGGCGGGCGCGCCCGCTAAGCTTAGCGGGCACGCCCGCAACTTAAGTCAATTTAGGGTTTTTTGAAACCCCAAATGACGGCTACGAATTTTGATAATTTGCTCAACTTTGAGCAATTGTTTGAGGGGTCAAATGAAGTCGAAATTCGTCGCCGTCGGTTCCTACGCGTTCACCATTCGAAGCTTTTCGGATTGATAGCTTGTTTGGTGTCTAAGGTTTAATATGCAAAGAGAATTAATTAGTTAAAGTTTGCTTTTATGAAAAGCTAACTTAAACTAGAAATTAAGCCAAATTGGCTTAATTGTTTTTTCTCCCATTTTGCGAATGTCCCACATTGCTCGCAACGAAGGAGTGAGTGCCGACTCCCTATATAAATAGGGGTGCACTCTCTTCGTTGAAAAACACACCAAGTCATCGATCGAGTAGCTCTAGACTTTTAGAGCAAGCTCTATCGGCGACTAAATTATTCTCTCTCTCTTCCTGTTCTCCGGAGTAGTCCCAGCAAGACTACGAAGGGGGTTTGGATTTTGATCCGGACGTCTAAGACGCGGGTTCTTCTCAAGTGAAACTTTCTACCGCGTGTGATCGGCTCGGAGGCGAAAGTCGGCTCGGGCGGATCGGTGCAAGGGTGCGAGGCGGCTCAGGCAGATCGAGTCAAAGCGGCTCGGCTACGAGGAGCTTCTGAAGACGGTGCGGTACATCTTGCCTGCTCCAGGGCCAAGATTCCGGGTATGTGGTTAAGTAATTTGTAGTGTAGATTTAATTAGTCGCTTTAGAGTAGATCCCTCTTGGGGTGGTCAGATCCACCCCAAGTTGGCATAGATCGGGCTAGGTTCTGGCTCCCCAGAGCCTAGCTAAATAGTTTAGCTAGTGTAGAAATTTTGAATTTCTGTTTTCCGCTGCGTTTTTGTGCCTCTATGGTTCGTCCGACTTAGGACGGACACAGATCCGAGCTCTAGGGGTCCGCCAAAACTCAAACAGTGGTATCAGAGCCACGGTTTTGCGATAGATCTATTATAGCGACTTTTTAAATCTTTAAAAATTGCTTATTTTTAACAAACGGAATATTTTAGCTTTATGCTAAAATTAGTTTTAAAAATATTTTGTGTTTTAAAAATCGTTTTTACAACACGGAATTTTTTTTGAGACGATTTAATTTTATGCGATAATTTTAAATAAATCTCAAACGTTCAAATTCTTTATAAATTTTTTTATGAGATATAAATAATTTTAAGAGCATTTAATTATTTATGTAATTTTAAGAAATATTTTATTTTTGAAATTTAATTTTTCTTAAGTTACATAAAAATTAGAAATTTAAAAAAACTTTATTTGAACGCTTTTAAATGTATTTCTAATGATTTTAAAAGTGATTTAAATTTTTTTAAGAGAATATGTAAATTATAGAAATATTTTGTTTTCATGAGATGAAAGATAAATTAGTTTCTTTTTACATATAAGTTTCTAAAATTATTTATGCGATATTTCAATTTTAGAAATAATTGATTAAAATTTTAAAGTCTAGGTTTTAGAATTATTTGATAATTTTATACCTAGTTTTATGTGATAAAATGTTTTGGAGCTTTAAAAATTTTATCTTCGAATTTTATTGTTAAATTTTAGATTTGCGTGTTTTATTATGTAGATAATTTTAAACTTGCAAATACTCGTTATATGTCACAAATATGAAACTTTGATTTATGCGGATAAATTATTTGTTTCAATTTTTTAATGGACATATTGAATAATGTATCCATAAACCGTATTAGGTTAGCCATTAAATATTTAAAATTTTATGAGATGAAATTTTAAATTGACTAGTAACATGTTATGTTTGATAAAACAAAACACCATCAAACCTAATACCAGATTAGGTTAGTTCCTTTGCTTGTAAATCATTTCATTAAAACGTTTGATTGATGATTTTCATAAAAGACAAATGTTAAATTGTTTTATGAAATCCTAATTAGATTGGGGTAGCACGTTGAACGAATAGACCTTATAGTTGATAAGGACTTAATAAAAATTGTTCAACCCATCCATAAAATTTCGAATTTTAGGATCCACTAGTTGATAAGGATTAACTAGTCTTCTTAATTAAAAGCCATTTAGTTGTTTGGAAAACATAGAATTGATGAAAACTCCTTCAATGGATCATGATGTCGGTCAATGTGCTTGGCTAAGTTTGCTGGACCAACCTAGCTAGACTGGGTAACAAGTGGTCCTGGCTTAGTCAATTCCCTGGCCGCGTCCGCTGGACCGCAAGGAGTCGATTCATGACTATGTAAGTCCATCGACTATACCTAAGTCAATACGATAATAATCTTGTTCAAGATAAATCGTAGCCCTCCTTGTTTTAGGAGTTGGCAACTGTAAGAAACATGTTACGGTTGTTAAGCTACACTCAAGCCGTGATATGTCAATCTTATAGAAACCGATTTCTTGATTGACATCTTGACCTGACTAAAACCGTTGTCTCATCCTTCGAGCATCGGCATAAGTCTAACCAAGAATGTAGTCTAAGTCCTGACCCAAACCAACGTGTCGTGCATACACCGAGCGGCGGGGCAAGTCAGGCTAGACACGAAAACAAGGGACAGACTAGGCTAGCCATTGTGATCCGGTTGAACACACTCATGATCACAAATGACTAGGGGTAAAAATCGATAGGGAATCATAGTTTATATGATTGAAGACGAGTTTGTCTACAGACTGCAGAGTCGGACAACTTGTTGAGATACACTCAAGGTTGACAGACTTGGGGTAGTCGGATCCCTCTCTCACAAATGTTATTTTATAATAAATTGTTTATTATTATGGCTTTAATAAATTTAGTGGGAGCATATAGTTTTATAAAAACCATTAAAACTATACTACGAACTAATACTAACTAAAGTATCTATAAAATGCAGAATGGATTCGGGTCTTAGATATATGGTTGAGAAGAACGTGCTCGATGGAACGAACTACAAAGACTGGCTTAGGAACATCAAGTTGGTCCTTCCCCTAGCCGGGATAGGATACATACTGTTCGAGGCCGCTGCGGATAAGCCCGATGAAGATTCGACCTTCGAAGAAAAAGAAGCCTACAAATTGTACCAGAGGGATGCAGAGAAGGCCAGGTGCCTTACTCTGGCTTCGATGAGCAACGAGCTGTAGAGGAAGCATGAAGATATGGATGTTCAAAGCATGCTCCTCAATGCACAAGAGTTATACGGCAAGCGATCTCGAGCTGCCAAGTTCGAAGCCACCAGCAACCTCTGGGGCACCAAGATGGGGGTAGGGCCCATACAGGATCATGTTATCAAGATGATCGGGTACGTAGAGGACGCCACCCAGTTAGGATTTGTCTTGGACAATGAGATGTCCATAGACATTATCCTAAAGTCTTTGACTCCTGAGTTTAAGCCTTTCATCACTGGTTTTATAAAGAACAGTCTTGAAAATGATCTTCCTGGTCTCCTCAATATGATTAGGCAGTTTGAGGAGATTGAGAAGAAGCTGACTGCATTGGTTGTTGGCTCGGCTTCTTCCGACTAGCCGAAAGGCAAGGGTAAGAAGAGTCAGGTCCCGCAACCTGCAATGGTAAAGAAAGGGAAGAAAAAGACTAAAGGGGCCCCGTCGAAATCTGAGTGCTTCCATTGCCACAAGATTGGCCACTGGAAGAGGAACTGTAAGATCTATCTTGCAGAGAAGAAGAAGGGGCATACAGATGCCTCCACCTCAGGTGCAAATTCAATTCATTAAAACGTAATTATTTCCAATCATATAGTATGAGATACTAAAACACATCTGTGTAATGTATACAGGTGGTTGATATGAAATGGAGATTGGGAGAAGTACGGAGGACGGTCGGCAATCTGAGCAATCGTTGCTGCTAGGTCCGTTCAACGACTTCAAGAGACAAGATCAAGAAGGAGATGATACTATTTTAGTTTAAATAAATTGTATCATTTCTTGAAAGTTGAAAACAATGATTGAGTGTTCTGCACTCAAATTTTATGGGATAAACAAATTACGGTTCATCTTAATGAATCCGTTGTTTTAATGAATGTCTCGGAAATTGCGTTTTTGTTGAATTGAATTTTGATTGGCTTAAATTTTTTGTGATTGTGGCTTTCTGAGATGGTTGCGAAATTCTCGAATGATGTTGCGAAGCTTCAGAAAATGTTGATTTTTTGAGCTGACTTGATGTTATAGTCAATTGGTAGTTAAGTATAGGTTCCAGGGGCGTATAAATTGTGTGCGATCACAATTATACGCATATTAAGATTAATTCTTAATAAACCACATTTAGTTATTAAAGAGTTAATATTACAATGTGGTTAAGGGAAAAAGTACAGTGTAGGATGTTTTGATTGAGCGAGTCAATGTCAAGATTCCTTAAACCGATCTTGACTTGAATCATTCGTCAAACCGAACCTGACACTAGTACATTCCATCAAAAGCACTTATAAAATGGTTATAACTTCGTATATATAATCTAAATATGATTTAGATATAATATTGAAGTATTTAACCAGGTAATTCTCAAAGTCAGTGGGAGCCAGCTCGTATACTTGGTTCCGGTCTTTCGGACTAAGTAAAAAGGATTTCCACCTTAAACAAATCATCTATATAGAACATTGAATCAAAATTGTTTTGATTTAATCGAATATATAGAGACCCAGGGTGTCATGTATGTACTTGACATATTGACACAAAGAAAGTGGAATAAGCTGAGACTGCCTTATAGATTATAATGTTAGACCCTGCATCTAGGTTGTATTAGCAAATTGTTAGCTATACAAAGATATGAAAAATTGATCCAGATCATTTTTCCAAAGGATCAACCCGGTGTGATCAAGAGATCTATTATTTAATCCATTAAAATTAGTTGGAGATACTCGTTAGTAAAACCACTCTTAGGTTTGTCATATAAATGTCAATGTGACTGATATGCTATAAATGTATGAGATACCGAGAAAAATAGCCTAAGTGCAAGTGGGAGATGTAGGAGAATATGTGCCCATAAGGCAATTTATCCTAGATATACGTCTTGTTCATACAGTATATGGTACGTATTTTTCTAAGTATAAAATCGTTCGTATTAATATACTTAGATAATATCCATAGACTTATAGTTAGGTCCTTACGTATCTAGATGAGATCTCGATTATGAGTAAGTAAGCGACCGAATATAAACATAAGTCTTAAACGGTTCGTGGTCATAGATATGTCGAGAACTGGATATTGACACATCGGATAGACCATTGTGTCTTAGTCTTACCTTAGGGTAATGATGATCTCATAGTCACTCGACTTGAGGAAGTCAGAGACGAGACACAGGTGCTCATTATAGAATGAGTTCACTGAACGACCACATAAAAGTTATTAAATGGTTGACTTTAATTGAACTGTCTTTAATAACTCTAGGGTGATGATAGGTTAGCTGGTCCTTCAGACCTGAAGTCATTTGTACAAACCTGTGAGCGAACCGTGTAGCTTAGACCTATGATCTAGCTTCGAGGCTAGGCCTGCTGAAAGATCTTAGGTTGAGCTGCACCCGAAGCTCTCGAGGCGAGTAGATGACTAAGATGGGATTCGTCACTTCCGTTAAAGGGAAGTTAGTGTTACATGCTCAATATGGTCTTTATGTTAATCCTCGGCCGGGGTGCGTTGTAAGAAGTACAACGTGTATACAATAAAGACCGCCGTATAATGGCCAATGTTGTCTAATAGGGTTGACGGTAAACCATACCCTAGGCCAACAAGAACACAGTCATGACGAAGGGACTACGGCTAACGAAGTTCATCACTGACACAGCCAATGTAAACCCAATGATACTTTTGTCAAAGGGTCGATCACGTTATGATGATTCTGAAACAGGGACGATAGCTACTGCTCATAGTGACCGTCGTCTAAGGGTTCCGAGCCCCAACCTGTAGTAAGGTCAGGCTGTAGGGTCTCACACCGAGTAGTGTTCGTGTCTTAGTAATAGAAAGATAGAATAGAGAGAAATATCATTTGATGATATTAAATATTCACAAGTCAAGTTATGAAAGTTAGTCGCAATAGCAATAGGGACAAATGTTGCATTTGATGCAAACCAAAGATTAAACGTGTCGTAAAATGGTTACGACAAATTTAGTAGGAACAAATATATTGGAAAGGGTTACCTGGATGACGGGATCGTCCCGGTCTAAACACAGGTTCAAACCGTGTCCAAATCGGAGCTCAAACGAGCCCGGAAACGCGAAAACAGTCCAAGGCGAAGTGGGTTAGACCCACTGGGCTAATGAGCCCATAATCAAAGGCAAACGGGTGCAGCCCGCTAGCTGCAGTGGCTCGGAGGTGAAAGTCGGCTCGGGCGGATCGGTGCGAGGGTGCGAGGCGGCTCAGGCGGATCGAGTCAAAGCGGCTCGGCTACGAGGAGCTTCTGAAGACGGTGCGGTACATCTTGCCTGCTCCAGGGCCAGGATTCCGGGTATGTGGTTAAGTAATTTGTAGTGTAGATTTAATTAGTCGCTTTAGAGTAGATCCCTTTTGGGGTGGTCAGATCCACCCCAAGTTGGCATAGATCGGGCTAGGTTCTGGCTCCCCAGAGCCTAGCTAAATAGTTTAGCTAGTGTAGAAATTTTGAATTTATGTTTTCCGCTGTGTTTTTATGCCTCTATGGTCCGTCCGACTTAGGATGGATACAGATCCGAGCTCTGGGGGTCCGCGAAAAGCCCAACAGAAGTAACACACAAATCTTATTTTATTATTTCATAATTGAGTTAATTGGAACTTGGGTAAACTGTGTGATACCAAGACCTGGACTTCACCCCAAATTTGGGGTGAATATAGCACACGGCGCAGTGGACACGGGCACTGTACAACACCGGGCCTCTCACCTCCCCCGTCCCTGGCAAGAGTGAGGCTATCCATATATAACCCAACCTCCGTATGACCCCTCCACTCCTGGTAAAGGCGAGTGGGTATAAGTATCCACTCCACTCCTGGTAAGGCGAGTGGGTAAGCTCCACACATCACATAATCATCTCCCAACTTCACAGTCCAGGCCGCATATCCACAATTTACTCAAACCACACCTAAACCCGGGATTTGCTAACTCACACTCATTAGAGAGGACTGAGATTTATTCAATTTTATAAGTTAATATCATAAGTAACACGTTAGGGGTTTCAATGGCATGGATGTGCACATGTCACTTCAACTGTCCATCATCAAATATAGGGTCACGACCTCACGTGACATGCCCACTGTCACAACACATCATCCAATCACAATTACAATGTATCCATGCCATTCGAGCCTCTAACTTTACCAATCATCAGTGTGGCTCAAGGCCAACACCAACACATACACGTTTCTCAAATTACTGAAAGTTGCCTTCATTGAGGCATTTCATCGAACACGTGATGAGCGTGACGTGCATGTCCATGAGAACATTAGCGAATCAATTGAAAAAACATACCATTAATCTAATTTACATGCAAGAACAATAATCATGTACCATAGTGGGTAGAAATTACAACATTACACAATTTTAACACATCACTTAACCATTCAGCATGTTGGAATTTACAGAACAGCCTTAAAGATCAACACATTATATTCATTTATCTTGGGAATTTGACAAAATAATATAAATTAAAGTTGAACATATGGAAGTTGTGGATTCAAAGATAAAGTTTCATGCAAAAATATTAAGTGTATGATTTATGGTGAATTATTCAGTGAAGAGTGTCAAATCTGTTTTTCAGACAGATTTCTGGGTCTGTGTTCAAAGCCAATTTTGAGCATGTTATAGCCAGAATTTCGACATATAAGCACTCTAATAAACTTTTATATAATTTTCTTAAGTTTCCAAAGAGACCAAGATCACAAATTTCATTGAGAGTGCAGGTAGTTATGCCATTTCTACTGAACTGTGTCAAAGCTAGAAATCAAACAGACATGCTATAGAATTTGAATTTTGACTCCCAATTTTAGAATTGAACATATATCAATATGTATATGATTTTGGGGTAGGATTTCATGATCTACAAGTTCATTTTTTTTCGAAGCTCAATTCGAATCACAGAAAACAGAATCCAAGCATGAAAACACGTCTAGATTTCAGCTTTTCAAATGAAGTGATGTTGATTATAATTTCAAGGGGATTTTGCAAGAAGCTAAAGTATGGCACATGAATTTGATTTTTCCTAATCCAAATTAAGTAAACAAGATGTGAAAACATATAAAAATAAACCCTAATTGAATTTCCAAAACCAAGTTGAATCCTACCTCCAAAATTTGATTTTTCCTTCTCTTCTTCTTTCTTTCTTCTCCATCTTCTTCTCCCTTGCAAACCACATGACATACTTGAATCTTGGAGTGGGTAATTAGGGTTTCCAAATGAAAAAGAAGGAGAAAGGGGAGAGGGGGTGGCCGGCCCTATATGGAAAGAAAAGAGGGAAAAGAGAAATGGAAGAGAAGAAAAGAAGAATGAAGAATAGGAAAGAATTCTCCTTTAAAAAAATCTAACTCAAGAACCTCCTTAGGATAAGCATGCCACATGTTAAATGACCAAAATACCCTCCTAAAAATACCTCTCAACTTTTAGATAATTACAAGTTTGCCATTACTTTATGCACCGACCACTTAAGTATGTACGCACAGCAGTTTTAGTCAAAAAGACCGTTTTGCCCCTAACCTTTCTAAAAATTTACGGAGATTGCCATTGACCCCTAACCCCTTTTCACACTAGCATGGCTCCCCTTACACCTATCCATGCACATCCATGCGTGCATACATGCATCACACACACACACACACACACACACACACACACACACACACACCCGTCTAACCCATTCCTGTCGTTTTACTCACACGACGTCATTTGCACTTCTTCTGCATTTACATTTCGCATTTTCTTCCCTTACCCACGTATTATGGCCTAATATTCTTGGCATTACGTCACATACGTCGATATCTACGCTTATCTCATGCCCACGCATGTATCGTAGGTAGAAATACTACGTGTATTCAGTAGAATACACGTATAGTGCAAAATAGGGCATGACATCATTTATGTGATTAGTCAGTTCTAGGTGTTTGAAGTTGTATCACCAGACGTTTGAATAGTTGACCAGACGTCTGAATGATGAACATCAGATGCCTGGATGATCGGACTATAGATATTCAAGTAACGTTGTTTCTCATTGTCTACATGATCAGACGTCTGATGTCATGGTGTCAGACGACTGAACAGTGGACCCGAGGGAAGTTGTCTTCTGACAACTGATATATTTTCGTTAGAATGCATTTAATGCGCAGTCAGAACAGTACTACAGCCGACTTTTTGCCCTTCATCAGGCGACTGGTGATTAGGATTCTGCTCGTTAATAGTCGTTTAAAGTATTAAATGCTTGGGCTCTTAACTGATTTTGAGCAGATCTCTAGGGCTTGTAAATAGGATTTTAATGTTTTGACACGAGGAGTTAAGAAAGAATCTAAGACTTCATTCATTACACTCTCAAGTGCATCAAAGTCATTAACTTCTCATCTAGAGCATTCAAGAGCTGTCAATGCAAATCAAGCTCACGCTCTAATGTTCAATTTGTCTCCAAAGATTTCAAGATTAGCTTGAAGCATTCATTGATACATATTTTGAGACAAGTTAGTAAGTGCTCCCACTCTCATCATTTAAAGCACATATCACACACCTCTATTGCCTCACTTAAGAGTATTATTCAATTCATAGGTTGTGAAGTTGTTTCATATTTCATTTCATTTCTATCTTGTTATTTGAAAAGTTCCTCTCGGGTTGAGAAAAGACCATTCTCGATTTGTGGAAAGTGGAAGAGAAGTTCCTCTCTGGTTGAGAGAACTCCATCCATGATTTGTGGGAAGTGGAAGAGAAATTTCCTCTCGGTTGTAAGAGTCGCTCATTCCAGGTGTGTGGGAAGTGAAAGTAAGTTGTATTACTTTGCACTTGTCTAGTTTGGCAAGTGAACATTAGTGGAAACACTAATCACTAGTGGGGAGCTAGTGGGTTGCTAGAGTAGGATTCAAGGGAGTCAGGGAGACTCGGTGAATCCGAACCAGTGTATATCTTTTCTTTGCGTCTGGATTCTTGTGTTGTTGTTCTCTTATCTATTCCGCACTTAGGTTGCATAATGGTTATTTAATTTGGTATAAATTCCTTATTAAGATTTTATAGAGCAATATTCACCCCCTTCTAGAGTTTTACCCTATAGTTTCAGATCATACAATCGATATCAAAGCAAAGTTTTCAAACTATGGCAACCACAAGCAACAACAATGCTCATGATGGTGCATCTCTACCATGGAAGGTCAATCTACAATTATACCTCCACACTTCAACATGTATAATGATGGATATTGGAAATCAAAGATGATCATCTTCCTAAAGTTTGCTTCTCTTTGGCATACGGAAGAGAAGGAGTATGGTGATCCACTTGAGGAAGACTACTCCAAGTGGCACTGGTTCAAGTGCTTGCAGAGACAAACAAAGCTAAAGCAATGAGCTCGCTTATATGTGCATTGATATGCTCATATTTTACACTTTATTTTTGCACATTTGCATGCCATTTTGATTGCTCATATCACGATTTTCATGATTATTTGACGATGTTTTGATACTTTTCACTATTTCTTGTTTTTGTCTGATTTTAGGAGATATGGAGAAATCATGAGAAATTTGGTGCCTAGAGGACTTGCACGTATGCCGGGGCATCGTCCATGATCATATTGGAGAGCTAACGGCACTGGAGGATGAGTGAAAGAAGAAGGACGTCGAAAGAATCGACAAGGAAGCGAGGAGGAGAAGAAAGAAGTTCTGAAACAGGCCACTCTGCCGAGTGACAAAACTCACTCGTCCGAGCGAAACTGATACGCCGACATCTACCAGCTTGAGTGACATAATTTACTCGGTCGAGTGGTAACTTCTACTCGGCCGAGTAAGAACTCCACTCGCCCGAGTGGAGACAAAGATTTTGAAGAAATCAGAGGAGACTTCTTTGTTTTTGGAGCGATCTAGAGGCTGTCTTACTCGACCGAGTGACTTCTCACTCGGTCGAATGAGATTCTCACTCGGCCGAGTAGCGCAGATAACCAGTCGGGAAAACTAGGGTTTCTGGCAGAGCAGGGGTAGTTTGGTCTATATTTTTTGGTTCTTTTGGACATGTATTTAAGCCCGGTTTTGTCTCCAGCCGCAGCGGAGACCAGATAAACGTTTTAGAATAATTTTTCTTGAGTTTTATTTTGAGTTAAGCTTTTGTATTGGCGGGAGATTGAAGACTTGATCTAAATTTTCTATTTGAAGCTTATTTGGAACATTGGTTTGTCTTGATCTCTTACAAGTTTTGATTTTTATGCTATATCTCTTATTGAATCTTGATTGCATGATAAATTCTATTGTTGATATTGTTTCTCTATTGATTTCTAATATGATTTGCGAGTAGTTCCTTTGCTCTAGGGCAAAGGGATGAACCATATGGATCTAATGTTTGATTTCTGAGATCTATTGAATTGCCATAATATTAGGCTTGTTAGAAAGGTTAGATCTTGATTAATTTACTACGGATAGATAGGGATTTCTCTTGGATCTCGTGAGCTCGACAGAAGATCTTGATCCACGGAAAGCCCTAGGTATTTGATTTAAGATTACATTCGAAATTCCCTAGATTTGGTGCGCGACAACGACCAAAACTAGCATTTTTATTGTTCTCTTATACTCATACTCGTTGCACGACGGTGAACGAGTAGAAACTATTACGAACTAGATCTGAACTCAAGTTGCACGCTAGCGAGCTTGAGTTAGGATTGGACATAATTGCCGATATTAATGCTAGTGGTTTGGACTAGGCTTGCGCGACAACGAGGCTCTAGTTTAGATTGCTATAGACTTGTGTAGCGCGACAGCATGCGTAGGTTCTCTAATTAGTTGCGGCAAGTTCACCTTAAACCAAGTTAGACCACATGGTAATTCATAACTCACGTTGATGACTTGAAAATCCATAGTGGGGATTCCCTAGCCCTAGACGTCTTTATTATATTGAATTTGCATTGATACTCGAACGACTGTGACACCATCCATTCTCAAACGATTTTTCACCCAGTAGCTTAGTAATTGAAGTAGAGTACCGTCATTAGTCCTCCCTGTGATTCGATACCCGCTTGCCACTTAACCGTGCACTTGCGGTAAAGCTAAATTGCACCCCCGGGGTGTGTATCCGGGGGTCGGTCAAGTTTTTGGCGCCGTTGCCGGGGAGGCGACGGTATTTTATTTTCTTTACTTACCTATTTTAATTTCTTTATTTTATTGTTATTTTCCTTTTATTCCTCTATTGAGCTAACAAATCTTTCTAGTTTCTCTTTTTCTGTTCATGAACACGAGGTCGATGGCATCTGAAGAAGACATATTTGATCCTGAGATCGAGCGCACGACAAGGAAACTGAGAGCAAAAAGAGATCAATTCTAGAGGAGAACCAAATGGGAGAGGAAACCAGAGGTGAGTGATTACAGTGGACCGCTAGGCTTGTCTCCATCCGGAATAGGCTTACCCCGAACAATTCGGCTACTACATCTTCCATACTTATGCCGAAGTTAGCGGATGACAAGAACTTTGAATTGAAGACGAGGGTTATTGTGCTGATGCAACAAGACCCCTTCCATGTGAATTCTCAAGAGAACCCGCATTATCATCTACAAATGTTCTTGGCAAAGTGCGCCACTTTTCAGATGCTGAATGTGCCGGAGGATGCTATCCGATTGCGTCTCTTCCCTTTCACTCTTTGTGACAAAGCTTTATATTGGCTAAGTGTCACGCCCCGCTTCCCAAAACTACGGAGGTGAAGCGTTACTAAAGCCCGCTTAGACCGGAGCTGTGAGGCTCGGACCCAATAATCGTCTGTTTGGTACTCCAAGACGAAGGAACAAGTCCCTACAGAAAAGTACGGAACAACAAAAGTACTAAAAAGAAATGCATTCATTTTATTCAAACAGATATCCAAAAAATACAGAGAGTCTAAAACAAGCCAACGCGGCTACAAACAGCTGGAAGTAAACTACAGGTGCAAGCACCCAACCTAAACAAGAAAGTAAACGGTGCTACGCACCCAACCTAGGAAGCAGTAAATCTCTGAATCAGCAACAATAAGGAACCTATAGCTCTGGTCCTCCTCAGGCACATACTTCGGGTCGACGTCTCCTGGCTCTACGTACTCTGGTAGGTCCACCTCGTCAACGTACTCCGGCTCAACACCTGACGTACAACACCTAAGAGAAAAGGAACTGTACCTCAGGTAAAGTCTACAAGAAAGAGTTAGACACTACTGCAAGTGTAATATGATTTAAGAGCAACGTTTTACTTGTTGATTAACATGCAGGGGTTATGATAAGACAGAAAGTAAAATGGTGCTGGAAAGTAAACGAGACAGACAGTAGCCGTAGCATGTACTACTGGCTACAGGACTAAGCTAGACAGGACATGACAACCAAGACTAGATGCGTGTGTGTGTGACACCAAAGAGAGTGCACGCCTGCAATGTAGAGAGTGGCCAAACTCTCTATCTGGTGGCCGTTCACCCAACCCCACCCCAAGTGCTCAAGACAAGACAAGACTGGACTGTACGAGTACCGCTCACACCCTTGGTGAGTGCCTCTCCCCTCGGTCCGTCGGGGCGCTCACTCCCCTGATGAGATGCCGAGACTTCCCGTAAGGTGTACACGAAAGGAACGGTCTACTAGGACGCTCACTCCCCTGATGAGACGTCGAGACACCCGTAAGGAATACCACAAGAACTAAGAGGACAAGACTTGACCAGTTATGGATGTTCAGTTGTTCAGTTGTTGTTCTAGGGGGTCCACATGCACACACACAGAGAATAACCCTAAGGTGTCAGTTGTTGTTGTTTTGTGCTTAATCTTCGTCGTCAAGTCTAAGCTGTCAGGGGGTCCCGGACGCTATCATATCACGCCCGGTTCTCTTTATATGTACTCTAACATTCTAAGTAAGAGATGGCCTAAACGTGGCCATACGAGTACAGGTGTAAACACTTGCCTGCGGTGGCGAGTGCGTCGTCTGTCCGGAGCGTCCTGTCGAAGCGTCGCGTCGGCAATGGTCTGTCTGAAACAGGATCTTGACAATGTCAGATCGCACTTTTTGTCAATCATATTATGGTTTGTTTCTAAATTAGGCGGGACTACCCTAACAGTCCAAAAATCATCTCTTTTGATGAGTTTTTCGGTCTAGATCGACGTCTACCTTATGTGCACAGAAATTCAGTTCGTTCGTCGATTTTCTACGATGGACAACGTTTTAAAGGTGCAGAAATTAACTTTAGTTTATGTTGACGAATTTTAGATTAGGTTTTGCGTTTGCTACGTGTAGTTTCTTACTACACGCTAGGGAGACCAACCTCTTCGGCATTTGATGTAGAATAGACGTAGAGTCTGAACGGTGGAAGCTCCTCGTCGTCTATGGCATCTCAGCCATGATTAACGTAGCGAGACAGGTTCTGGCAGCGAATGGAAGGTGAGGACAATGAGAAAGGGGCTAGACAGCGAGCGGGAAGAAGATCTACGAGCGAGGGGGGCTGTCGGACTATCGTTGATCGGCAGGAGATCTCGCGCAGCTGCGGAGAAAGCAGCAGCAACCGGGGCTGCTCTCGGCTGGACGACAGTGGTGCAAACGGGACAGGGCAACGGTTGGCGGTGCAAAACCGTCGGGAGGTGGCAGCTGGCCACTTCGACGTGCTGCGACAGTCTGAAATGGCACAGCGAGGGGCTGGAACTGTAGCGTCACGCGCGTGGATGAATGGAGGTCAACGGCAAGCTCCGAGGGACCTGCGACGAAGGGAGGACATCAAGGAGGGTTGTCGATGGGTGGTCTGCCGTAGAGCTGCGGTTGGAGGGAGCAAGGGGAGGCGCTACCAAGGGGGGTCCAGCGGTTGCGTAGAGTGGAAGGGGCGGAGATGCGGGTTTCATGGCTGTGCACGTGGCTGCAGGGAGGTGAGGCCGGAGAGAAAGATTTTTCGACGGTCGGATGCGTCGTGCGAGAGGGGGGAAGGGCCTTCCGTTAGGTTACGGAGAGAGAGAGAGAGATGAGGGAGATAACGAGAAAGAATTTGAACCGGGCTTAAAAATTTTTGATAGCTGCTGTTTTCCCAAGGTCATTCGGTTGAATAAAATATATATAAAAGAGAGATAAGAATGTGGGTGAGAGGCCACGTGAATGGTGATGGTTGCTTAATTTGGGGAGGGAGTAAATCATGTGTACGGTTGTGAGGGAATATGATAATATGTGGGATTTGAAAATCAGTAGGTTAAAAGATTCTGATAGGATTTGTTTTAATAATAGTAAGGTTGACCATTTCAATCTTGAGAACCAAACCCAATGAAAGTCCAGGGGTTAATGGGATAAGTAAGCTAAGGTTTTAAAATAATTAGTAATTATATAAATATCTTATAAGAAAGTGAACGTATAGAACCTTGGCATAATAACAAAAAATTACATAACTAAACTGAAATGAGTTAAGCAGAAAGGTCATACGGTGCCTAAAAATTACAAAGAAAATACCAGGGCGCTCGCGCCTCCGAGAGGGTTGAGAATACGGGGTTCGAACACGTGTTCGACCTACAGAAAGCAATAATAAAATCAAAATACGGTAATACGCACACCAAAACAACCAAGGATACGTGCTACAAACGTTCGGTCGGAAAGTGACCGTTACATCCTACCCAACTAAAAGAATGATTCCGTCCTCGGAATCAACAACACTACTAATCAGAAAACAAAAATAGGAAATGCTCTCTCATCTCCTCTTTGCGCTCCCAAGTTTACTCTCCAGGTGATCCGTGACGCTACATCACTCTCACCAGATCGACTACCTTATTCCTCAAATGATTCTGTCGACGGTCCAAAATCTGCATGGGCTGCTGATCATATGTCAGGTCCAGATGGACCGTAATATCTGAGAAATCAACAGTGTGCGATGGATCACTGACGTACCAACGTAGCTAAGATACGTGGAATATGTCGTGAACTTCCTCCAAAGATGGTGGCAGAGCAAGGCGATAGGCCATTGCTCCCACATGCTCCAGCACATCGAATGATCCAATTAACCTCGGACTCAACTTTCCTTTCTTCCCGAATCGAATGACTCCGCGGTTCGGAGAAATCTTCAAAAAGACGTGATCTCCAGGCTGAAACTCCAAAGGTCTCCTCTTCGCATCTGCCCAATGCTTGAAGCAGTCCTATGCAATCCTGATCTTCTTCCTGATGTCGCTCACGACATCCATAGCTTCCACTATCATCTCTGGACCCAACAGTTCCTGATCTCCGATGTCATCCCAGCTCAGCGACGATCGACACTTTCTTCCATATAAGGCAGCAAACGGTGCCATGCCAATGCTCGCCTGGTAGCTGTTGTTATATGAAAACTCCACCAAGTGAAGATGGTCCTCCCATGAACCCTTCAGATCGAGCGTACAAGCTCGCAGCATATCCTCCAGAATTTGAATAGTCCTCTCGGACTGGCCGTCGGTCTGCGGGTGGTATACCGTGCTGAAGCTCAGACTCGTACCCAAATTCTCAAGCAGACTTCTCCAGAACAGAGATGTGAAACTCGAGACTCTGTCAGACATGATGCTCACCGGGACCCCATGTAAGCGTACAATCTCCTGCACGTACACGGTCTTCATCGTAACTAACTCAAAAAGGAATTAAAAGAGAAGTAAAGCAAAATTTACCTCTAGATATTTCCTCGCCGAGACTTCCGTAGACTGTCCCACTCGGAAAGGGATGAAGTGCGCAGACTTGGTCAATCGGTCAACGATCACCCAAACTACGTTGTTCTGTTTTGGGCTCCGAGGTAAACCAGTCACTAAATCCATCGTGATATGTTGACACTTCCACTCCGGGATGGGAAGTGGTTGTAGCAATCTAGTTGTACGATGGTGCTCAGCCTTCACCTGTTGGCATACCAAACACTTGGCAATGCTCTGTGCCACACTCCTCTTCATGCCAATCCACCAATAATTCAGACGGAGGTCCTTATACATCTTGGTGCCTCTAGGATGTATAGAATAAGGCAAGCTATGAGTCTCGCTGAACATCTCCTCTCGAATATCACATACAGGTACGCAGAGCCTACTGCCATACCTTAGCGAACCATCCTCATGAATCATGAACTCCGTCCGAAGTCCAGCTTCAACCTGCCTTCTGATCCTCTACAGCTTCGGATCTCCTGCCTGTGCTGCCTTGATACGATCCATGATCGTAGATTGAATCTGCAAATTCATGAATGAAAGAACCACACTAGGTAGGTCGACCTCTAAATCCATCTCTCTCAGCTCCTGCTGTATTCTCCAGTCGGCAGTATGCATCATCATGGAGGGGAGTCTACTCAAAGCATCTGGCACTACATTCACCTTCCTCGGGTGATACTGTAGATATATCTCGTAGTCAGCCATAAGCTCCAACCATTGTCTCTGACGCATGTTGAGCTCCTACTGCGTAAAGATGTACTTCAGGCTTTTCTGATCGGTAAAGATCTTCACGCTCTCACTCAGCAAGAAGTGCCTCCAGATCTTCAGCACAAATATCACTGTTGCCAACTCCAGATCGTGTGTCAGGTAATTCTTCTCATGAGTCCTCAACTAACGAGAAGCGTACGCTACCATATGACCATGCTGATGCAGAACGGATCATAGGCCCTTCCCTGATGCATCAAAATATACCTCAAAGCCTTCGCTCCGATCTGGTACCGCCAATACCGATGCCGAAGTCAACCTCACCTTCAAGATACCGAAGGCCTTCACACAAGCTTCTGACCAATGGAATTCCATGTCCTTCCTCGTCAGCTTCATCATCGGCTCTGTAATCCTCGAGAAATCCTTGATGAACCGACGATAATAGTCGGTTAAACCAAGGAAGCTCCTGATATCCGAGGCTGACTGCGAAGTCGGCCAATCTCTGACTGCTCTGACCTTTTCTGGATCTACAGATATGCCATCTCCAGACACTACGTTCCCAGGAATGCGACTCTGTCCAGCCAGAACTCGCACTTACTATACTTGGCATATAGCTTATGACGTCTCAGCGTCTCCAGCACTGTCCTCAGATGACAGCTATGCTCCTCCTCAGACTTCAAGAAAATAAGGATATCGCCAATAAAGATGACGACAAACTTATCCAGGAAGTCGTAGAAAATTAAGTTCATCAAATTCATGAACACTGTTGAAGCGTTGGTCACGCCGAAAGGCATAACCACGAACTCATTAATGTCCGTACTTCGTCCGGAACGCTATCTTATGAATATCATCCTTCTTCACCTTCAGCTAATGGTATCCGATCCTCAGATCCAATTTCGGGAAGACTCTCAAACCTCCAAGCTGGTCGAAAATATCATCGATATGCGGCAGCGGATACTTATTCTTCACCGTCACAGCATTCAGTCCTCGATAGTCCACGCACATCCAGCTGGACCCATCCTTCTTCTTCACGAGCAGAACTGGTGCACCCCATGGTGACACACCAGGGTGGATGAAACCCTTCTGCAGTAACTTATCCAATTACTTTCGTAGCTCCTCAAGCTCAGCGGGGCCATCCGATACGGCACCTTCGATATAAGTTGCTCTCCCGGCATAAGATCTATTCCAAACTCCAAGGCTCTATAGGGTGGCAAACCTGAGATATCTTCCGGGAAGACGTCATCGAAGTCTTTGACAACTGCTGGTCTGCTGATCTCCATCTGCATAGCTGCGACGATTGGCACCTACAGCTTGGCCCTAAATCTGATGGGCCCAAGCGACTCATCTCTGCAATGGAACTCGAACTCTGGGTGGTCTGGAATCCTGAACACCACCTTCTTGCTGTGGCATTCAATCGAGGCATGGAAGTCACCTAGCCAATCGATGCCAAGGACGACATTGAAATGCGGCAGATCATGGACAATGAAATCTGCAAATAGTTCGTGTCCACTTGTAACGACTGGTTTTTGTAATGACTTTTATATGATAATATTGGATGTTTCCCTCTTTGTGTGTTTTTCCCGTTAGAAAACCTTACGGTTAACTTCATAGCGTCTTAATCTTAGTGCTAGGGTGATCCTAGAGGCCATATGAATCTTCCCGAAGCTTCGCACTTCGATTCGGCACTTTTCACGCATCTTAGTCGGTTCATGAAGGAGAGCCAACCGACTAGATTGCAATCTAGTCGGTCGGCAACACTTCTCAGACCGGCTAGTTCTTGTTAGTAAATTTCGACTGAGTTACTGTTTACGTTTAGTCGGTCTAAGCACGTTCTCCGATCGACTAGTTTCCAAACTAGTCGGTCAGGTCTTGTACTCAGACCGACTAATTGTCAGTACTCATTATCTATCTTATTCGACCTTTAATCGGTTCGTGAACGTTCACCAACCGACTAGATCCTAAACTAATCGGTCGACGGGTCTTCACAGACCGACTAATCATGCCTTCTCTGTATAGACACTGTTTACTGTTTGATGTTAGTTGGTGTCAGTTGGACGACCGACCGACTAGATCCTAAACTAGTCGGTCGACCACCCTTCTCTGACCGACTAAATTGCCCAGTAAACCTAGGTTAAGTTGTAGCCGCCGCACTTTTTCTTTATTTAAACCCGCGACCATTCCCATTCTTTCTTCACTTTTCTTAGCTCACCTTCTTCCCCAATCATCACCCAATCATCCTCCTACTTTCTTTCATCCTCCCGAGCTTCCCCTCACCCTCTTTTGCGCCGGCACCACCCCCGTAGGCCGCCGGCCGATCGCCAAAAACCCCAAAATCCTCTTTTGCTCCAGATTCGCCCTATATTTCCCCATTCTCCAGATCCATTTTAGATCAGCCGCTGGAGATCCTTTAAGCCACAATATCTCCCTCGGATCGCTCTTCCGTTGTCGTGCTAAGCTCGGTTTGGCGACAACAACCCGGAAATCGTCGAGATCTTCTTCTATCTGCAGTTCGTAGGCATCGTAATTGTCGTTCTTCTGCTACAAAAACAGTTAGTGATCTATCTTTAATTCTCTGTAACCCACACTGTAAATTAGAAACCCTAATTAAAAATAGATTACTAGACATTATAGGATTCCAATACAAACCGGTTTAGAACTCTAAATCTAATTTTCTATTTTGCCATAACAGCGAACCCAATTTCCGTAGGATACCGATCTCGTGACTCTCGTCAAACAACAACTTCGGTACCAGGCAAGTGAAACTTGCCAACCTTGCTTTAGGCCATGTTTTTAGGCCAACACTTTGTTTTAGCGTGAAAGAGAATAGACCGTGAAATGATAGCGGTCTAGGCGCAAATTCAATTCTAGGTTGACAACGAAGCTAGAATTTCCCTTGTCTTACCATGTCATACAATTGGCCGTCATGTTTAATTTTCTTTAACGGTACGCAAGTTCATTTCAAATAATTGTCATGTGCATCCATTTTACATATCATGTTGCATGTTGCATGTTGCATCCTAGCACACGCTACAAATTCTTGTACAAATCCGTGTTTCCGTGTTACCGGCTAGGCACCCGTTATGCGGGCATAACCCTACGCCATACGTGTTAAAAACACTTCCTGGCTCGTGATCCAGAAGCGAGCATTACGTGTTCGGGGATGATGCCCTGGCTCGACACACGTGGAGGGGTAGGGATAAATGGTCACTTGAGCGTAAGAGTTGGCCCGTACAGCCACTCTAGCCAAAGGGCGGAATCTCTGTGCACGACGTGCTTACAATTCTGGTACTTGTCTTGTAATTCTTTATTTGCCATGCCATGTTACTTGCCATGCTTTAATCATGCCATATCATAAACTGCTATTGTTCTCATTGCATAAAATGCCATGTCAGACTTTACTCTAGAACGCTAGGTTGTTAACACTTTTCTTTAGTTTCCTTGCACAAGTCTTGTAGACTTGCTGACATGTGCCCCTTCTCTTTGGGTGATGCATGTTAGTTGCTGAGCCAGAGATTGCTGTGGAGGGTGACGATTTCGTAGAGTTCGTGCCCGATCCCGTTGCTGACGTTGAGTACGAGGACACCGGTGACAAGTCCTAATGTTCCTTCGTTCCTTCTTTGTTAGTTGTGTTGTTTTCAGTGAGTAGCACCGTTGCTGTTAGTTTCTTTGTTGGCCATGCTAGGCCTTTTCTTTTTGGACTCTTTTGTTTGCCTGGTGTCATTTCTGGTTGTTGAATTTATATCTGAACTCTGAGTTGAATAATTTTAATTATTTGCCTCTTTTTCTATATTTATTATTGTTGTTTCCGAGTCACATTACAGGGACCTGCTACTTTGTGTAAATTGACGCTTATCGGACTTGCGGCTTTGTAGCTTCAAGTCTGAGCGGACCTTCTCACGCTTCGCCTCCATATTTTTGGGAAGCGGGGCGTGACAGGTTTCTTTGGTGGCCCATGCAGGTCCGTTTTTCTGTAACTGTGACTTAATCGGAACAACGATAAGAATTATAGGAAGTCCGGTAAACAATTTCAACACCGAGTCATAAGGCTTAGAGTCTGATTTGTTTCGTTTTTCCTGTGTCAATAGATGGCTGGGAGACGCAATACTCGTGTTGGTGGTGGTGTGCCCCCTCGTGTCGAGGAGCCGGATCGGGAGCCCACCAACGGGGAGATCATGCGGATGATGCATCAGATGATGCAGGTGCAGCATGGGATGCTGCAGAATGCCCGGAATGTTCCACCTGCTCGAGCAGCGCAGCCTGTTCAGAATGTCCCTCGCTTCGAGCCCGGAGCGAACCAGTTTTAGGAGTTGGGTCCCGCTTACTTTGATGGGACCGAAGGACCTCTGGCTACGGATGAATGGACCAGGAACATGGAGGACAACTTGAAGATGTCGAAGGTCGACCCTACTGGATGGGTTGACTTGGCGAAGAGGCGGCTCAAGGATAACGCTCGGAACTGGTGGGATGCCGAGGAGGAGTTGCTGGAGGAGCCGATATCTTGGGCTACTTTCAAGTCCAGATTTGACGAGGAATACTTTCCGAAGGCTGCCAGGAGGGAGATGGCGCAGCGCTTCATTGACCTGAAGCAGCGAAGCTTGACGGTGGACCAGTACCACCAGGAGTTCACTAGGCTGAGTCGTTTCGCACCGAAGATGGTGCAGGATGCTGATGAGAGAGCCCAGAGGATTCTACAGGGGCTTTCTTTGGATCTTCAGAGCTATGTGACTTCTTCTGATGCGGAGTCCTATCAGAAGGTTTTGATTGCGGTGAAGAGGCAGGAGCGGATTATGAGCTAGAAGAGAGGGCAGATTTTTGGGGCTGGGAAGAGGTCTGTGGAGCAGGCCAGAGCAGTGATGAGACCAGGGTTCGGGCCCATTCAGCCGGTACAGTTCAAGATGCCCGGAGGACTGATCACTCCTCATTTTACACCTTTTTTCCGTGTATTTGCATGCCATTTAGATCGCCCAAATCATGTTTTTCACGATATATCGGCGATATTGCGATGCTTTTCACGATTTGTTGTTTTTGTCGCATTTCAGGTGATTTGGCGCAATTTGGAGTGATCTCGAGACGCGCTTACTCTAGACGGCCACCGACGACCTCCCCGAGGGATATTTTGCTGTTGGAGAGGAGCGGAAGAAGAATGGACGTCACAGGAGCGACGAGGAGGCCAAAACAATCAGATTGGGCATCTTTTGTGTCCCACTCGGCTGAGTGGAGGAGCCACTCGGCCGACCAGTGAGACACTGCTCGGCCGACCCGATCAGACACGATTTCCATGTGTACTCGGCCGAGCGTCAGAGTCCACATCGGCCGAGTGACGACACCACGTCCGCCCGAGTGGCGCCCAGACGAAGCCCCTCCTAAATATCGAAGTTTCTGTTTTTCGGCCACCTGAGCTTCAGAGGACCCACTCGGCCGAGTGGCAAACCACGTCCGCCTGAGTGCCTTGAAGCCGTCGGCCGAGTGACGACAACTCACTCGGCCGAGCCGCCTCCGAACTGAAGACCCCTGAAAGCCCCGACTTACTGGAAAATTACAGGGTTTTCACTCGGCCGAGCGACTTTTGTCACTCGGCCGAGTGCGATGCGCTGCCTGTAGCGAAATTTGCGGAAAACAGGCTGTGCAGGGGCGTTTTGGTCAGGACTTTTGGACGATTTTTGGGGCTATTTAAGCCCTGTTTTTACCCTAGTTTTAGGAGCCATCTCTTAGATTTTTTGCAGCTTTTTGAGATTACTTTTTAGCTTTATTATTTGTGATTGGAGAAGAGGAAAAACTTGGATTTTTGTTGGATTAATTGAAGAACTACATTGGTTTGCATCTCTCTTTCCCAAAAACTCTATTTTTATTGTTTATATCATTGTTGTGATGAATTCCATTGCCTATTTCATTGATTATTTTTGTGCTATTGCTATGATTTGTGAGTAGTCTCCACGTCTTGGGGCGTGGGGATGAACCCTACAAGCCCTATTTTATAATTGTGATGAATTGGTAGAAATTGAGCTAGGATTGTTATTATGGATTAGATTGGTATCGAATTACTACGGATAGCTAGGTATTCATATCAATTGGGATTTGCAAGAGATTGGATCCCAATTTGATAGGAAACCCTAGAAATCCGAATTGGGTTGGAGTCGGATTTTTGAAGTATCGGTTTGCAAGAGATTGGACCGATACTAGGATCTCCGGTTGCAATTCCGTGCCGATACCCGTTTGCAAGAGATTGGACGGGTAGGAACTATCCTAATTTAGATTGTGGACCGAGTTTGCAAGAGATTGGGCTCGGTGCACGATTGGACGATGATGTTGATCCTAATGCTAGCTTTCCTAGGCTAGGGTTTGCAAGAGATTGGACCCGACCCTAGGATAGCTATAGACCGGCAACAGCGCGAGAGCGTGAGCTTGGTTCCACATTTAGTTACAACTAGTTCATCCAAATTCTTATTTTAGCAATTTTGATACCGACGAACCACATTTATGAAATACGGTGAGTAGCGGGAATTCCCCATTCCCTAGACGTTCTTTATTTGATTTGATACTTTCCACATTTGTCTGACGATTGTGACAGGATCGCCCAAGGCAATTCTCCCTATTCTTAAATAGCCAGGTTGATTAGGAGCAAGCACGGTCATTCGTCCTCCCTGTGTTCGATATCCCGCTCGCCGCTATACCGTGCGCTTGCGGTAAAACTACAACCGTTCTTTGGGTGTACGTCCCGGAGCGATCAAGTTTTTGGCGCCGTTGCCGGGGAGGCGATTGCGTTTGATTCTTTTTCACCCTAGCTACTTCTTTCTTTTATTTTTATTTTTTTTATTGTTACCATTATTATTTCCTTTACTATTCTTACCTAACCCTTCCACGGTACTAATCATCTCTTTTAAACACTGTTTCCCCTGTGCATGAACACGAGATCTACGGCGGACCCAGAAGACTTATTATTTGATCCCGAGATCGAACGTACCGCGCGGAGACTTAGAGCGGAAAAGAGACAAGATCCGGAAGGGAGGTATATGACCAACCCGGAAACTCCTGAAGAATTGGTGGCAAGGATGGCGAGGATAATTTCTATTCGCGATAGGCTTCGGCCTAAGACTTCTTCTACCACCTCATCCATTGCCATGCCGGGGTTGGCGGCTGACAAGAACTTCGAGCTAAATACTGGATTGGTGGTTTTGATGCAACAAGACCCATTTCATGGGAACACACATGAGAACCCCCACTACCACATCCAACTATTCTTGTCGAAGTGCGCCACATTCCAGATGCCGGGGGTCTCCAACGATGCTATCAGATTGCGTCTCTTCCCCTTCACGCTTAAGGACAAAGCACTCTATTGGTTGAGGACGCAGGCTGACGGAGTCTTCACCACTTGGGACGAGTTGGCGAGTGCATTTATTGATAAATTCTATCCGCCATCCAAGACGGTGAAGATCCGGAGCGCTCTCATGTCCTTCAAGCAAGGACCACAGGAGACGCTCTATGAAGCATGGGAGCGTTTTAAGGATTTGCAGCATCAATGCCCGCACCACAGTATAGAGGATTGGGAGCTAGTCCATAGCTTCTACAACGGTCTCCAACCGGGGACCAAACAAATTATTGATGCCGCGGCGAATGGTGCGATCCTATCAAAGACTCCCGAAGAAGCTACGGCCCTAATTGAGGAGATGGCCTCAAATAACCAACAATGGGGCGATGAGCGAGGACACTCCACATCCTCCTTAAAGCCAACTAGCATCTACGAGGCGAAGGCCGTAGCGGAGCTCACGAGCAAATTTGATTCTCTCCACAAGGTGGTGGAGAGATTGGAGAAGTTCATCACGGAGCCCCAAGGAGCACCTTCCACCTCCGCGCCAACCAACCAAATGTGTGATTGGCAAGACCAATCTCAAGCCATGTACGCAGGAGGAGAGCAAGGAGAAGGATCCTTGGAGCAAATACAATATGTTGCGGGGAACCAAGGGTATTGGTCCAATCCGGCCGCAAGAAATCATCCGGGATTCTCCTATGCCAACAATGAAGGAGCTTTGAACCCGCCACAACCACCAACTCAACAAGCTCGACCACCACCACCCCAACAACAATACTATCCACCGAGGGGGCCTCCACAACAAAACTTTCAACCGAAGCAACAAGTTCCACCATATAGGCCTCTCGGATACAACCAAGGGTGGAGGAATCAAAATCAAAACCCTCCACAAGCTCCACAACGATCCGACTTCGAAACTAGAGTGGAGGCGTTCATGGTCGAGCAAAATAAGGTGAATGCTACTTTGAAGGCGGGGCAAGACTCTCTTAACACCGTAGTGGCTCAAATATCGGAGCAATTGGCGTTGCTCAATCGGAACACTCAAAGATTGCCGGCGCAACCGGAGCAAAACCCACGGGGCAACACGGGCCACATCAATGCCGTAGTTGCTGTTACTACTAGAGGCGGGAAGGACACCACCCCCGCCATGATTCCTAATGAGGAGGCCGTGGATGAAAGCTTGGAGCCGGTTGAGCCGATAGTTGAGATTGAAAAGGAGAAGGAGCCACGAGACAAGGAGAAATCTAGGGCGGAGCGATTAATTGAGGAGAGGCGCTTCATGCCACCGGTCCCATTCCCCCAAAGGCTCGCTAGAGCAAAAATGGAGAAGAGGCTAGCAAAATTTCTCGAGTACCTAAGAGGAGTTAGCCTTAACATCCCCTTCCTTGACGCCATCGTCGAGATCCCCACGTATGCTAAATTTTTGAAGGACTTGATTTCGGGGAGGAAAAGGAAGGAGAAGATCATGCCAGTCGAGGAGGGCTCTTGGTTCACCAAGAGAGAGAAGGAGCCGGCAAAATTCAAAGATCCGGGGAGTTTCCGGATTCCTTGCACCTTGGGCGGCGTCCCTCTTCAAAAGGCGTTGGTCGATCTTGGGGCTAGTGTGAGCCTCATGCCCCTCTCCATGTTCTTAAAGCTAAACACCGGGACAAAGTTGAAACCCACCGACATGCGCATTCAATTAGCCGATGGACGGATAACAAGGCCGGTGGGGATCGCCGAAGACATACCGCTACAAGTCCCGGGAGGAATATGCTTGCCATGTGACTTTGTGATCATGGACGTTAAGGAGGAGGGAGACACGTCATTGATACTTGGACGCCCATTCCTCGCCACCGCCGGAGTCATCGTCGACGTGCGCGAAGGTACCTTAACCTTAAACGTCGGAAACATCGAGGTGGAGCTCCACATTCCTAAGGCTATGAAGCATATGCCTTATCACGAGGAACTCGACTACATGGACCTCCTTGACGAGGTGATAGAAGAGGCGATTCCTCACTCAATTGGCGCCCTTTTTGATGAAGAATTTGAAGAAGGCCCGGATTTAGGCCAAGATGAAAAGAGTGAAGACGATTCCCCCGACTTCTCCGCTGATGAAGATGAAGGCGACGCTGATGTCGCAAGGATTTGAGAGCTCTGCAAGCTCTCGAAATTAAAGTCTCCAAAGAAAGCTCCGCCGGCACGGAGACCGGCATCACCGGTTAAGCCGTTGACCGGGGCAAATGCTAGCTTGGGGGAGCCTCCCCCCAACACAATTCGAGATAGGAGACCACCGAGGGAGAACGCTGCGCCGCCACGTCCAAACCCAAGCGCGCTCCCCGGAAAGTTTGACGGGTGCATCTCATATGCACCAAACATCCCGCATTGATTGAAAATTATAGGGGGTCGAGCTCACGACCTTAAACGAGCGCTTGTCGGGAGGCAACCCGACGGTTTTTGCTTTATTTTTACTTTTTTCTTTATTTTCGTTTTATAAATTTTTAGTGTTTCGAGTCGTCCGCCCAAAAATTTTGTGATAACGGGTCCTATTTTTCTTGACAGGAGAGGAGATAGGTAGATCCATCATGAGGAGGATGAACGAGACGACGAGGAGCGCCCCAAGAAGGCGTTCGACGCTTAGGAGGGGGATGAAATCGATTGGAGGAAGAAAGACGGAGTTTAGAGCCCAAACGAAGACAAACAGCAGAAAGCAAGGCTCACTCGGCCGAGCATACTAGTCACTCGGCCGAGTACAGAAGTTCGTCCGGCCGAGCCGCTCACGAACGAGGGAAGTCTGATGTACCCAACTCTCTGTCTATTTTCCTCATTTCATTAGAACTGCTACTCGGCCGAGTATACATTATAACTCGGCCGAGTACAACGGATACCCTCCTAGGGCGAGTCATGCCGAGTAGCTTGAGTCACTCGGCCGAATGGACTTACTCCACTCGGCCGAATCTGGCAAAGCCACTCGGCCGAAGCGATATCGGGGAGAAAATCTTTATTTGCCTCGCTCGGCCGAGTGAGCACGTCACTCGGCCGAGTCGTAACCTTTTTATATATAAGTGGCGAGGGGGGCGCGGATTTCGAAATCGCAAATCCCAAATCCGCCCGCGCCCCCTCAGCTCCCCTCGACCGATCTCGCTTCACCCAGCCCCCCACTCGCCCGGACGACCTCGCCCCTCCACCGCTCGGTCCGCCACCGCCGGCCGAGCACGCCCCGGTGCCTCGCCCGAGTCGCCGCCGGTGGCACGCCGTCCGACCACCTCCGGTACCCCTATTTCGACTATTTTCTCCTCTTTTCGTGTATTTCTTGAGGATCCATGTGCTAAACACCCCCCTAACCCAAATCAATTTCTATATCTATCCATTATACCCCTATTGCTCCATACATTTTGATTATTACTCGCTGATATCGCTTTTTCATGCGCAGGTTGCTTTTTGGAGCTCAGGGGAGCTTCTACGGGATGCTCAGGACTTCGTGGAGGCGCGGACTTCGCACGCTTCCACTGCTTATCACTCGCGGCGTGTTTGGGTACACTCTTTCCATTCTTTTACACGCACCGCATTTTTTTCATTTTTCGGCGCGCTCGGGGCCGATATGCCGCCCCGGACACGGCCGCGGTCGACGAGAGCTTCCGCCAAGCGGAAGCGGTCGGACGAGCCCGGCCCCTCCCACTTGGTGGAGGACTCTCCTCCGTCTTCTCCCACACACCCCGCACAGCCTGCAGCGCACCCACAGCCTGCACAGCCCGCACAGCCACTCCCCGCCGCTGCACAGCCACCACCACCAGCTCCACTGGTCGGGCCGCTCGGGATCACGTTCCGAGACGACGCACACCGCGCCGTCTTCGACCGTATCTCCCAGCGCTCGATCGTACCCTCCAGGTTTGCGCACCTCGCTGACCTTGGACGCCTGGGGGTACTAGAGGGGATACTCACGTTGTACGACAACGTGGGTTGGCGCGACTTCCTTCAGGTGTCGGCGGACACGTTCACCCGCCCGACACTTGAGGTTTTGAGTTCGATTTCCCGGACCGATGAGGGATGCTCATTCAGGTTCATGGATCGAGAGTGCCAGGTCACTCTCGATATGATGAGAGCGTTCTTCTCATGGCCCGTAGTCCCCGGAGCCGATCGCGGTTACGGCCCTACCCACATCCCCCCACCTTCCTTCGACGCCGGTGCCTTCTGGGCCCGGATTACAGGCCACCACGCCGCCTTTGACCCTAGCCGGGCCAAGGCCTCGGCCATCGTACATCCCTGCCTTCGCATTGCTCAGCGCCTTATGGCGACGACATTTTTGGCGAGATATGAGCCGGGCACGATGTCTACGCCAGAGCTCTACATGCTCTATGCGATGACACGTCCCAGAGCTCTATCTAGGGATGGAGACGAGCTTGTCCCCGCCGTCGTGATCGACATTGTGGCTTGGTTTTTAGACCGTATCATTGTGTCGGTGGGCGCTCGCTCACCGATATGCTGCGGCGGTCTGATCACCCTGCTTACCATGATGACCGGCGAGGACCTACCTGACGACCTGCGGCGAGTATCGGGCCCCACTTCTCTGTCGATAGACGTTATGGCCCGGATGAAGATGCTTCGTCCGCATGGTGAGCGTCACTGGGTCTGGTTGCACGGCCCTTTCGGTGCCGACTACATGATTCTCCCGAGCCCAGCTCGGACCCAGATTGCATCGGCCCACGTTGACTGGCTCCCAGTGATGGATGTCCTCATCCCCGCTGCGTACGTGCTCGAGGCCGAGGAGGCCGAGCAGGCCCACGCTGCCCACGTTGCCCAGGCTGCTCCCGCAGACCCTGCTGCACACCCTGCCGAGCCTGTTGTCGACCCTGTCGACCCTGTGACCCCTCAGCCTGTTCCTGACGTTTCCGCTGCTCCAGACACTTCTGTCCCCACCTCTGTCAGTGTCGAGAGTACTTTTGCTGAGCCCACTTCCACCACTGTCACCACTTCCGAGGCTGTCCCCACCACTCCCGCTGCCACCTCTGGCCCTCTGTCCGTGGAGACTCTTTGCTCCGCACTCCCCGAGCGCCCGCCGACCTTTGTCGAGAGTGGAGAGCCCTCGTTTGCCGCGGTCGTGGAGACCATGGCTAGCATGATCTCCGCTGGGGTTGCGCCTTTTGGTCCACACAGTTCCACCCCAGCGGTAGAGTCCTCTGTCTCCACAGCCGCCGTATTCTCCGAGAGCGTCGTGGCGTCTGTCCACACTTCTGGGCCACTGACCTCTCTTGCCACCTCGTTGCCACTTTTGCACGCTTCCTTTGCTGCCGCTGCCTCTACTTCTCACCAGCCGGTGTCCCGGCCTCACACTGAGGCCAGGCCCACATTTGCTGGCGCGGCACCTTTTGTCCCCTTCCCTGCTGAGCCCGTTACATACTCCACTCGCGTACGCCAGCCCCGACCTGCGCAGCCTAGACCGGTGCGTCCCTCTGCACCACCCCCGCCCGACACTGTACTGGAGAGCATACGTGCTCTTGAATTGGCGGTGAGTGGTCTTAGAGGAGACCTTAGGACCCTGTCCTCCACCGTCTCTACGATGGCTGGACGCTTTGACCTGATCCCTCAGATCCACTACTGCCTGACACAGATCTTGGAGCGTCTCCCGCGCGTACCCCCACCCACCCAGCAGGTTCCCACACACACTCCCACACACACTAGACCTGCTTCCACTTCCACGCCCACCCCAGCTCAGCAGCCTACACCACCACCACCACCACCACCACCTCCGCCTCAGGACGGAGACGGCGCAGCACCACCTTCCTAGGCACCCTTGATGCCATCGATTCCTTTTGCCGTTGTGCTGCCCGTTTCTGCTGGGTCCTGATGCCTTTTTGTCCCCCCCCTCCCCTCACTTATTTTGGGATTCTCATTTTGCCGTATCTTTATATATCTTTTTTTGGGAGAGAGGGAGAGCTTTTGGTGCCGCATTTCTACTCGTATCACTCATATCTGTGCATGCATCATATCCGCATCATATTTTCATTTCTTTATTTTTCGTTTTATTATCTTTTTTCTTTCCATCATGCATGCATCCTCACTTGCCCCTCTCATTACTTGTCTCTCAGTGTGCCACACTTTGCACATTGAGGACACTGTGCAGTTTAGCTTGGGGGGGTGAGTTCTCACGTTCTTTTTCGTTTTGCCACCTTTATTTTTAGTTTTTCACGCCACTTTCCGCTTTTGCACTTATTTTCACTTATCATTTTTTTCTCATTTTACCATGCATCACGTTTTTCTTATTTCTCTGCGTGCCGCATTGCATAGTTTTATTTTTCTTATCTTTATTTCTTTCCTTTTTCATCTCATGCTAGAGATGAATTTTCTGTGATGATGTCTACGTGGAGTTAGCTTATTCTATATGCATGCTATATTTGTCATGTCTTAGATTTTATTTCTGATATCACATGCTATGACTTGCTTTGCATTTAGAAATAGTAACCCACACTTTTTCCACATGAAAATGGATGAAGTTTTATTATTAGCTGAGCCTGAATATTCATATGTATGCTATCACAGAAAACACACCAAGATTCACGCATTGAATGCCTATATCTGGAGTACTGATTTCTTTTCCTATATCACTTCTATATGCATGAATTGTACACTTCACTTCGGGATGATTGAATGATGTTAGCTATGATATATCTGGATTAGTTAGCTTTTTTGTGATCGAAACTGAGTAGATTAGATTACCCTGCTGAAGTTGTCGTGCATGTCTTATAGAGTGAACCGAGAGTTATATATATTTCTTTCTCCACAAAATCTTGAACATCATTTCTCTACTTTTAAAAATCATTGGTGAATCTCCCCTTAGTGATTCTATTTTATGGCATTTCCCCCGCTATTAATTCCTAGCTCCAAATCCCTTCTTCTAAAAAAAATAATAATAATAAAAGAGAGAAAAACCTTCTTGTATATCATTAGCTCTCTCTGAGTTGGGATCATTGTGTATATATTGCTTATCAAAAAAAAAAGAAAAGAAAATAAAAGGAAAAAAAAGAGAGAGAGAAAAGAGGAAAAATCCTCAATAAAAGGTCCCATCTCACTTTCTTTCTTTCTCCTTTCTCTTCTTTGCTTTTGGAGCTATATAAAAATGGGGATGTAAATATTTTTGTGCCACCACGCTTATAGATAAGCTTGGGGGAGGGGATCCATTGATGTGTGAGAGAGTGACTACTTGACATTGCACGACAACCTAGGCTAAGTAATATTCTATACTCGGTGAGATTGTTTCTAGCTTTACGAAATCCAGAAATCTAAGCCTAGCGTTCATTTCATGAAATCCAAACTTTTCTAGTCTCTCTATTCTATAGTGTGATACTCTTATACTCCAGATAGAAAGCGTTCAATTGAAAAGTGTGTGATCTGTGATTTGTATACCGCTTTAAATGATTCAGGCAATGTTAATTTTAAAATCATTCCGTTCTTCATGATTATATCGTTGTTCGTGGGTTTTCTATTTCTATTTGCACTATTATACTATGATATCAAAATAAGATTCTTTGACATGTATTTCTCATTCGGTGCATGCTATAAGAGTAAGTGAAACCCACGTCCTGAGAAAATGATCTAGCATCCTACCTCTTCGCTTCTTTCTTTCATCTTTATTTTCATTTGGTTTTCATTCTTCTTCGTTTTTCATTTTTTTCGTTTTTCGCCGTTTTCGTTTTCCGAATCCACCGGGTTCGCCTTTTACTTATCTTCCTCGAGGACGAGTAAGAGGCAAGCTTGGGGGATTTTGATCACTCCTCATTTTACACCTTTTTTCTGTGTATTTGCATGCCATTTAGATCGCCCAAATCATGTTTTTCACGATATATCGGCGATATTGCGATGCTTTTCACGATTTGTTGTTTTTGTCGCATTTCAGGTGATTTGGCGCGATTTGGAGTGATCTCGAGACGCGCTTACTCTAGACGGCCACCGACGACCTCCCCGAGGGATATTTTGCTGTTGGAGAGGAGCGGAAGAAGAATGGACGTCGCAGGAGCGACGAGGAGGCCAAAACAATCAGATTGGGCATCTTTTGTGTCCCACTCGACCGAGTGGAGGAGCCACTCGGCCGACCAGCGAGACACTGCTCGGCCGACCCGATCAGACACGATTTCCATGTGTACTCGGCCGAGCGTCGGAGTCCACATCGGCCGAGTGACGACACCACGTCCGCCCGAGTGGCGCCCAGACGAAGCCCCTCCTAAATATCGAAGTTTCTGTTTTTCGGCCACCTGAGCTTCAGAGGACCCACTCGGCCGAGTGGCAAACCACGTCCGCCCGAGTGCCTTGAAGCCGTCGGCCGAGTGACGACAACTCACTCGGCCGAGCCGCCTCCGAACTGAAGACCCCTGAAAGCCCCGACTTACTGGAAAATTACAGGGTTTTCACTCGGCCGAGCGACTTTTGTCACTCGGCCGAGTGCGATGCACTGCCTGTAGCAAAATTTGCAGAAAACAGGCTGTGCAGGGGCGTTTTGGTTAGGATTTTTGGACGATTTTTGGGGCTATTTAAGCCCTGTTTTTACCCTAGTTTTAGGAGCCATCTCTTAGATTTTTTGCAGCTTTTTGAGATTACTTTTTAGCTTTATTATTTGTGATTGGAGAAGAGGAAAAACTTGGATTTTTGTTGGATTAATTGAAGAACTACATTGGTTTGCATCTCTCTTTCCCAAAAACTCTATTTTTATTGTTTATATCATTGTTGTGATGAATTCCATTGCCTATTTCATTGATTATTTTTGTGCTATTGCTATGATTTGTGAGTAGTCTCCACGTCTTGGGGCGTGGGGATGAACCCTACAAGCCCTATTTTATAATTGTGATGAATTGGTAGAAATTGAGCTAGGATTGTTATTAGGGATTAGATTGGGATCGAATTACTACGGATAGCTAGGTATTCATATCAATTGGGATTTGCAAGAGATTGGATCCCAATTTGATAGGAAACCCTAGAAATCCGAATTGGGTTGGAGTCGGATTTTCGAAGTATCGGTTTGCAAGAGATTGGACCGATACTAGGATCTCCGGTTGCAATTCCGTGCCGATACCCGTTTTCAAGAGATTGGACGGGTAGGAACTATCCTAATTTAGATTGTGGACCGAGTTTGCAAGAGATTGGGCTCGGTGCACGATTGGACGATGATGTTGATCCTAATGCTAGCTTTCCTAGGCTAGGGTTTGCAAGAGATTGGACTCGACCCTAGGATAGCTATAGACCGGCAACAGCGCGAGAGCGTGAGCTTGGTTCCACATTTAGTTGCAACTAGTTCATCCAAATTCTTATTTTAGCGATTTTGATACCGACGAACCACATTTATGAAATACGGTGAGTAGCGGGAATTCCCCATTCCCTAGACGTTCTTTATTTGATTTGATACTTTCCACATTTGTCTGACGATTGTGACAGGATCGCCCAAGGCAATTCTCCCTATTCTTAAATAGCCAGGTTGATTAGGAGCAAGCACGGTCATTCGTCCTCCCTGTGTTCGATATCCTGCTCGCCGCTATACCGTGCGCTTGCGGTAAAACTACAACCGTTCTTTGGGTGTACGTCCCGGAGCGATCAAGGACCTCCTACTCTAAAGACTTGCCATTTCTGTGGCAAGACTGGGCATGTCAAGGATCAGTGCCGGAAGATGTTGGGGCAGTGCTGGATTTGTGGTGATCCTGCACATGCCATGAAGGACTGCCCGAAGTCCAAGCAGCCATGGAAGGGACCTGTTGCAGTTCAGCCGTTGCAGCAGAGGGCACCTGTTCCTGCTGGACGTGGAGCGCCTCTCGTTCTGCAGAGGCATGCTTTTCAGCAGGCTGTTCAGCCGAGGCAGCAGGCGTTTCTGATGACTGCTGTTGAGACCGAGGCGGTGGATGAGGTTATTGCAGGTAACCCTTAATTTAGATGTTTCTTTCCTTAGTTAGTTTTAGTTATTAGATTATGTTTGGTTGCTTGCATATGTTTGTCTGCTAGAATAGAACTTGATTGTTAGACTGTCTGTTAGGTGTGATTTTGGTTTGCACATTTCCTGCACGAGTCCTCTTCGACTCAGGTGCATCGATGTGCATTATTTCCTGGAGCTTCATGGAGAAGCATTCCTTGTCGACTTTCCCTCTTCCCAAGAGTTGGAATATCGTTACAGGGAATGGCGTGGTCTCGGTGCATCATGGTTGCAACTCTTGCCCTTTGGTGGTCTGTGGACATGAGCTGTACGCTGATTTTATTGTCCACGACATCATCAACTATGATGCCGTCCTCGGGATGGACTGGCTAGGGAGCTTCAACGCCACGATTGACTGTCGGAGGAAGAAGGTGGTGTTCAAGATCCCTGGACATCCGGTGTTCGAGTTCAGCCGAGGTAGCAGTTCGCTTGGTCCGGTCAGGTTTCGGGCTAAGCTGGTGGAGATCGTTGCTATGTAGATGGAGCAGAGTCGGCCTGCGATAGTGCATGACTTCGACGACGTCTTCCCTGAGGAGTGATTCGGGTTCAATATTACATATTTAGCCCCCCATTTAGCCCTATTTTGTGCTCATGTGATGCTACATTGTTCTCTAATTCATACGTATTTTCTACACATTTATTTATTAGAGAAAACACACTATTTGAGCACAAAACAGCAATTAACGAAGCATTTCTGCACTTTTTATATTTTTCCTAGCACCGTCTCGATCTCACGATTCCAACGAATATTTATTTGTATTTTTCTGAGATCTGTGCTAATTACTGTGTATTTTTGAATGCAGAATACAATTTAAATGAAGAAATACGTTTTAAAATACGCTGGCACGAATCTTGGCGCGACACGTGGCGCTCGTCCGTCGTTTCCCGCCCCTATCCTACGGCTGCTGAGAATCGAAGACGTGGCCCATCACGGACCGTTGGATCTCGATCCAACGGTCCCTATCACCCCCGAAGCACATCTGAGAGCGGAGAATGAATCGGCGACGCGGCATAATCTCATCCGCCCGATCACGATCCGATGGCCAGGGGCACTCCCGTGTTTTGAAACGAGATCGAACGCTACGGGGCGACGTGGCACGCTGATATTCGTTGGATCCGAATGCAACCGTCCAAACGAGCGCGAATTAAAGAGCGACGTGGCTTCATCGGCTTCGTCCGTGCATCATCCAACGGACGAGCTGACTCCCGCATTCAAATAATCTTGGGGCGACGTGGCGCACAACGGGCCATTCGATCAAGATCCTACGGCCAGTATCCCCCCAAAATCGAACTCGAATGCGAACAGCGGAGCGGAGCAGCGGTTTTCGATGGGTGACGTGGCGAGTTTTCAACCGCACGATCGCCCATCTGACGGTCCAAGATCACTCCGATCCGAAGTCGACCTTCAAGCGGGCGCGGATCCGATAGAGTGGGACACACGTCATTCTCTCGCTCGATCCCGCCTTTGATGTGCGGTCGATACTTGCGCCGCTCCAGATCTACGGCGGAGATGCATTCGGGCGTGATATTGGTGCGGGTTTAGATCCGATAGCACAACCCAAACCCGCAAGCCTATTATATAAGCGTATTTAGGGTTTTTTGGGCATATTCTTCCAGTTTGGGGCGTATTTTGAGCGTATTGGAGGCTCTAGGAGCCGTATTCTCCCCCTGAAAAATTCTGTAAAATTCCAGAGGCTTGTTTTATTATTTCCAGAGAGTTTGAAGTCTTTTTAAGGAGAATTGGTGATATTTTCTTCAACTTCTATCCCGTATTTTGGTGTTTTCTAGTGTATTTTGCTATGAACTTGAAGTATTGGGCTATGAAACTTGTTTATTTTTGCATGATGTGTAGCTAAATCTCTGTTGTGCATGGTATGGAGTAGTTAGGTGATATAATTTGTGTTTATTTGGTTGTATTCCTCGTGCTAAATTGTTAAAACATCGCTAAAATTGTAATCTTTGTTCGTAAATCGACTTTTTCAGATTCCAAAAGAATTGATTTAGTTGATGATCGTCCCAAAAGGGTGAGTTTTGATCTCCCCAAAAGGGAGTTTCATACCGTAGTTTTGATCTCTCCAAAAGAGAGTTTCATATCGTATTATAGCTTTAGCGACGATCTCATTGAATTTTGTGTTTGAACCCCCAAAAGGGCATCTTCCGATGAATTGCTCCCAAAAGGAGAATTCATTGAGTTATATTGGGTATTTTCCGATGAATTGCTCCCAAAAGGAGAATTCATTGCGTTATACCTATCAACCAAATTAATACGAATCGTTGATCCTAACGAACCCATACCATGTGCAAACTTTTTATAGGTATTTTCTTACACGTATTTCCTCGTTCATCACCATTCACATCACCACCAGAAGTGTTTAGTTTCTCTTCGTTGGATTTCTATTTGATTTGAATTGTGGTTGCAACAGATTTCTTCCCGTGGATTCGACATCTGGACTCCCAGATTTTACTACTTGTACGGACTCTTGCACTTGAGAGAGAGCACCTTTTCAGAGCCCACCAAGTTTTTGGCGCCGTTGCCGGGGAGGAATGGTTTGCTATCACAGTTCATTTCATTTAGAGGACCTTCGGTGAGATCTTTCCACTTTACTGTACATAAACTTTTTTTTTATTTTATTTTAGTTTTTTAAAAAATGGAGTATATGAATTTTTATTGCACGAATAATCTGTATGATGCAAGGTACGCTAATGCACACAAACATAGGATGGAAAAGCTCAAAATTGTCAATTTTAATCAAACTGACTGTGAAACTTTCTTTCAGGCCTGGAGGAGGTTCACAGATATAGTATCGAGCTATCCGTAGCATGGGTTCACCAATGAAGAGCTTATGGCGTCCTTCCTAGATGGACTACAACCACAGCTGCAGGAATTATTGGGAGACATGACGCCGACAGTGGCGTGGGAATACATGGAGTCTCTGCAAGAAAACGAAGAAACCGTGGAAGAGACTTCAGAGAGCGATTCAACGGAGCCTTCGTGCATCGATCAAGAAGAGCAAAGCGTAGACGTACTGTTGCAATCCTTGAGAGAGGATGCTTACCTGACTATTCAGACACAAGAGGCCACATCCCTTCAATTCCAAGAGAATTTTCTTGCTCGGAGTCGGCAGATTCAAAATTCCATTGAAAATCTTAATTTAATTGCCGCTTGCTTAGAAGAAAATAATAATTTTAATATTCAACTTCAAGATTCTAATACGACTTTATCTTCTATTGCAGGTACATCGAGCGAGCCATGTCACGTTGAGGGCAAAAATAATATCTACATGGCAGAAAGTGTGTGCAAAAGAGAGGACGAGCTAGCAATTTTGGATGAACGAGAGGAGGAGACAGCTAGGGACAAGGGTTTTGAGATTATCGCCATGGAGTTAGAACCATGCCCTCCTCTAGTTTTGTCCCAAAATCATTTACCCCTCTCCCCATTGAATGAGCATCGTACAGAGAGTAGTGCAAATCTTTCAGGGAGTAGTCGTCAACTTGCGTTAATTCATTTCACTTATTTTGATGACTACGTTTGGAATAATTTTATTGAAAGGAATCTTAAATTAATTTGGACTGACATAACTCATCTCTTGCAGGACATTGGCAAACAGCTTATAGAGATGCTTGGAGTTGTGTTGCTGGGGTCCAAATTAGTTTTTGGAGGAAAAATAATCGCCGAGGAGCGCAAGGAGCAAATTGAACAACTTCCTCCACCATCAAAGATTCGGGATCCGCCATTTGATCACGGTGTGTTCTTTCCAGTAGTGTAGTTTTTATATGCTTTCTAGGTTGCTTGCTTAAATAAACTCGTACCCCTTCCGACATTGAGGACAATGTCCATCTTTAGTTGGGGGGTGTGTATGAGACATAGGATTTTTTTTCAATTTTTTTCAAAAAAAAAGGTTAAGATAAGAATAAATCACCAAATCTCATCTTTTAAAACTCCTTCATATGCCTCTAATGCGGATGAGTATACATTAATTGAGTTCTGAAAATTTTTTATGGCTTGAGTTGATTATTTTTCCTTCATGGAATTACCATTAATATGCTATTCATGAAAATTTTCAATTTCCATGATTAATATCTCGAAATAGTTTAAATTCATCTCATGCATGCTAATGTGATGAAAAAGCTTAAGTATACACGATTTATAAGAAAAGTCTTCAAGTTGAAGAGGATTTTGGCCATGGTTATTAATGTTTATATTCAAAGAATGGGTGTTGAGTTGCTTACAAAGAAAGAAAGAAAAGAAAAGAAAAGAATGAAAAATTTTGAATGAAAGAAAAAATGAATGAATAAGTATGTCACTAATAAATAACTTGGTTGGCTCGAGTAGTACAGTCCGAGGGGTCCTTTTTGGCCTAATGCCCTATTATCATCTGATTTGGGAGCCATTGACAGGAAACTCACTCATTTGATGGAGCGATCCAAGTTATACATTTTTCTACGAATGTTGCTTGATGCGCGTTACACGGAACGAATAAAAGAACAGAAATAGTGAATATACTAAGCAAATTCAATACCCATGTCTTGAATGATTATTTTGATAGGCCAATTCCTTGGAAACAAGAAAACTGGGATATAATGTCACGCCCCGCTTCCCAAGAATGTGGAGGCGAGACGTGAGAAGGCCCGCTCAGACTTGAAGCTGGAAAAGCCGCAAGTCCGATAAGCGTCAAATAGAACTACAAATGGCAGGTCCTTGCAATGCAAACGAAACAACAATAATAACTAGAAGGAGAGACAAATAAAACGTTCAATCTCAGATTATCCATTAGTTAAATTACAATATCACAGAAAAGCCACCAGGCTAAAAGGAAAAGAGTCTAAGGCCCAAACATGGCCAACAGGGTATAACATACATACAAAGGTGCCACGCACCACAACTAACAGCAAACCTAAACAAAGAAGTGAACACGAGCGGTCTTCAAGACAGGCCCCTGGTATTCACTCACCTCCACAGCAAACATCAGCATCAACATCACCATATCCCCTGCAACAAAGCTCTGGCTCTGGGTCTAACATGTGACACCCAAAAGAGAGAGGGGCACATGTCAGCAAGTCTGGAAAGACTTGTGCAAGGAAACGGAAAGAAAGGTAAACTAGCAACCTAGCAGTTATAGTATGATGCATGGCATGGCAAGTATAGTATGGAAGTGACAAGTAAAGGGAAGTACAAGTAGCAAGTATGTCACGGATAACAAGTAAACACGGACAAGTACAAGTCGAGTGGTTCACGTCAAGTGAACAGTAAAGTAAACAAGTGGCAGTTGTGACATGCAATGTCAAGTAACAAGTACAAGGGATCACCCAACGAGTGCCCTATTGCCCGCAGGCTGTGTTCAAGTATCAAGTACAAGGGATCACTCAACGAGTGCCCTATTGCCCGCAGGCTGTGTTGAGCTCGTCTTCTGGAACACGAGCCAGAAAGTGTATTTGGCATAGGATTGTGCCCACGCAAGGTGGGTGCCTAGTCGGTATCAAGTAACACTAATATGTAGCGATGCTACGCAATCACGATGAGTATTCAAGTATGCAATGACATGAGCAGATATTCGCGTACCGTTTATTGAAATTAGACATGACAGGCAAAATGCAATGGCATGAACAGATATTCGCGTACCGTTTATTGAAATTAGACATGACAAGCAAAATGCAATGGCATGAACAGATATTCGCGTACCGTTTATTGAAATTAAACATGACAGGCAAAATGCCATGGCATGAACAGATATTCGCGTACCGTTTATTGAAATTAGACATGACAGGCAAAATGCAATGGCATGAACAGATATTCGCGTACCGTTTATTGAAATTAAACATGACAGGCAAAATGCAATGGCAGTTAAGGATGCATGGATGACATGAACAGTTAATTCGCGTACCGTTAAGGGAAAGTAAACGTGACATACAGGCATGATGAAGGTGACGGACCAAGCTTCGTTGTCAAGCTAGGTCAATGGCGTCTAAACGGCTATCCTTTCACCGTCTAGTCTCTTTTACGCTAAAGCAAGGTAAATGGCCTAAGACATGGCCTAAATCAAGGGATGCAAGTTTCACTTGCATGGCACCGAGGAGAACGATCAACGAAGGCACATCACACAAATTGTTATCTACGGGAATGGATCACTGTCAAGGAAAAACAACATTAGAATGGTAACTAATCCGTATTCACAATCGAACCCTATGATTTCTAATGATCCATTTTATTAGGGTTTCACAAATATCAAGTGTGGGTTATGAGATTATTAGAGGAAGAATACTACCCGTGAAGAAGCGGAGGAACGATGCCGAGCAACCACGGTAACGGAAGAACGATCCGGCTCAGATCTGGAAATGAGGGAAAATCTGGAGAAATGGGTTTGGATGAGGCTTTTGGGATTTGATGAGGGTTTGAGGTTGAGGAGAGGTAGGATATGTGAAATGAGGGTTTGGATGATGATGGATGAGCTTGGGATGAAGGATCAATGGTTTGGGGAAGATGGGGGCTCAATGGGGGAGAAATTAGGGTTTTAGGTCGTGAGGAAGAAGAAGAAAACGTTTGGAGGGGTATTTATAGAGTTTGGTGGCGGCTAGGGCAAAACTAGGGTTTCCTGGGCTGATTAGTCGGTCAAAGAAGGATGGCTGACCGACTAGTTTGGGAACTAGTCGGTCGGTCGAATAACTGTGACCGACTAAGAGCAAACAGTAACTCGGCTGTACAGGAGAACTAGGAATTAGTCGGTCTGAGTACAAAACTTAACCGACTAGTTTGACAACTAGTCGGTCGAAAGATGAACTTAGACCGACTAAACAGATACAGTAACTTAGGTAAAATTTATCCAAGAAACTAGTCGGTTTGAGTAGAGTTGCCGACCGACTAGATCTCAATCTAGTCGGTTGGTTCCCCTTCTCAAACCAACTAAGATGCACTAAAAGTGCCGATTCGAATCGCAGAACTTCGGGAAGATTCCTATGGCTTCTAAGATCACTCTAACTCTAAGATATGAGCGATTTGAAGCTCGTCACGAATGACTTACTCCGAAATCGACGATCGAAGGAAGAAGCTAGAAAATCACGACGAAACGATCGAAAGTGAAGGCTATGGCGACGAAAACCACACATCCAAGGAGAAAATCCACCAAGCATATATTTTAATATAGATAATCCAATTACACGAAAACCAGTCGTTACATCCTACCCACCTTAGAATAAAGTCCGTCCTCGGACTTCCTAACATATACATAGTCGCTCGGGTAACTACCCTCAACCAATATCACATTATAGATTCAACCAAGTACTTTTCATTTCGAGTGCTTATATATATATGCACTAGAAATTAAATATTACTACCACTACACACATATTTTCACGCACATAGTAAACTCATACTTATTATAGTCAATCAATTTCATACACGTATTTCAATCACATATATATAGTCAATATATTTATACAACAATAAACACTTATTACTTACTATAAGAAAATAACCAAGCCTCTCTTATTTGAAAATAATTTCACATTTATTTAGTCATTCAAATACATGCAAATATTTCACCATATTTTCACCTCACATATAGTCCTATAACTATATATTGGTATAGCCACCCACAATCGTGTGCGTAACACAACCAAGCACAAACAACTCAAACACCATACATACATCATCCGTCACTATTCACCACCACATACAATTATACCAAAGTACATAGAGTATACCCACTCAAGCTTGAGTGAGACTCAAATCATAGCAGGACATTTATATGCGTAACACAGTATCCATACACATACCAATACCACTCCAAGGCATACACATCCACGTATCACATATTTTCACACCATATCCATCCATTTATAATTACCATATCAACACATCAACTACATACAAGTTTAAGAGATGCAATAGTCGGGTATACCTCCTGATATACACGCATACGACATCTCATAAAACAAGTAGTACCAATCAAAATTATCATTCTGTTATCATACGCATCGCATCATACTCAAGCAGAAAATTACCTACACACAACATACAAATGCCAACACCCATACCACTATATACACACCACGAAACCAAGACTACAACGACATAACCACTTAACTAAAGGGCCCACCAAACTATAACAAGGTTGACGCGGGCAATGACAAGCTCTAAGGGCTAGACAAAAAGGAAGAAACCGAAAGCACAAGCGCAACGAATAGAAAGATCGAAAAGCATGAAAACGGTCGTGTAATGATGTAATGATGCTCCATTGGGACTTATGGAAAATAGTGTAAATAACACATTCTAAAATACGGAAAGTTTGAAAACCGTTATACTTCCAAAGTTGGAGTCCCTTTTCGTATAAAAATATTTAGAGGTCGATAAAACAAATCGTTTGAAAACGAGTTTGAGACTAATATACGTAATAAGGGGAAAAGTGGTTTATTGGCTTATATAAAATCATCATGAGGAAAAAGGAAATCATTTACTCGAACATTAAAACATAGGTCAGACATGTTATGCAGCAGCAATCTAAAAATTTTGGAAAAGTTTTGAGATTCGAAGATTGAAATCAGATCGAGTATATTGTGGAGAATTTAAGCGCATGCTAAAGGTTTTCCAAATCTTAAAACTGAAGAGAAATCCCAAATAAACCATATCGAAAATACTTTAGAGAAATCCGGATTTGCCAACAAAATTGATTTATACCAGATCTTAATGTACGAGCAAAACGAACGTGGTACCGATATATAAAAATAATTGAAGTCACATTTTAGAAATTTTCTTAAAAGTGTGTATGGTGAATGGAAGATAATATCTTAGTAGTATGGAAAGAGAAAAGGATATTTAACTCATCGAGTTAGTATTAAAACTTTTAAACCGTTTTATGAAGGGTCTAAGTCAGGAATGATTTCGAAATAGTAAAAAAAAAAATTTTTTTTTTAATACAAAAATCTGAAATATGGAAAATGTTGAGCATAAAATCGACTTGCTAAAAGCCGAAGTCCAAAGGGACTTGAAAAGTTTATTATGAGTAAGCATGAGGTGTTTTCGAATAAAATTTTAATGGCACAAGTAAGAAAACAATTTATGAATCGAGTTAGGAAAATAGAAATACTGTTCAGAATGAAATTGGTATATGAAAAGGGACAAGACATTTATATCGATACGTAGGTATATGCAGAAAATATTATAAACTTCTAATCTAAAAATCTCAACACAAGTTTCGATATTTAAAAACATAAATAATTTAAGTCGGCGAAGGAGCATGAAACATTACATATATCAAAAGTGTTTCGAACAAATTTAAACTTAACGAAAGAAGAAGATTGAAGATACTTTTAGGGAAATAAGGATTCGCCAAAAGAACGTGTTGGTATAAAAACTTTTGAAGTACGAGTACGACGAACCTATAATTGATATATACAAAAATTAGTTGAAGTCCATTTAGTTTGGAAAAATACCCCTAACGGTATGTAAGATAAGTGGTTAAAATAAATTTTTTGTAGTTAGGAAAAAGGACGGTATATCGAACCATCAGGATAGTAATAAAGTTTAAAAAAAAATCGAACTGCGAAAGATACATTGTTAGAAAAATAGTACAAGATAGTAATTTAAAATTACGACCAAAAGTCTTCAAAATTCAAGAACGACTTTTAACTCCATCGAAATTTTAGGGAGACATATTTAAAGAAGTTTAGAACAAAATTTAAATTGAGTGAAACTTCAAATAAGGAAAGCATTCGAAAATAACTTTGGAAGAATCAAGATTTGCAACGGTAAACATTTGAAAGATCAAGGATAATTGTAATGAGGTGGTCATGTGAATTGAGGACAAGGGAAGTGGTTGCGGAAACGTAATTTTCCAAAAATCTGTAGTCGGGAAAATGTTTGAACATAACTTTGATTTGTTGAAAGCTGAAATCATCTGTGACTTGAAAAGTATATTAAGGGAGCGTGACGAGTCATTTGAATAGTATAAATAAGAAAGGAAAATTCATAAATCGAATTTGGAAAATAGAATTGCGGCTCAGAATTAAATCGATTTATGAAAAAGGGACAAGATATTCAAATAGGTATGAAAGGTATAGGCTGTAGAACATTATAAAACAGTAATCAAAATCTCGTCAAAACTTTCGAATTTCAAAAATTAATTTAAGTCAACGAAAGAGTACGCGATATAAGTATACATATAACAATTGAAATTCCATTTAGCTTGGAAAAGATTTTAAAGTATGTATGCTATGCGATTAAAATGGATCTCATAGTTAGAAAATGGTATATCGAATTTTCCAAAATAGTATTGGAGTCTTTAAACCGAAATGCGAAAATATAGACAAAAAAATGGTTACGAGATAGCAATTATAATTACAACCATTAGACTCCGAAATCGACAAGGAATTTGACTCAATCGAAAAGTGAGAAATTTTAAGTATATACGTAGCGGGTTTAAAACAAAATTTAAACTTAACGAAAACTTTAATAAGGGAAATAGAAAAACAACTTTTTAAAAGAAATTAAGCCTTGCAAACGGGGACATTCGAAGGATCAATGATTATCGAAACATGGCGGTCATGGGAATCGAGGCAAGGGGTTTGGTCGGATGATCAAAGCATAAACACGCCTAGGATATGACTTAGGAAAATCTACGGAAACTCCTACGGTCAACCAGCTAAAGATTATGGAACTAAGCACTAAGACTTCCCTGAGGGCTAGACAGCGATGAAATGAGTTCAGCTTGGTCCGAAATCGATGAACCCAAGCGAGAGACCAAGGAATTCTAGAAGTCTACCCTAGTCAAAGCTAGACAGGAACCACTAAGGTAACTCTTAAGACAATCAAATAAATCACCAACATGGAGCCTAGCTAACAATCAAGGATCCCTAACTAGCAAGCACAAACTTCTAACTAAGTCTCACTATGGTTCTGATCTAATGGATTTCCTACCAAGCTAGGACAGATGCTCTAACACGCCTACCAGCCACCTAAGACACAGGAACGCTAAGAACCTAGACTCGGGCTTATAACTTGGACGTTCTAATTTATTTAATGGACATTCTATAATTATTATTGTTGTTCCGATAGTTCGCATTTGCAAATGGACCTGCATGGGCCACCAATAAAACCTGTCACGCCCCGCTTCCCAAGAATGTGGAGGCGAGACGTGAGAAGGCCCGCTCAGACTTGAAGCTGGAAAAGCCGCAAGTCCGATAAGCGTCAAATAGAACTACAAATGGCAGGTCCTTGCAATGCAAACGAAACAACAATAATAACTAGAAGGAGAGACAAATAAAACGTTCAATCTCAGATTATCCATTAGTTAAATTACAATATCACAGAAAAGCCACCAGGCTAAAAGGAAAAGAGTCTAAGGCCCAAACATGGCCAACAGGGTATAACATACATACAAAGGTGCCACGCACCACAACTAACAGCAAACCTAAACAAAGAAGTGAACACGAGCGGTCTTCAAGACAGGCCCCTGGTATTCACTCACCTCCACAGCAAACATCAGCATCAACATCACCATATCCCCTGCAACAAAGCTCTGGCTCTGGGTCTAACATGTGACACCCAAAAGAGAGAGGGGCACATGTCAGCAAGTCTGGAAAGACTTGTGCAAGGAAACGGAAAGAAAGGTAAACTAGCAACCTAGCAGTTATAGTATGATGCATGGCATGGCAAGTATAGTATGGAAGTGACAAGTAAAGGGAAGTACAAGTAGCAAGTATGTCACGGATAACAAGTAAACACGGACAAGTACAAGTCGAGTGGTTCACGTCAAGTGAACAGTAAAGTAAACAAGTGGCAGTTGTGACATGCAATGTCAAGTAACAAGTACAAGGGATCACCCAACGAGTGCCCTATTGCCCGCAGGCTGTGTTCAAGTATCAAGTACAAGGGATCACTCAACGAGTGCCCTATTGCCCGCAGGCTGTGTTGAGCTCGTCTTCTGGAACACGAGCCAGAAAGTGTATTTGGCATAGGATTGTGCCCACGCAAGGTGGGTGCCTAGTCGGTATCAAGTAACACTAATATGTAGCGATGCTACGCAATCACGATGAGTATTCAAGTATGCAATGACATGAGCAGATATTCACGTACCGTTTATTGAAATTAGACATGACAGGCAAAATGCAATGGCATGAACAGATATTCGCGTACCGTTTATTGAAATTAGACATGACAGGCAAAATGCAATGGCATGAACAGATATTCGCGTACCGTTTATTGAAATTAAACATGACAGGCAAAATGCAATGGCATGAACAGATATTCGCGTACCGTTTATTGAAATTAGACATGACAGGCAAAATGCAATGGCATGAACAGATATTCGCGTACCGTTTATTGAAATTAAACATGACAGGCAAAATGCAATGGCAGTTAAGGATGCATGGATGACATGAACAGTTAATTCGCGTACCGTTAAGGGAAAGTAAACGTGACATACAGGCATGATGAAGGTGACGGACCAAGCTTCGTTGTCAAGCTAGGTCAATGGCGTCTAAACGGCTATCCTTTCACCGTCTAGTCTCTTTTACGCTAAAGCAAGGTAAATGGCCTAAGACATGGCCTAAATCAAGGGATGCAAGTTTCACTTGCATGGCACCGAGGAGAACGATCAACGAAGGCACATCACACAAATTGTTATCTACGGGAATGGATCACTGTCAAGGAAAAACAACATTAGAATGGTAACTAATCCGTATTCACAATCGAACCCTATGATTTCTAATGATCCATTTTATTAGGGTTTCACAAATATCAAGTGTGGGTTATGAGATTATTAGAGGAAGAATACTACCCGTGAAGAAGCGGAGGAACGATGCCGAGCAACCACGGCAACGGAAGAACGATCCGGCTCAGATCTGGAAATGAGGGAAAATCTGGAGAAATGGGTTTGGATGAGGCTTTTGGGATTTGATGAGGGTTTGAGGTTGAGGAGAGGTAGGATATGTGAAATGAGGGTTTGGATGATGATGGATGAGCTTGGGATGAAGGATCAATGGTTTGGGGAAGATGGGGGCTCAATGGGGGAGAAATTAGGGTTTTAGGTCGTGAGGAAGAAGAAGAAAACGTTTGGAGGGGTATTTATAGAGTTTGGTGGCGGCTAGGGCAAAACTAGGGTTTCCTGGGCTGATTAGTCGGTCAAAGAAGGATGGCTGATCGACTAGTTTGGGAACTAGTCGGTCGGTCGAATAACTGTGACCGACTAAGAGCAAACAGTAACTCGGCTGTACAGGAGAACTAGGAATTAGTCGGTCTGAGTACAAAACTTAACCGACTAGTTTGACAACTAGTCGGTCGAAAGATGAACTTAGACCGACTAAACAGATACAGTAACTTAGGTAAAATTTATCCAAGAAACTAGTCGGTTTGAGTAGAGTTACCGACCGACTAGATCTCAATCTAGTCGGTTGGTTCCCCTTCTCGAACCAACTAAGATGCACTAAAAGTGCCGATTCGAATCGCAGAACTTCGGGAAGATTCCTATGGCTTCTAAGATCACTCTAACTCTAAGATATGAGCGATTTGAAGCTCGTCACGAATGACTTACTCCGAAATCGACGATCGAAGGAAGAAGCTAGAAAATCACGACGAAACGATCGAAAGTGAAGGCTATGGCGACGAAAACCACACATCCAAGGAGAAAATCCACCAAGCATATATTTTAATATAGATAATCCAATTACACGAAAACCAGTCGTTACATATAACGACGTGTTATACTTTCGCTTGCGCGATACGATGCGTGCATGTTATTTATTCATACTAAATTAGAGAAAATATCATGTGATTGATTTTGTTCACGGATGTGTATATTGATGGTCAAGATCATGTTGGAATGCGTATTATTGAGCCATGCCATGAGCAATTTGAAAGAACTTATTGTTTTATTACTCATCCGTATTTATCGCTCTTTTTGCTAGAGACTAGAAAATCGCTAGTTGGGGGGTGTGATTCGGGTTCAATATTACATATTTAACCCCCCATTTAGCCCTATTTTGTGCTCATGTGATGCTACATTGTTCTCTAATTCATACGTATTTTCTACACATTTATTTATCAGAGAAAACACACTATTTGAGCACAAAACAGCAATTAACGAAGCATTTCTGCACTTTTTATATTTTTCCTAGCACCGTCTCGATCTCACGATTCCAACGAATCTTTATTTGTATTTTTCTTAGATCTGTGCTAATTACTGTGTATTTTTGAATGCAGAATACAATTTAAATGAAGAAATACGTTTTAAAATACGCTGGCACGAATCTTGGCGCGACACACGGCGCTCATCCGTCGTTTCCCGCCCCTATCCTACGGCTGCTGAGAATCGGAGACGTGGCCCATCACGGACCGTTGGATCTGCGACGGTCCCTATCACCCCCGAAGCACAGCTGAGAGCGGAGAATGAATCGGCGACGCGGCATAATCTCATCCGCCCGATCACGATCCGATGGCCAGGGGCACTCCCGTGTTTTGAAACGAGATCGAATGCTACGGGGCGACGTGACACGCTGATATTCGTTGGATCCGAATCCAACCGTCCAAACGAGCGCGAATTAAAGAGCGACGTGGCTTCATCGCCTTCGTCCGTGCATCATCCAACGGACGAGCTGACTCCCGCATTCAAATAATCTTTGGGCGACGTGGCGCACAGCGGGCCATTCGATCAAGATCCTACGGCCAGTATCCCCCCTGAAATCGAACTCGAATGCGAACAGCGGAGCGGAGCAGCGGTTTTCGATGGGTGACGTGGCGAGTTTTCAACCGCACGATCGCCCATCCGACGGTCCAAGATCACTCCGATCCGAAGTCGACCTTCAAGCGGGCGCGGATCCGATAGAGGGGGACACGCGTCGTTCTCTCGCTCGATCCCGCCTTTGATGTGCGGTCGATACTTGCGCCGCTCCAGATCTACGGCGGAGATGCATTCGGGCGCGATATTGGTGCGGGTTTAGATCCGATAGCACAACCCAAACCCGCAAGCCTATTATGTAAGCGTATTTAGGGTTTTTTGGGCGTATTCTTCCAGTTTGGGGCGTATTTTGAGCGTATTGGAGGCTCTAGGAGCCGTATTCTCCCCCTGAAAAATCCTGTAAAATTCCAGAGGCTTGTTTTATTATTTTCAGAGAGTTTGAAGTCTTTTCAAGGAGAATTGGTGATATTTTCTTCAACTTTTATCCCGTATTTTGGTGTTTTCTAGTGTATTTTGCTATGAACTTGAAGTATTGGGCTATGAAACTTGTTTATTTTTGCATGATGTGTAGCTAAATCTCTGTTGTGCATGGTATGGAGTAGTTAGGTGATATAATTTGTGTTTATTTGGTTGTATTCCTCGTGCTAAATTGTTAAAACGTCGCTAAAATTGTAATCATTGTTCGTAAATCGACTTTTTCAGATTCCAAAAGAATTGATTTAGTTGATGATCGCCCCAAAAGGGTGAGTTTTGATCTCCCCAAAAGGGAGTTTCATACCGTAGTTTTGATCTCTCCAAAAGAGAGTTTCATATCGTATTATAGCTTTAGCGACAATCTCATTGAATTTTGTGTTTGAACCCCCAAAAGGGCATCTTCCGATGAATTGCTCCCAAAAAGAGAATTCATTGAGTTATATTGGGTATTTTCCGATGAATTGCTCCCAAAAGGAGAATTCATTGCGTTATACCTATCAACCAAATTAATACGAATCGTTGATCCTAACGAACCCATACCATGTGCAAATTTTTTATTGGTATTTTCTTACATGTATTTCCTCGTTCATCACCATTCACATCACCACCAGAAGTGTTTAGTTTCTCTTCGTTGGATTTCTATTTGATTTGAATTGTGGTTGCAACAGATTTCTTCCCGTGGATTCGACATCTGGACTCCCAGATTTTACTACTTGTACGGACTCTTGCACTTGAGAGAGAGCACCTTTTCGGAGCCCACCAAGGAGATGTCTGGATTGCCACCTGATCAAGCTCTCGAGTTTTCGATCGACCTCATTCCGGGAGCACAGCTTATTTCGAAAGCGTCGTATCGCATGGCACCAACAGAATTGGAGGAATTGCGGAAGCAGCTGGATGAACTTCTTCAGAAGGGTTACATTAATCCTAGTGTGTCTCCATGGGGAGCACCGGTACTGCTGGTAAAGAAGGACGGTTCGCGTCGCATGTGTGTGGACTACCGGGAGTTGAATGCGGTGACTATCAAGAATCGATATCTGTTGCCTTGTATTGATGACATTTTTGATCAGCTGGGAGGATCGAGGGTATTATCTAAGCTGGATCTGAGGAGTGGTTATCACCAGCTGAAGGTGAGGAAGGAAGATGTTCCGAAGACAACATTCTGGACGAAATATGGACACTATGAGTTCGTGGTTATGCCCTTCGGTGTAACCAACGCACCCGCGGTTTTTATGAATCTGATGAATCTGATCTTCTATGAATTTTTGGATAAGTTTGTCGTTATCTTCATTGACGACATTCTGATCTACTCAAGGTCAGAAGGAGCATGCGTCGCACTTGAGGATGGTATTGGTTGTATGCTAAGTATTCCAAGTGCGAGTTTTGGCTGGATAGAGTTGCTTTTCTCGGGCATGTGGTGACTGGAGATGGTATTTCGGTAGATCCTGAGAAGATTAAGGCTATCAGGGAGTGGACTGTTCCGCAGTCAGCATCCGAGATCCGGAGTTTCCTTGGACTTGCAGGTTATTATCGGTGATTCATCAAGGATTTCTCCTGTATTGCCGAGCCGATGACCAGATTGACACGGAAGGATGTATCTTTTGTTTGGTCTGATGCCTGCGAGGGAGCTTTTGGTGTTCTGAAGGAGAAGCTGCCGTCTGCCTCTGTTCTTGCTGTGCCCGACCGGAGTGGAGGATTCGAGATCTTTTGTGATGCTTCTAGCAAGGGTCTCGGTTGTGTATTGCATCAGCATGGGCACGTGGTTACGTATGCTTCTCATCAGCTTAAGTCTCATGAGAAGAATTACCCGACGCACGATTTGGAGTTGGCCGCTGTCGTGTTTGCGCTGAAGATTTGGAGGCACTTCCTGCTGAGCGAGAAGGTGAAGATCTTCACCGATCACAAAAGCTTGAAGTATATTTTTACTCAGAAGGAGCTCAACATGCGACATCGTCGGTGGTTGGAGCTCATGGCGGACTATGAGATTGATTTGCAGTATCACCTTGGCAAAGTGAACGTGGTTCCTGATGCGTTGAGTAGGTTTCCGACGGTGATGGTGTTGACTTCGCAGTGGAGATTGTAGCAGGATTTTTGCGAGTCCGGTATTGAGATTGTTCTGCCTGGTGAGGTCTCTTCGTTGATGTGTATGCAGATACAGTCGACGATCGTGGATAGGATCAAGGCTGGACAGGCTGGAGACCCGAAGTTGGTGAGGATTCGGGAGTTGGTGGAAGCCGGTCTACGGACTGACTTCTTGATTCATGAGGACGGCTCGCTGAGATTTGGAGCCAGGTTGTGTGTGCCGGCTGGGGATATCAGGGAAGAGCTATTGGTGGAGGCACACAATTCACCGTATTCTGTACATCCTGGTGGGACCAAGATGTACAAGGATCTTCGCTTGAACTTTGGTGGCATGGTATGAAGAGGGGTGTGGCTCGGAGCGTAGCCAAGTGCTTGGTTTTCCAGTAGGTAAAGGCAGAGCATCAGCTTACGGCGGGGTTGCTACAACCGCTTCAGATTCCGGAGTGGAAGTGGCAGCACATCACTATGGACTTCGTGACTGGACTACCTCGGGGTCCGAAGCAGAATGACATGATCTGGGTGATCGTAGACCGATTGACCAAATCCGCGTACTTTATTCCTTTCCGAGTAGGACAGTCCACTGAGGCGTTAGCGAGGAGATATATGGAGGTAAATCTTTTTACTCTCCGTTTTAATTTCATTTCCTAGTTTAGATAGTGATGTAACGTGAATCATGCAGGAGATCATACGACTTCACGGAGTCCCTGTGAGTATCGTGTCGGACAGAGACACGAGATTCACATCTCGATTCTGGCAGAGTCTACAGAAGAGTTTGGGTATGAGTCTGAGTTTCAGCATGGCATACCATCCGCAGACGGATGGCCAGTCCGAGAGGACGATCCAGATCTTGGAGGACATGCTTAGGGCGTGTATGTTGGACTTCAGGGGTTCTTGGGAGGATCATCTCCACCTCGTGGAGTTTGCCTACAATATCAGCTACCAGGCGAGTATTGGCATGGCACCTTTTGCCGTGCTATATGGGAAGAAATGTCGATCGCCACTGAGCTGGGATGACATTGGATATCGGGAGCTGTTAGGACCTGAGATGATCGTGGAGGCTGTTGATGTTGTGAGAAACATACGGGAGAGGCTGAGGATTGCTCAGGACCGTTTCAAGCATTGGGCTGATGCTAAACGGCGTCCGTTGGAGTTTCTGCCAGTTGACCATGTGTTCCTGAAGATTTCCCCGAATCGAGGAGTGATTCACTTTGGGAAATGAGGGAAGCTGAGCCCGAGATACATTGGACCATTTGACATTCTGGAGAGAGTTGGCGAGGTAGCCTACCGCTTAGCCTTGCCGCCATCTTTGGAAGGAGTTCACGATGTCTTCCTTGTGTCGCAGCTTCGTCGGTACATCAGCGATCCATCTCACGCTGTGGATTTCTCGGAGATCATCGTTCGCCCTGATCTGACATATGACCAGCTGCCAGTGCAAATCTTGGACAGGCGTCAGAAGTCACTTCGGAACAAGACCGTCGATCTTGTTAGGGTGATGTGGCGACACGGCTCACCAGGAGAGTCTACTTGGGAGAGAGAAGACGAGATGTGAGAGCGCTACCCACTTTTGTTCCCTGACACGTGAGTGTTAGGAAATTCCGAGGGCGGAATTTTTCTTAAGGTGGGGAGGATGTAACGACCGATTTTTGTAATGACTTTTATATGAATAATATTGGATGTTTCCCTCTTTGTGTGTTTTTCCTGTTAGAAAACCTTACGGTTAACTTCATAGCATCTTAATCTTAGTGCTAGGGTGATCCTAGAGGCCATAGGAATGTTCCCGATGCTTCGCGCTTCGATTCGGCATTTTTCGTGCATCTTAGTCGGTTCATGAAGGAGAGCCAACCGACTAGATTGCAATCTAGTCGGTCGGTAACACTTCTCAGACCGGCTAGTTCTTGTCAGTAAATTTCGACTGAGTTACTGTTTACGTTTAGTCGGTCTAAGCACGTTCTCCGACTGACTAGTTTCCAAACTAGTCGGTCAGGTCTTGTACTCAGACCGACTAACTGTCAGTACTCATTATCTATCTTATTCGACCTTTAGTCGGTTCGTGAACATTCACCGACTGAATAGATCCTAAACTAATTGGTCGACGGGTCTTCACAGACCGACTAATCATGCCTTCTCTGTACAGACACTGTTCACTGTTTGATGTTAGTCAGTGTCAGTTGGACGACCGATCGACTAGATCCTAAACTAGTCGGTCGACCACCCTTCTCTGACCGACTAAATTGCCCAGTGAACCTAGGTTAAGTTGTAGCCACCACACTTTTTCTTTATTTAAACCCTCGACCATTCCCATTCTTTCTTCACTTTTCTTAGCTTACCTTCTTCCCCAATCATCCCCCAATCATCCTCCTACTTTCTTTCATCATCCCGAGCTTCCCCTCACCCTCTTTTGTGCCGACATCACCCCGTAGGCCGCCGGCCGATCGCCAAAAACCCCAAAATCCTCTTTTGCTCCAGATTCGCCCTATATTTTCCCATTCTCCAGATCCATTTTAGATCAGCCGCTGGAGATCCTTTAAGCCGCAACATCTCCCTCGGATCACTCTTCTGTTGTCGTGCTAAGCTCGTTTTGGCGACGGCAACCCGGAAATCGTCGAGATCTTCTTCTATCTGCAGTTCGTAGGCATCGTAATTGTCGTTCTTCTGCTACAAAAACGGTTAGTGATCTATCTTTAATTCTCTATAACCCACACTGTAAATTAGAAACCCTAATTAAAAATGGATTACTAGACGGTATATGATTCCAATACAAACCGGTTTTGAACTCTAAATCTAATTTTCTATTTTGCCATAACAGCGAACCCAATTTCCGTAGGATACCAATCTCGTGACTCTCGTCGAACAACAACTTCGGTACCAGGCAAGTGAAACTTGCCAACCTTGCTTTAGGCCATGTTTTTAGGCCAACACTTTGTTTTAGCATGAAAGAGACTAGACCGTGAAATGATAGCGGTCTAGGCGCAAATTCAATTCTAGCTTGACAACGAAGCTAGAATTTCCCTTGTCTTGCCATGTCATACAATTGGCCGTCATGTTTAATTTTCTTTAACGGTACGCAAGTTCATTTCAAATAATTGTCATGTGCATCCATTTTACATATCATGTTGCATGTTGCATCGTAGCACACGCTACAAATCCTTGTACAAATCCGTGTTTCCGTGTTACCGGCTAGGCACCCATTATGCGGGCATAACCCTACGCCATACGTGTTAAAAACACTTCCTGGCTCGTGATCCAGAAGCGAGCATTACGTATTCGGGGGTGATGCCCTGGCTCGACACACGTGGAGGGGTAGGGATAAACGAACACTTGAGCGTAAGAGTTGGCCCGTACAGCCACTCTAGCCAAAGGGCAGAATCTCTGTGCACGACGTGCTTACAATTCTCGTACTTGTCTTGTAATTGTTTATTTGCCATGCCATGTTACTTGCCATGCTTTAATCATGCCATATCATAAAATGCTATTGTTCTCATTGCATAAAATGCCATGTCATACTTTACTCTAGAACTGCTAGGTTGTTACCACTTTTCTTTAGTTTCCTTGCACAAGTCTTGTAGACTTGCTGACATGTGCCCCTTCTCTTTGGGTGACGCATGTTAGTTGCTGAGCCAGAGATTGCTGTGGAGGGTGACGAGTTCGTGGAGTTCGTGCCCGATCCCGTTGCTGACGTTGAGTACGAGGACACCGATGACCAGTCCTAGTGTTCATTTGTTCCTTCTTTCTTAGTTGTGTTGTTGTCGGTGTGTAGCACCGTTGTTGTTAGTTTCTTTGTTGGCCATGCTAGGCCTTTTCTTTTTGGACTCTTTTGTTTGCCTGGTGGCATTTCTGGTTGTTGAATTTATATCTGGACTCTGAGTTGAATAATTTTAAGTATTTGCCTCTTTTTCTATTATTGTTATTGTTGTTTCCGAGTCACATTACAGGGACCTGCTACTTTGTGTAAATTGACGCTTATTGGATTTGCGGCTTTGTAGCTTCAAGTCTGAGCGGACCTTCTCACGCTTCGCCTCCATATTTTTTAGAAGAGGGGCGTGACACCACTGATCACCAATGGGATCGATCGACAACCCAGATTCACTGTCACCACTCCGTTCCCTGGTGATGTCCCAACACTTGGGAAGTGTATGGGTGGGAATAGAGTGCCTTGTTACAAACCTTTGGGATATGATGCACATAAATGCACCGGAGTCGAACAAGGCCAAGGCCGGGTGAGAAGACACTAGAATGGTGCCTAAGATGTAATGGAACTAAGGTCAAACAAAGCCACTCTAACTAACAAGGCAACAAACAATGCAAAACAATAAGATCTAAACTATGAAATAAAAGACTAGGCCTGAAGAAATACCTGCAATAACTACATCCACATCTTCAGCCTCAACGGCTGTCATGGTGTAAGCCGACCTCTGTGGTTGTACTGCCCGCTGAAACATCTGCCTCTGTGGTGCCAAGGGTGGTCCATGGACATCAGCTCCTCTCTGAACTGGGGCAGGCACTCGACTCTGAAGCGGATCCGGTGCTCTGTCTGCTGTACGAAGGAGACTCATACAGTCTCTGGCAACATGCGAGGCATCTCCACACGCCAGACACAAAACCAGCATCTTCCTGCAATTGCTCTCGATATGCCCCGGCTTACCACAGAAGTGGCACGGGCCCTTGCTCTGACTCTGCACAGGTGCTTCAGGCCTCTTGAAAGGCACTGTCTGAACTGGCCTCATAGCTGGCCTAGCAGGTGGCCGGTACTGCTCCATGGGGCGCTTTCTTCCACCAGCTGGAGGGTCAGAAGCGATATGCTCTCATGATTCCTGGCGGCATTCAGCACAGCTCCCATGGTCAAAAAATCTACCGATGACATGGAAGCCTGAATCTTCGGATGCAGTTCCTGACGAAACCGATCAGCTCGGTTCTCTTCTTTCTTCACCATATGAGAGGCAAATCGACTGAGCAACTCGAACTCTGTCTCATACTCATCAACCGTCATGTCCCCTGCTTCAGATTCACAAATCAGCTCAGAAGCTCCCTCTTAGCAGCCTTAGGGAAATACTTCTCTCGGAACATGGACTTGAAGGTCTTCCACTCCACTGGCTTCTGCAGACGCCTCCTCAATGTGCCACCAGTTCCTAGCATTCTCAGCCAGCTGCATCTTTGCTATCTCAACTCTGGTATCCTCAGGAATCTTTGCAGCTACCAGCTTCTCTTCTGTGCGCTGGATCCACTCATCAGCACCTAAGGGTCCTTCCTTCCCAGAAAATGTCTTTGGCTGGAGCTCATTGAACTGCTTCACTCCAGGAGCAGCTCGAGGGGCAGGCGGAGGTGGTGGTGATGCAGCTGGAGGAACCTGGGCAGCACGGTGGGACTGCTGAACCAACTAATGTTGTACATCCAAGATCTCTCTCATCACGCCCAGAAACTGGCGGAATTCACTGCCCTGGTCTTCCGAAACTCCTTCGCCAGCGCTTCCGGTTCGGGTGTTGCATTGTCCTGCCATCCTATTGACAAGAAAGACAAAATTTAGACTCGCACATAAAACTGGATAATAAAAATGAATGCTAATACTTTTATCGTTCCGAACTCGTAGAAAGGGACCTGCATGGGCCACCATTAAAACATGTCATGCCCTGCTTCCCAAAACTACGGAGGCGAAGCATGACTAAGGCCCACTTAGGTCGGAGCTGTGAGGCTCGGACCAATAAGCGTCTGTGTGGTACTCCAAGACGAAGGAACAGGTCCCTGCAGAAAAGTACAGAACAAGAAAAGTACTAAAAAGAAATGCATTCATTTTATTCAAACAGATATCCAAAAAGTACGGAGAGTCTAAAACAAGCCAACACGGCTACAAACAGCTGGAAGTAAATGACTGGTGCAAGCAGCCAACCTAAACAAGAAAGTAAACGGTGCTACGCACCCAACCTAGGACGCCGTAAATCACTGAATCAGCAACGGTGATGAACCTCTACTCTGGTCCTCCTCAGACACGTACTCCAGATCGACGTCTCCTGGCTCTACATATTTTGGTAGGTCCGCCTCGTCAACGTACTCCGGCTCAACACCTGACGTACACCACCCAAGAAAAAAGGAACTGTACGTCAGGTAAAGTCTACAAGAAAGAGTTAGACTCTACTGCAAGTGTAATATGATTTAAGAGCAACTTTTTACTGGTTGATTAACATGCAGGGGTTATGATAAGACAGAAAGTAAAATGGTGCTGGAAAGTAAACGAGACAGACAGTAGCCATAGCATGTACTACTGGCTACAGGACTAAGCTAGACAGGACATGACAACCAAGACAAGATGCGTGTGTGTGTGACACCAAAGAGAGTGCACGCCTGCAGCGTAGAGAGTGGCCAAACTCTCTATCTGGTGGACGTTCACCCAACCCCACCCCAAGTGCTCAAGACAAGACCAGACTGGACTGTATGAGTACTGCTCACACCCTTGGTGAGTGCCTCTCTCCTCAGTCTGTCGGGGCGCTCACTCCCCTGATGAGACGCCGAGACTTCCCGTAAGGTGTACACGAAAGGAACGATTTGCCGGGACGCTCACTCCCCTGTTGAGACGTCGAGACACCCGATATGAATGTTATGAATGTTCTGTTGTTCAGTTGTTGTTCTAGGGGGTCCACACACACACAGAATAGCCCTAAGGTGTTAGTTGTTGTTGTTTTGTGCTTAGACTTCGTCATCAAGTCTAAGCTGTCAGGGGGTCTCGGACGCTATCATTTCACGCCCATTTCTCTTTATATGTACTCTAACATTCTAAGTATGAGATGGCCTAAACGTGGCCATACGAGTACAAGTGTAAACACTTGCCTGCGGTGTCGAGTGCATCGTCTGTCCGGAGCGTCCCGTTGAAGTGTCGCTTCGGCGATGATCCATCTGAAACAGGATCACGGCGATGTCATATCACGCTTTTTGTCAATCCTATTACGGTTTGTTTCTAAATTTGGCGGGACTACCCTAACAGTCCAAAAATCATGTCTTTTGATGAGTAGTTCGGTCTAGATCGACGTCTACCCTATGTGCATAGAAATTCAGTTCGTTCATCGATTTTCTACGGTGGACAATGTTTTAAAGGTGCAGAAATTAACTTTAGTTTACGTTGACGAATTTTAGATTAGTTTTTACGTTTGCTACGTGTGGGTTCTTACTACACGTTAGGGGGGACCAACCTCCTCAGCGTTTGATGTAGAATGGACGTAGAGTCTGAATGGTGGAAGCTCCTCATCGTCTATGGCGTCTCAGCCATGATTGACGTAGCGAGACAGGTTCTGGCAGTGAATGGAAGGTGAGGACAGTGAGCAAGGGACTGGACAGTGAGCGGGAAGCAGATCTGCAAGCGAGGGGGCTGTCGTACTGCCGTTGATTGGCAGGAGATCTCGCACGGCTGTGGAGAAAGCAGCAACAGCCGGGGCTACTCACGGCTAGACGGCGGTGACGCAGACTGGACATGGCGGCGGCTGGCGGTGCAGAACCATTGGGAGGCGACGGTTGGCCGCTCCGGCATGCTGCGGCAGTCTGAAACGGCACGACAAGGGGCTGGAACTGTAGCGTCATGTGCGTGGATAAAGGGAGGTCGACGGTGAACTCCGAGGGACCTGCGGCGAAGGGAGGATAGCTGGGTGGGCTGTCGATGGATGGTCTACCGTAGAGCTGTGGCTGGAGGGAGCAATGAGAGGCGCTACCAAAGGGGGGTCCAGCGGTTGCGTGGAGTGGAAGGGACGGAGATGCAGGTTTCGTGGCTGTGCACGCTGCTGCGGGGAGGTGAGGCCAGAGAGAAAGATTTTCCGGCGGTCGGATGTGTCGCGAGAGAGGGGGGAAGGGCCTTTTGTTGGGTTACGAGGAGAGAGAGAGAGAGAGATGAGGGAGAGGATGAGAAAGAATTTGAACTGGGTTAAATTTTTTTCATAGGCTGCTCTTTTTCCAAGGTCATTCGGTTGAATAAAGTATATAAAGAAGAGAGATAAGAATGTGGGTGTGAGGCCACGTGATTGGTGATGGTTGCTTGATTTGGGGAGGGAGTAAATCATGTGTACGGTTGTGAGGGAATAAGATAAGATGTGGGATTTGAAAATCAGAAGGTTAAAATATTCTAATAGGGTTTGTTTTAATAATAGTAAGGTTGACCATTTCAATCTTGAGAACCAAACCCAACGAAAGTCCAGGGGTTAACGGGATAAGTAAGCTAAGGTTTTAAAATAATTAGTAATTATATAAATATCTTATAAGAAAGTGAACGTACAGAACCTTGGCATAATAAAAAAATTACATAACTAAACGGTAATGAGTTAAGCAGAAAGGTCTGACGGTGCCTAAAAATTACAAAGAAAATACCAGGGCGCTCGCGCCTCCGAGGGGGTTGTGAATACGGGGTTTGGACACGTGTTTGAGCTACGAAAAGAAATAATAAAATCAAAATACGGTAACACGCACACTAAAACAACCAAGGATACGCGCTACAAACGTTCGGTTGGAAAGTGACCGTTACACTATGGACGCAGGCTCATGGGACATTCACTACTTGGGACGAGCTAGCGAGTGCATTCGTCAACAAATTTACCTGCCTTCCAAGACCGTGAAGATAAGAAACTCTTTGATGTCTTTCAAGCAAGGGTCCCAAGAGTCTCTCTATGAAGCGTGGGATCGGTTTAAAGATCTCAAACATCAATGCCCCAACATTAGCATCGACGAGTTGGAGTTTGTTCACAGTTTCTACAATGGATTGCTGCCGGACACAAAGATGATAATTGACGACACGGCCAACGGAGCTATTCTATCAAAGATGCCGGAGGATGCCACGGTATTGCTAGAGGAGATGGCCTCCAACACTCAGCAATGGGCCGATGAGAGAGGCCAATCATCATCATCTTTGAAGCCGGCAAGTATCTATGAAGCAAAGACAATGGCGGAGTTGACCACAAAGTTTGACTCTCTCTCCAAGCTTGTGGAGAGGATTGAAAAGAGGATGTGCAAGTCATATGGAGTGCCCAGCACATCGACATCCGAAGGGAGCATGAGTGATTGGCAATACCAATGCCAAGTCATGTTTGTTGAAAGCGAGCAAAATGAAGGAGCCATGGAGCAAGTGCAATACGTCGTTGGTGGGGGTAGCAACGGTTATTGGGTGAACCTGGTTACCAAGGGTCCCCTCGGATTTTCTTATGCCAACAATGAGGGAGCCTTGACTCCCCCTCATCAACAATCACCACCTCAACAACAACAAGCCTGGCGCCCTCAACAACAACAACCGTATCAAAAAGGCTGTCCCAACAACAACAATATCAACCAAGGCAACAAGTGGGGCCATATAGACCCCCCGAATACAATCAAGGATGGAGGCCATAAAACCCTCCACCAGCACTACCAAGATCCAAGCATGAAGCTGGAGTTGAGGAGTTTATGGCCAAGCAAAAGAAGATCAATGCAAACTTGACGGCGGGCCAAGATTCTCTCAATATTATTATGGCACAATTGGCGAAACAAATCACTTTGCTTAACAAGGCTCAACAACAATTGCAGGCTCAACCGGAGAAAAACCCAAGGAGCAACACCGGCCACATCAATGCGGTAGTGGCGGTGACTACGAGAGACGGGATGGATACTACTCCTGCTATGGTTCAAGCTAAAAGCCCAAGGGAGAAAATTTCGGTTGAAAAGGAGCAAATTAATGAAGAAGAGACCCCCAAGACGACAAATAATGAAGAAAAATCTGAAGCGGATGAACCTCAAAAGGAGCGAACCTATAAGCCACCCATACCATTTTCACAACAATTGGCGAAGGCCAAGATGGAGAAGAAGTTCGCCAAATTTCTGGAGTACTTGCGAGGGATTAGCCTAAACATCGCGTTCTTGGATTCGGTAATTGAAATCCCGACGTATGCCAAGTTACTTAAGGACTTGATCACAGGGAAGAAGCGAATGGAGAAAATCATGCTAGCCAAGCAAGGTACTTGGTTCGTCAACAATGAGAAGATGCCAAAGAAAATGAAAGACCCTAGAAGCTTTCAGATTCCATGCACTCTTGGCAGAGACCCCTCCAAAAAGCTTTGGTAGATTTGGGATCAAGCCTAAGCCTCATGCCGCTCACTATGTTCAAGAAGCTCAACACGGGGACCGACCTCAAAGCCACCGATATGAAGATCAAACTCGCCGATGGGAAAATTACTAGGTCGGTGGAGATTGCCGAGAACGTGTCACTTCAAATATCGGGAGGTCTTTGTATACCATGCGACTTCATCGTCATGGACATAAAAGAAGAGGGCGATACATCGCTTATACTTGGACGCCCCTTCTTAGCCACCACCGGAGTCATAGTAGATGTGAGAGAAGGAACGTTGTCTCTCAACGTTGGCAACATAGCAGTTGAATTACATCTTTCCAAGACAATGAAGCAAAAACCTTGGTCGGAAGAAGCGGACTATGTGGACCTCCTTGATGAGGTAATAGATGAAGCCATGCATTATGCCGTTGGAGCCTTGCATACAGATAGCCTTGATGGAGTCCCAAATACCGAGAACGACACCCCAATTAGAGAACCACCGGATCCTCTCATCGAGTAAGTGATCACGCTCATCAATTAAGAGAATAACGACGATGATGTCGTGAGGATTAGAGAGCTCTGCAAGCTCTCTATGGTGAAGCAAAGGGCAAAAATGCCCCCGGCGAATACATCTCCACCACCGAGAAAGACCGAAAATGCCAAGAGCACAAGCTTGGGGGAGCCATCCCTCAACACTATTAAATAGGAGACGCACACTAGGGAGGCCAAAGAGGAGCAAGAGCTACATCTGAACCCAAGTGGTCTCCCCCGGAAATTTGACATGCGCATCTCCTATGTGCCGAACATCACGTGCTAAACACTAAATCTTAAGGGGTTGAGCTCAAGACCATAAACAAGCGCATGTCGGGAGGCAACCTGACGGTTCTATCTTAGTTTTTAGTAGAATTTTACTTTCATTTTTTGTTTTGGATCTTTATTAGTCTATAGAGTCAAGAGTCTAGGAAGAATCTGACGACGGGCTAAGCTTTTCGTTGCAGGAAGAAGATGATAAGAGTCTATACGAATGAAGGATAGCCATGAAAATGGAGAGCACTCCAGGGACGTGCTTAAATACCAAAGGAAGGAAGGAACTGACGGGAGAGGAAGAAACAGAAAGCGTCACAAAACAGAGAGTCTGGAGCTGAAAAGAGCATCCCACTCGACCGAATGAAGACCTTACTCGACCAAGTAGACATGGAAGTCTAAAAATCCCTACCTCTGAGATTATATGCCACTCGACCGAGTGATTTTGTCACTCGACCGAGTGAACTTGACACATATTGGTCTAAATATTGCTCTGTGAGGCCTATTTACTAGGCCGAGTAGGAGACTGTCGCAAAATTTTTGAAAACTCATACTCTATTTCTAATTGCCACTCGACCGAGTGGAACTTGTTACTCGCCCGAGTGACTCGAACCACTCAGCCGAGTCATCCAACCCAACCGACACAACAAAAATTCAAATTTTTTTGGGGAGACTCGGTCGAGTGACAATCGTCGCTCGGTCGAGTAACTTAAAATCAACCTAGCCCTATAAATCCCAAATCAACAGGTTCGGGGAATAAAAATACCCCCAAATCACATTTCCCCTTTCCCTCTGACTCGCCCAAACCACCTCTCCTACTTGCCCGAGCCGCCGCCACTCGATCGAGCAGCACGCCGCACCCCATCGCCGGAGCACTTGCCGGTGCCATACCTCTCGCACTCACCGACGATCGCCACTCCTCCTAGCCGCATTTCTCCCTTTTTCTACTTCTTCTTATTTGTAAGCCCAATTCAACCCCAATTCCAAATTGAACCCTATTTACGTCTATTTCTCTTGATCAACCCCTCGATTTTTTGATATTCATTGCTAATCTATTGTTTTTGTGCTTCAGGATAGCTTATGGGAGATCCTGCGCTGATTTGAAGCTGTAGGGGGGAAGTCTCTAGTTCAGGTTTCTACGAGGAGTCGCATCGTGCTTGGTACACTCGTTCCCTATTTCATTTTGAGTACGTTGTGAAATTCTGCACATCTCACGGCACCACCATGCCCCCACACACTAGGTCTCGTGCACGGCAGCCCACTTCTAAGCGAAAGAGGTCTGGCGACCCCGGTCGCTCTTCCCCTAGAGCAGACTCCCTTCCTCCTAGCGATTCACGTCCCACACTTCCAGTTCCCACTTCACCCAATTCAACCCCCACCAGCACAGCCCGCCATGGTGATTGACACGTTTGGGATCACCTTTAGAGATGACGCACACCACGCCAAATTTGAGAGGCTCTCCCAGCGTTCGATCGTCTCCTCTAGGCTTGTGCACATTGATGACCTTGAGCGCCTAGGGGTACTTCTTGGGGGCTACTCCAGTTGTATGACAATGTGGGGTGGTGTGATTTTCTGTCGGTGTCGGGGGACACCTATGTCCGACCGACCCTCGAGGTCCTGAGTTCTATTCGTTGGACTCCCAGGGGTGCACATTTTGTTTGATGGATCGGGAGTGCGAGATTACTCTCGATATGCTCTGAGCCTATTTCCATTGGCCCCCTGTCCCTGACCCCGACCAAGCTTACGGTCCCACGCACCACACCCCATCTACCTTCGATTCCAGCACCTTCTGGACCTTGATCACGGGCTCCCCACTCCACTTTGACCCTAGCTGGGCCAAGGCCTCCTCTATCGTCCACCCTTGCCTACGGATTGATCAGTGCCTTTTGGCGACCACCATTCTTGCGAGGTATGAGCCTGGGATGATGTCTACGCCTGAGCTCTACATGCTCTATGCGATGACGCGAGAGAGAGCCTATGAGGGTACCGTGGATGTTTTAGTCCCCGCCATTTCCATTGATATAGCTAGCTGGTATCTTGACCGCATTGTTTTCTTTGTCACCGCCAGGACATCGATTTGTTGTGGTGGTCTGATTATCTTGCTAGCTCCCATGTGTGAGATTGAGCTTCCTGTCGGTTTGCTTCGACCTACAGGCCCCACTACACTATCTCTAGATGTTATGGCCCGTATGAAGATGCTGCATCCTCACAGACAGTGCCACTGGGTTTGGATACATGGTCCATTTTCAGCAGATTATATGGTGCTTCCGAGCGCTACTCGGACCCACATTGGACCTGCAAGTGGGGTGTGAAGACTAGATATGGCCTCCTTATCCCAGCTGCTTATGTACTCGAGCATGGTGGCGCCCAACAAGAGCCCCTTCTCAGCCCTCTAGCCCCTAAGATCCAAATTCCACAGCCAGCCCCTAATCTAATTCCAGAGAATGGCACCTCTGTCCCCACCACTGCTCATGTCGAGAGCTCATCTGTTGATGTTACTGTCCCCACCAGCACCTCTGTGCCGTTGAGTGTCGACCCCATTTTCTACATGAGCCTTGAGAGCACCACCCCCGTGGCCTTTGAGTGAGGCAAGCCTTCCTCCTTTGCGACCACCAAGACCCTTTCCTCACCTGATTTTTCAACCCCCTGGGAAGTCATTCTCCACTGTTTTCATGACCTCCCCAGTCGTCGACCTATCTGTCTCCGACGCTGCCGTTTTCACCGAGAGCGTTGGGATGTCTGTCATCACATCTGTGTCCACGACCTCTCTACATGTCTCTTCTTCCCTCGCTGCCTCATCCTCCTCAGCCGTTGCTCACACTTTTGAGAGCATACCTGCGTCCCAGCCTCCCACAGAGGCTGAGCATCTTTGAGTAAGAACTGCCCCGCACCCACACCCATTAGTGGCCCCACTCGTCTACGATGGCTGCGTGCGGCAGCCCCACCCTCCACCTACACGACCCTCTGCCCCCACTCCTGACGCCCTTGTCTTACAGCTCCGTGCTATCGAGGGGGTAGTGAGTGGACTCAATGTGGATTTTAGGGCTCTCGTCGTGACCGTTAGCTCCCTGCAGGCCCACATTGCCAAGATCCCTGGTATTTAGCTCACGCTGAACCAGATCATAGCTCGCCTGCAACAGCAGCCACCACCACCCCAGCCTGCCCCTCAGGAGCCTGCACCTCCTCCACCATCGCCCCCACCACAGGGAGGTGATGGCGCTCCACCACCAGTCTAGGCACTTACGTTTGATGCCTGCCATATTTTTTGCTCCACCACTAGCCCCATCATTTTACCATCATTTTGCGTGCCCATATGTTTTGATCACCTTTTCGCAGGGCATTATCATATATATGGGGATTATTGACGCTGGTTAGATTATACATATTCAATCCTAGTAGTATGGTTGATAATTGGAAGTAGGGGGTGACGGCGCTTGTGCCCACTTCCCCCTCTTTCAATAATCCGCTAAAACTAACTAGTGCTGATTCTTTGTAAATATTTTGTTGTTCAATAAAGATAGTTACTACTCGTCATATATATATATAAATATACATATATATATACATACACACACACATAAATATATATGTGTATGTATATATGTGTATATGTATATGTGTATATATATGTATGTATATGTATGTATACATATATATCTATATATATGTGTGTGTGTGTGTGTGTGTGTGTGTGTATGTATGTATATATACATAAATGTGTGTGTGTGTGTATTAGGAAAAAGCCCGTGCACATGTGCATGGCAAAAATCAAGACGGAGGACCAAAAAAGACCCGATCTGAAGCCAAGTGGAGAAAGCGGAAAAGGGAGGGTGTGCGTGTAGGGATTTGGGGGGGTCAAAAGTGCAAAAACGTAAAAGCGGGGGTTATTTTTGAAAGAGGTGTAAAGGGGCAGTATTCCACGCAATTAGGGATTTGTAGGGGGTTCTTTCTGCAAAAAAACCAAAAAAAACAGACGTCGGACGTTTGTCCCAGTCATATCCCTCCCCACGGAGGACATCCGCATGCTTTATTAGATAGATGTATGTATATATATATATGTGTGTGTGTGTGTATGTATGTACATATATATATATATATATATATATATATATATATATATATATATATATATATATATATATATATATATATATATATATACATAAAAACATGACGGCGGCGGCGGCTAGGGATACTGGCGATCCACGGGTTGGATCTGATGGAGTTCCTCGCAATAAAGGAGTTTTTGGTGGTGATCGGGCTGCTGAGGATGGCTGGCGGCTGGTTTCTCGTCGTAGGGGGCGTCAAGTCTCCTCCGTTGGAAGCGGGGGTAATCGGCAGCATTGGCCTGCTAACGACGGGGGGGGGGGGGGGGGCTCATAGGCGGAGCTTTTCGGAATCATCTCGCCATCGAGACCGGGCGATGTCTAAAGGTTCTCTTCCTAGCAGCATCGCAAGTGCCCAACAAGTATTTGTTAATACTCCTGTTAGACCCCAAGTCCCTATTACGATTAACACTTTGGGAGCGAAACTCTCTTTCTCTGAAGTTTGTTCCAATAGAAGAACTTATGAGGAATCTTTACGGATGACTTACATCGCCCCCTGTGCTAAGGCCGACGGGGTCAGCGTAGGAAGAGTCTTGGGAACCATGATTGAAAAAGGTGCTAGTTGTTGGCAGAATACTCTAGTAGGCTACGTCCTTGGGGATGTGCCTTACTATGGCCAAATAAGGGCCTGGGTTGACCGTTTGTGGAAGTTGAAGAAGGGTGTTCGCATTTTCAGCAGGGAAAATGGTTTCTTCTACTTCAGGTTTGATTGCCCTGAGGAATGTGAGCGCATCCTCTATGGAGGACCGTGGCTATTTGATGGCAGGCTTACGGTGCTTCAGAGATGGAGCTCGACCCTCCAATATGACCGGGACATGCTTGCTACTGTGCTAGTCTGGGTTCAGTTCCATGGTCTTCCTTTGAGTATGTGGACCATAGATATATTTAATATCATGAGCTCTATAGTGGGCAATCCACTATGTCTGGACAGGGCGACGGTGAAATTAGAGAGATTGACGTACGTGCGATGCCTAGTGGAGGTTAACGCGACTAAGCCTCTCCCTCGTACAGTTGGGTTGGAATTGGATGATGGTTCCATAATTAATATTGACACAAAGTATGAGGGTGAGCCACCTAGATGCAGCCAATGTGTGTGCTTTGGTCATTCTGATTCCCATTGCCCGGATGTTGCCAAGCTGCCTTCAATCCAAAACCCAATTGTTCAAAGAGACAATGAAGCTATTACTATCCATATTGAACATGATGAATTGCCTGTTGTGCCTACTGTCTTCACGGCTCCTACTTTGACACTCTCCGACTCCAATGGCCAGAGTGCTCTGCATGTAGCTCCCCCGGTCTCCACGGCAACTACAGCGGCTCTTATTGACCCATGTCATGGATAGGATAGCGCCATGGCCCCAGCATCGCCCCTTGCTGAGACTCAGTGCCCTTATCCGAAAGATCCAAACGGTTTAGCCACCCTACCGTCCACAGCTCCTGGGACCTCCTCTCGCCAGTCCGATGATTTGGGCAGCTTCAGTTGCCGGTCCTCCACTACTGAAGAACATATTATTGACGACATTCCTAGAGTTTGTACTGTGGAGGTGGGAGAGTGTAGCAAGTCTATGTCTGCTCCGGGTTGTCTTCACAGCCTACCGGATCAGTCAGGTGGCCCTATTGGTTCCCTCACGAACAATGCCAACCATGCCCCCTCCCCTGTGATGTTGCAAAAAGAAGATGATGTTGATCCTCCTGAGAACCCTACTGTCCTTAACCCTGCCTGGGTCACAGAGCATTCGGCCTTAAAGGATTTGTCGCAGCAGATTAAACCTAATCCTTCCAAGCTTTCCCCCACTTCATTTCGGCGTAGCCAACGGCTGGCTCAGTCTCAGCCACCTTCCTCCCAATCCTAATGTCAGTGTTCTTCTGGAACTCAAGAGGACTTAATAACTCCTCTCGTCGCGCTGATTTGAGAAACAGACTGCGGCATCACAATCCCTCTATAGTTTTTCTGTTTGAGACTAAGGTGGATGCTAGGAATAAGGCTAGAATCAGCCAATGTTTTCCTAATACCTGGGGTTGTATTGATAACTGTTTTTATCATAAAGGGGGCAGAATCTATATCTATTACAGCCGGCTCTCTTGGGTTTGCACAGTTCGCTCTGAATCTGATCAGCACTTATCTGTTGTTTTCAGTAATACTGGGGGATTCATCTTTGCTCTCACTGCTGTCTATGGCTTCAATCTTGCCTCTGCTAGAATCCCGCTCTGGAAGTCCCTCTTATCCGACTCTATACTGTTGAATGGGCTCCCCTGGCTAGTAGGCGGAGACTTCAATTGCATCCGTAGTGCTAATGAAAAACTTGGTGGGCGAGCTGTGGATTCGACTTGCATTGATGCCTTTAATTCTTGTATCTCTGATTGTAGACTCATGGAACTTAAAGGAGTTGGCAACAAGTACACTTGGAACAACTGGAGAACGGGATGTCATCGCATTTGTGCTCGCCTTGACCATATCTTCGGCAACCTTGGATGGGTACAAAGTTTGTCGCACTCTTATTATGTATTTACTCCCGCAGGGACGAGTGACCATGCTGGTTTGCTGGTTTGGCCTCATTCCAAGGTACCTTCTTTCCCTAAACCCTTTAGATTCTTTAATTCTTGGATCAACTATCCAGGCTTTATTGATCTTGTCCAAAGTAAATGGGGTCTTGGATGCTATGGTACCCCTTTGCAAAGATTGGCTGCCAACCTAAAAAACCTGAAGCACTGTCTTAAGCCGTGGGCTTCGGAGAATAGGGAAAGGCTTAGCGTTGTTTCTTGTCGCAACATTCTGGAATCACTGCAAAACAACCCCAATATCGCATTTGATTCTAAATTACAGGAGGATGAAAAATTGGCCTCTTACGAATTGGCCAGGGCAATTGATGTTGAGGAGGCTGATCTACGGCAAAAAGTAGACAAAACTGGCTTAATCTTGGTGATAGGAATTCCAAGTTCTTTTACACGGCTATGAAATCCAGGCAATCCCATAATAACCTTAGTCATCTGATGACTAGTGATGGTCTATTCAGTCATGACCCAATCTCTTTCAGGAAAGAAGCTGCAAATTATTATATGAATTTATATACGCAATCTGATTATTGGAATGTATTTCCCCATCTCCCCCAAGCGTATCTTAACTAATGAAGCCTCCTCCTGTATGGAGAGACAAGTTACTGAGTCTGAGATTACTAAAGCTGTTTCTCAAATTGGTAAAGATAAGGCTCCTGGGCCTGATGGATATAATACATTTATCTACCAACAGACTTGGGATGTTATTGGAAAGGATGTCGTCGCTACTGTCTTATACTTCTTCAATTGTAGTAATATGCACAATCATATTAACCATACATTCCTGTCTCTTGTTCCTAAAAGTGCAACGGCCTCTGGATTATCTGATTATAGGCCCATCTCCTGCTGCAATGTCATATATAAAATTATTAGTAAGGTCTTATGCAACAGGTTGCAGCAGGTTATTTCTGACTTAGTTTCCCCCAATCAAGCGGCGTTCCTCAAGGAAAGGTTACTTGCAGATTGCACTCTCATTGCCCATGAGCAGATCAGGGATTTTAGTAACCCCATGGGATCTAGAACATGCATCAAATTGGATCTGCGCAAAGCTTTTGACAGTGTTAACAGAGAATTCATTTATTTCCAACTTCACCAGATGGGTTTCACACATAAATTAATTAGCTGGATCATTGAATGTATCTCCTCTCCTGTGTTCTCTGTTCTTATTGAGGGCTCTCCTGAAGGCTACTTCCCTTCCAACAGAGGTCTGAGACAAGGAGACCCACTTTCCCCTTACCTTTTTGTACTTGTTATGGAGGCTTTCTCTCTCCTAATGGCTCGGGCTGAATCTTCACAGTCTATACAGCCTTTGAAGAGAGTATGGACTATCTCCCATCTGTTGTTCGCAGATGATCTCCTGGTTTTCTGCAAGGCTACCCCTCGTTCTATGGCAGGTCTCAAGCATGTCTTATACAATCTACATCTTTTCACTGGGCTCCAGGTTAATTGGGATAAAAGTTCGGCAATCTTCAGTAAAGGTGTCCGTGATGCTAGAGGTCTGGCGGATTCCCTTGGCATCAAATTGGTAACCTCATTCTCTATCTATCTAGGACTGCCCCTATCTTCTACCTACCCTAGAGCTTCTATGTATTTGAGGCTGATTGATAAATGCAAGAAGAGATTGCTAGGCTGGTCTTCCTCCCTTCTTTCTACTGCGGGAAAGATTGAATTGGTCCGTAGTGTGATTTATGGCATGGTGAATTTCTGGTTGCAGGCTTACCACATCCCCTCTACGGTTATTAAATCCATCACCTCGGCATGCAAGAATTTTATTTGGGGGAAGCTTAAAATCTGGGCTTGGAAAGATTGTTGCATGCCTAAGCGGGAAGGAGGCATCGGACTTAGGAAGCTTAAGGATCTGAATGCTGCTTCTGGCATTCGAATTACTTGGCGATTCCTTTCCTCTCAGGGTTTATGGGCCCTTCATATGAGAAGGCAACATGTCAATTCTACTGCTAACTTCTTCAGCGCCCAACCAACTGCCCTTCAATCTGGAACAATGAAATTTATGTTTAGAAACCGCTGTTTCTCTCAGAAATTAATCAAGCGGGTAGTTGGGGATGGTACCTCGACCTCTTTCTGGTATGACAACTGGCACCCTAATGGCCCTCTACATCTCCTTCAGCAACCTCCCCCGGGGGATGAATCCAAATGCGTAAGTGACTATTGGTCTTCAGGCACTTGGCAGGATGATCCGGCCATTGTGAATTTCCAGCCTGCCCTTCATTCTATCTCACTCAACAATCAACCGGACTGCTGGAAGTGGATTGATGGGCTGATGTTCACTCATGCGTCGGCCTGGAAAGGGTGCCGTGAGATCCGGCCTCCATTTGTCTACCACGGTATCGTGTGGTACAGTAAGCATGTGCCGAAGTTTGCTCTTTCTCTCTTACGTGCCTTGCACGGTAAACTACCAACTCGGGACCTCCTGTTTAGGAGGGGGATTATCACTGACCAACAATGTGTTCTTTGTGATGAGGATACTCTGGAATGCGGTGCACATCTATTTTTTGAATGTTCTTTCTCTAAATATATTCTCACTAGAGGTCTTCTCAAGCTTGGTTATACAGGGACTGTTCCTTCCACCATTACTGGTGTTTGTGACTTGATCCAATCCAGATTTTTGAAGTCTGGGCCTCTTGGGATCCTGGCAAGAGCGGCACTTACAGCGATGGTATGGCATATTTGGAAGCAGCGCAACATGCGAATCTTTGAGTCTAAGGTCAAGAGTAAGACATTGCTTTTTGAGGACATTGTTGCCGATGTCACTATATCTCTACGTGACCTGAACCTAGACGAGGCTCCTGATCTCACTCCCTTCGCCAACTGGGGTTTTTTGGTTGCGGACTAATGTAATTGGTCACCTCTGTATTTTTTGTACTATTATTTTGATTTTTGGAGCATTACTTAGTGGTAGAAGTTAGTCTGTATAGGGTGACGGCGCTTGTGCCCTATCCCCTGTCTCTCTTTCTTCTACTCTGCTAGGTAGTGATCCCATTTTTTGTATATCTTTTCGGATTTTAATAAATATTACCTTGATCGTCAAAAATATATATATATATATACATACATACATACATACATACATACATATATATATATATATATATATATATATATATATATATATATATATATATACATACATACACATCAGTTTGGGGAGAGTATGTATTTCTGGCCCATATTTTGTATCCATTTTGCATATACCATCCATCATTTGCATGCCTACCTCATTTATCATCTGCATATATCATGCCATATCTTACTTTCTTTATTTTCCTTTTATTTTGCATCATGCATGCATCCACACCCACCCACCCCTATCTTATGCGTCCTAGTGCCCACTTAGCATATTGAGGACAATGTAATGTTTAGCTTGGGGGAGTGAGGTGCACACACGCACTTTTTATTTTCTTTACTTTTACCTTTATTTTTCACCTTTCTTTATTTTTCACTTATTTTCACTCACTTTTTCATTTTCTTGCCACGTATCACGTTTTCTTACTTTTGGAGTGACTTGCATATATATAGTTAGAATTTTATTTTCATCCTTATTTATTTTACTTTCTTTGCTAGAGATGAATTCCATATGATGAATATATCTTGGACTTTGCTTTACTCTTATGGCATGTATTCTCTTGCAATGCAATCGTTTTTATTTTTGATATCATGTGTGATATATTGCTATGCATTTGAGAAAAAGAACTTCCATCGTCTACTATGTGAATTTGAATGAAATTTTAGCGTTAACTGAGTCTGGGAACTATTATTGTATACTCTTCGTAAAAAACACACCAAGCTTCACGCATTGATTGACTATACTTAGAGTACTGCTTTGCCTTTCTATTATCACTTTTTTTGCATGAAATGTGTATTGAACTTCCAGGTTGAATGAATGATTGCCATTTGATATGATTAGATTAGTTTACTTTTTGTTATCAAACTGAGTAGATTACATTACCTTGCTAAAGTTGTTGTGCACATACAAAGAGTGAACCGAGCGTTATGCATATTTCTTTCTCCACATATCTTAAACATCATTTCTATACTTATAGTCATTGGTGAATCTCCCCTAGGTGAATCCTATATTTGCATCTTCCCCATGCTGAAAAGAATAAAGCTCCATGAATCCCTCAGAGAGAAAAAAATATGTATCTTTCTATCTTATTTCGGATTGTTCTTGTATATAAAAAACAAACAAAAGAAAAGAGAAAAAACAGAAAAGAGAAACAAAAAGGAAGGTCCATTGTATGTAACACAACCCCTTCTTTCCTATTTCTTCCTCATCTTCCTCTTATTCATTTGGAGCAACAAAAATATAGGGAAAAGTCGTATTTTTATATTTGATGCAACCACGCTTATAGATAAGCTTGGTGGAGGGGATCCAATGATGTGTGAGAGAGCGACTACCTATATGTGCATGACAACCTAAGCTATGTAATTTTTGATACTTAGGGAGATTATTTTAGAGTATATCGACATTTATGAATTGAAAAATTGGCACGAAATTCACGAAAACCATCTTTTTGTTGTGAGTTGAGGGAGGCCTTTGGCCTCCCACCTCAACATCTCACCATAACTCCCCACTAACTTAGTGGAGAGTCCCTTGGACTCCTATTCTGTAATTGAATATATAGAGAGCCACGGCTTGTGCCATGGCTACTCCTAATTTTGAGATTCTTTTCCACTTCTTCTCTAAATTCCTTCAACACGTTATCAGCACGCTCTGAAGCTGAGCTGAATCCCTGCTGACGGACGATTTGCGAGGACGCGGATAGGGCTTCATTCTCCGACCTTCGCTAGATCCGGTGGGTAGGATCTAGAGGTAACTTCTTAGAAATCCCTAGATCAATATTCCTACATGCGCATGTTAAATCTTTGATTATATTTTTTCTAATAGATTTTTAGCAAAATCTTTAGAAAATGAATTTTCAACCCACAGATCTACTGTTAAAAACACATTTCAAATCTGTTTTTAATAGTTTATTTATTTAAAAAATAATTGTGGGTATACAGGCACAAATCTCCTAATTTCAAATCTGTATACATACGAATCGCCTACCACCCCACTTCATAAAAGTATTGTCTCATAGTATTATTCTTTGTGGGAATTTTCTAATGTTGATTTTCAGCTTTTGCGTAAATATTTGTGATCTAAAAGTTTGTAGCTCCTAGCTAGAAAAGGAGCACCAGACTTTCGTCTGTGCACTAAAATGGGCTTCATTATTAAATGCAACCCTCTCAATAACCATCATATGTATACGTTTGTTTCTAATTAGCAAAACGATACAAATGAGATATGGTGTAGACTTGTTGAATAATCTACTACAGATTATATTAAGCGGACTTTGTCCACATTTACTGATGGAATCATCTGTCAAATAGTATTGCTACCAAACCCTACATAGGTAGCCGCTCCAGTAAAGTGTTGAAGCCCACTATGCAATATATTCAGCCATCACTTCAAATCGAGAGGGTTATGAATTGTTCAAATTTGGTGATGTTTACCATCTATTTATTAAATAAATTGTTCATATTAACAAGACAGCATAAATTCTGTTGGGAGGGGATTTTTTGATGAACAGGAGAGTACAGTGCAAAGTTGGTGGTTTTATTGCCAAAATAATGTAAAACAAAATTCTGAACGATCTCTCGAAATTGCCGCCCCTCCCAGTTGGAGGGGGGCCTGCCTCTCGATTCGATTCACACCCCCGTTGAGGGGAGGCTTTGCTTTGGCCGTCGGATCGCCCTAATTAGGGTAGGGGAGAAGAGGCATGTGCCTCCCCTGATGGGCCAGAAGCCCAATAATTAATAAAATTGATAATAATAAACTGGGTATCTTTTGGCTAACAGCCTGCAGCCCGTAGCCAGCCCAGTTAATCCCATTGCAAACTTAATATGTTAATTAAATTTTTGCAAAATGGGCCTGCAGCCCAAATATTAATAATTATTTAATTTGGCTATATTTTTTAATTGGGCTGGAAGCCAAGTTAATAAAATTGCTTATTAAAATGATTAATATTTTCCCAATAGGCCTGCAGCACCAATCACAATATTTATTTATTTTAATTTCTTATTTTGGGCCTGACGCCCAATTTTTCAAAATGCTAAAATTAAGTTATATATAACTCTTGCATTGTTAATTATTTATGGATTATTAGGATTTTTCAAAATATAATTATCTTAAGGATCATGCGACCGCTCTGCCGTAAGTCAACTAACCTAACGGTGTATGACGTCTCCCCGTGGTCCGAGATATTATTATATTTTATAGTCTCTTTTTCCATATTATATATGCCTGAGTTATATGTGTGGTTATTTCTTTGTGCCTGTAGCATATTTAAAAACTGCGTGGATATTTATAAAAGTTAAAATGTGATTTTGGGATCGGCCAGTTTGATACCCTTAATTTCCTTGCACTTTTATTTTGTTTTGAGAGAATTTGTAAGTGAGGATTTTATGTATTAATGCCATAGACCGGTGTACCGACAAATGAAGACGGATGTGAAATTTGCAATTGATAGGGACCCCTTCTGGGTTTCCAACTTGTATTTTTCTTTTCTTTATAAAGTGTAAATCGGACTTTGGACTTTGAACGTTTTTGGGTATCTAGCCAATCCCCACATTTTACTTATTTTATTCTTTATGCATGAATTTACATTTTAATTAATTCATGCTTATTTTAAATTGAATAGATAAATGGCAAAATTGGCAAGCGTCGATTTCGAAGTTCTTGATGCTGCAGGAAAGAATTACCTAAGTTGGCGAGTGGACCTAAAGTTCCACTTGCGTTCGATGGCCCTCCTTGGCTCAATTTTGGCTCCTTCATCGGCCCCAGCGGCGGACGATGTTCTGTTAGTAAGCCCCATAAGTGGCCCAATCATCTAGCAGCACTCTTATCAATGTCTCTGATGTGGATAAGGCGAAAGCCATTATCTATTTAGGAGACATATAGATCGGACCTTAAAGGCCGAATACCTAACGGTATAGGACCCAATTGAGTTGTGGACAGCACTAGATGCACAGTATAAACATCAAATTGATGTAATATTACCAAGTGCCAGTTATGAGTGGGAAAACCTCAGACTTCAGGACTATAAGTCCGTCACTGAGTATAACTCTGCACTTCATAATATCACCTCACGCCTGAAGTTGTGCGGTGAAGAAGTGACAGAACAACGCATGTTGGAAAAGACATTTACCTCGTTTCACGAGAAAGATGCAATCCTCATGCTGCAGTATCGTGAACGCAACTTCACGAAATTCTCTGATCTGATCTCATGCCTACTTAGGGCAGAGCAGAATCGAGATTTATTGCTAGCCACTCATAATTTGCATCCAACTGGCACTGCACATATCCCTGAAGCCCACCACGTTTCTCCCCAGAAGTGGAAAAATAAGAAGAAGGCTAATAATAACAAAGGGAAAGCTGTGATGAAGAATGGACGAGGAGCAGCACCCCCGTCCAACAACAACAATACAGGAAAGAGTAACTTCATATGGAAGCAAAAGAACACTGACCAAGTGTCACTTCCTAAGAAAAACTGGGAGGATAAATGCCATAGATGCGGCATGACTGGCCATTGGTCCAGAATCTGTCGCACTCCTCGCCACCTCCAGGAACTATATCAGGCGAGCCAGAAGTCTCTGCCTGAAACAAACTTGGCGGCTGTTCAGCCACCAATGATGTTCACTGCAAAAGACTTCGAGAACGACGACCTGATCGATTAAGCTTCATCTTTTATCTATGTATTTAAAATTCAATTTTGCTTCATCTTTAATTTACTTAAGTATGAACTTTTATTTTGAATGTCTTTTTCATTGACTTAAATAAAATTTCGTTTTACTTATAGATGAAGTATGGAATATTGTGGACAGTGCCTCGTTGCACTGGTGTAGCATTGATATTGCTCCCACATAAAACGAGACTATAAGATGCAAATTCTTCTCTTAAACATATAGGAAATCTCCAATTTTCAAGGATATTTCTTTTAAAGAAAATAACTTGAAAATTATGGATAATATATATTGAATATCAATATGTAACTCGTCAAGAGAATGGCCAGAAGACCATCTACTTACGATTTCATTGGACCCCGTCGGGCCCCTATAATTACAGGTATTCATCCTATAGAAAGCCAACTCGACTGAGCATCAGAAGTGTCTTTCTTTGCCATAGTTTTTAACTCGGGCAAAATGGACTTGGTCATCCTGGATCAACGATGATGGACGCATCATCAAATGAATCCATTGGAGAACCTGAAGATTCTTCAAAAGGTTGAGTTTCCTTGTCCCCCTTTGTCATAAGGGAAAACTAATAGAGAGACCTTCCCTCCTGAAAGTGGGTTTAGAGTCTCTTGGCTTCATTGAGAGAATACATGGTGACCTTTTGCGGGCCTATTCACCCCGCAAATGGCCCATTTTCGGTACTTCATTACTGTACTGATATATGCATCTACTAGATGGTCTTATGTGTGCCTTTATATTCACTCGCAACCTAGCTTTCTCAAAAGCTTATAATGTGGGTGAATTTACTACACATATCATTCAAGACTTCAACCAAGCAACTGGCATTAAAATTGAACATCCTGCAGCATGTTCAAACTCATAATGGGTTAGCAGAGTCTCTGGTAAAGAGACTCCAATGGATTTCATGTCCAGTGTAACATCGCAGTTGCCTGTTGATGTTTAGGGACCATCACACTGCATTCTGCATCGCTTATCACGATACGGCCCGCTTGTTGCCATATCTTATTGCTGATGCTGCTTACTTATGGTTTACCACCAAGTCTTGATAGATGTGAATTTGATGAGCAAAATCTCATTGAAATAGGCACGCAGTCTAAAGAAGCCTGAAGCTTCTGAGACCATATCATGGGACACAAAAGTCCTCATCTCGTTATGATCCGCATACTTTTTCTGTGTGAAGTTGAGATTCAGAAGATCCACATTCAGACTAAAGTACATCAATTGACGGATAAATTTGCGGACAACCAGAAGATTGTTCGTTCACACGTCCCTGTTGCCAACATGCCTGCTAGGATTGACATTCCCAAAGATGGATGCAATCCACCGGCAGCAGAATTGGTTGTACCTCAATTGAAAAGAGGACGCCTGCCAGGTTCAAAATATAAAATTCCTCAAAAGAGGAAGATTCCTGGATATATCAAAATGATCCAACCACAGGATGCTGAGCTCAGACCAGCAACCTCTCCCCTCCTAATTTCCTCTGCAGAGGAAACAACAAGAGAACCATCTTCTCCATAAAGGCTACAAAGATCATTAGTTGATCTTAAGCAATATTCTGCCTGTGTATCTTTTTCAAAAGATCGTTGACAGGATTTGTGATATTCGACGTATATATGGTCGACTTAAAGTTAATAGGATCTCCTGCAGAGACCATTGAGATATCAGATAGCTTTAAGCATACCTTGAAAATGAAAAACCTAGGTATAACAAGGTATTATCTCGGCTATTTATTTAACACCTTCGTGGTGGAACCCTTTAATATCCTTCATACACCTGGAGTTTATGAAGAATAATGTCCATTTGTAACCTATTAAAAATGGATGCTTATTTATGACACCTTCCAGTAGCTGGAAGAGGGGGAGGACATCCTAGGTCCCGAAGAGCCTAGCTCTAGTGTACTTGTTACACTTCTTTATCTGGCCAACTGCACGTATCTTTGATAGAACGTCTCTAGTAAAGTTGTTAACCAGATACAATGTTGTCCTGGAGAGCAACACTAGACCAAGGATAAGCTGCTTCTGCGCAACTTCCAAGGGTCAAGGAATATATATCGCATATGCAGGTTTAAAGATCATCGCGATGACTAAAACACAGTAGGTCGGCCACCTCCTAAATATCTACACATCATCCTCCAATGACTACATCTTCTGAGAAGCTCATCATCCAAGAAGCAAGTATTGAAAACGCTCAGCCAGGTCCAGCAGTACCTCACAGACACACTGAAGACTGATTCAATGAATACTTTAGTGGCATCATCTACCAAACTTCGAAGAGCATTCCACTCCAGAACGCCACTGTTTTACTATAGCCGCTAGATGAGTTAAACTTGTATAGATGAGTGATGATTGTATTTTCTTTCATAACATGATGGTTGTATAGATGAATAGAAGATGATTGTATAGATACACATGCGATCTGCAAGCCTGAAGCTTGTACAGATCAGGGGGAGTCCCTCAATAGTTGTACTCTTTTCCCTTAAGCTGCTGGTTTTTCCCACTGGGGTTTCCACAGCTAAGGTTTTAACGAGGCAACCACATTGGCTCTGGATCTAGAAGTATCCACCCCATTAGCATACTGAATCTTGAAGTATTCATATGCTTAACCCATGGTAATGGAGAGATGAGGGGGAGTGTTGTGAGTTGAGGGAGGCCTTTGGCCTCCCACCTCAACATCTCACCATAACTCCCCACTAACTTAGTGGAGAGTCCCTTGGACTCCTATTCTGTAATTGAATATATAGAGAGCCATGGCTTGTGCCATGGCTACTCCTAATTTTGATATTCTTTTCCACTTCATATCTAAATTCCTTCAACACTTTTTATATTCTTATTTCCTTAAAATGTGTGATATCTCTTATACTCCAAGTAGAGAGCGATCAATTGAAAAATGTGTGATCTACGATTATGTATACCATTTTATGTGCCTTAGCCGATGTTGATTCTAAAATGATTTCGTATTTCATATGACTTTCGATGTTCTTAGTTTTTCTATCAAAAGCACCTATATGAAAAGATATCGAAATGAAAAGATTTAGCATGCTTATATTCATTGTTCGTGCTATACGAGTATGCAACTCTGAGTTCTGAGAGAACGATCTAGCATCTTCACCTCTTCGTCTTCTTTTTCTTTCATTCCTTTTTCTTTGTTTCTTATTCGCCAAGTTCGTCTCTTTACTCATCTTCCTCGATAACGAGTAAGAGGTAAGCTTGGGGGATTTTGATAGGCTCGTATTTTACACTTTATTTCTGCATATTTGCATGCCATTTCGATTGCTCATATCTTGATTTTCATGATTATTTGACGATGTTTCGATACTTTTCACTATTTATTGTTTTCGTCTGATTTCAGTATATATGGAGCAATCGCGAGAAATTTGGAGCCTAGAGGACTTGCACGTGTACTGGGGCATCACCCACGATCATATTGGAGAGCTTACCGCGCTGGAGGATGAGTGGAAGAAGAAGGACATCGAAATAATCGACGAGGAAGAGAGGAGGAGAAGAAAGGCATTCTGAAACAGCCCACTTGGTTGAGTGACGTAGCTCACTCGCCTGAGTGACGCAGCTCACTCGGCCATGTAAAGCTGATACAACGACATCTACCAGCTTGAGTACCATAATGTACTCGACCGAGTGGTAACTTCCACTCGGCTGAGTAAGAACTCCACTTGCCCGAGTAGAGATAAAGGTTTTGAAGAAATCCAAGGCGACTTCTCTGTTTTTGGAACGATCTACAGACTGTCTTACTCGACTGAGTAGACTTCGCACTCGGTCGAGTGAGATTCTCACTCGGCCGAGTAGCGCAGACAGCCAGTCGAGAAAACTGGGGTTTCTGGCAACGCAGGGGCAGTTTGGTCTGTATTTTTTGGTTCGTTTGGGCATGTTTTTAAGCCCAGTTTTGTCTCCATCCCCAGGGGAGACCAGATAGACTTCTTAGAATAATTTTTCTTGAGTTTTAATTCGAGTTAAGCTTTCTTATTGGCGGTAGATTGAAGACTTGATCTAAATTTTCTATTTGAAGCTTCTTTGCAACATTGGTTTGTCCTGATCGCTTGCAAGTTTTGATTTTTATGCTATATCTCTTATTGAATCTTGATTGCATGATGAATTCTATTGTTGATCTTGTTTCTCTATCGATTTCTAATATGATTTGCGAGTACTTCCTTTGCTCTAAGGCAAAGGGATGAACCCTATGGATTTAATGTTTGATTTATGAGATCTATTAAATTGCCATGACATTAGGCTTGTTAGAAAGGTTAGATCTTGATTAATTTACTACAGATAGATATGGATTTCTCTTGGATCTCGTAAGCTCGACAGAGGATTTTGATCTAAGGAAAGCCCTAGGTATTCGATTTAGGATTACAATCGAAATTCCCTAGATTTGGTGCACGACAGCGACCAAAGCTAGCATTTTTATTGTTCTCTTATACTCATACTCGTTGCACGATGGTGAACGAGTACGAACCATCACGATCTAGATCTGAACTCAAGCTGCACGACAACAAGCTTGAGTTGGGATTGGACATAATTGCCGATCTTAATGCTAGTGGTCTGGACTAGGCTTGCGTGACAGCGAGGCTCTAGTTTAGATTTCTATAGACTTGCGTTGCGCGACAGCGTGCGTCGGTTCTCCAATTAGTTGCGGAAAGTTCACCTTAAACCATGTTAGATTGCATGGTAATTCATAACTCACGTTGATGACTTGAAAATTCTTAGCGGGGATTCCCTAGCCCTAGACGTCTTTATTATATTGAATTTGCATTGATACTCGAAGGATTGTGACACCATCCACTCTCAAACGATTTTCCACCCAGTAGCTTAGTAATTGAAGTAGAGTACCGTCATTAGTCCTCCTGTGATTCGATACCAGATTGCCACTTAACCATGCACTTGCGGTAAAGCTACATCGCACCCCCGGGGCGTGTATCTGGGGGTCGGTCATGCATTGAATGCCACCGAATTCAACAAGGCGTCGAATTGCACAACCACACTCCAAATTTGATGTCATCTCCAAGTTACACTTGAAGGGACAACCCATGTAAAGTTGTCAAAGCTTCATGTATATGTACAATGTTTTGAGATGTTTTTATGCATGATAAGGAAACCATCTCGAGTATGTATGCAAGATTCATGGACATCGTGAATGAGCTTGAGGCCCTTGGGAAGGTATATACCCAAGTGGAAAACGTAAGAAAACTCATTATGGCCGTCACCCTGGAATGGGAAAGGAATACAATGACCATTGTGGAAGGTAATAACATGGAGACATACACAGTTGAGGCCTTCATAGGAAACCTCATGGCTTATGTGGTTAGGAAGGCGGATAGAGAAGAAAGGAAGTCTCTAAAGGGTCTATCCGAACCAAAGAAGAAAGCAATTGCTTTCAAGGCCACTTCAGATAATGAAGACTTCGATGATGAGATGGACATTGAGTCCCTAGCACTTATGGCTAGAAAATTCCAACGGTTTTACTGAAGAGATAATTTCAAACCGAGGAATAAATTTGTTTCTACTAATGATTCTTCTTTGTGGTATAATTGCAATAAGCCAGGGCACATCAAGTGGATTTCCCCTTGCTTAAGAACAAGGATAAATGGAAAGCTCCCGAGTATAAAAAGGAAGATGCATACAAAGGGAACAAAAAGAAGAAGGGACTTGTAGGAGCATGGGATGACTCAAGTGAGGATTCTGGTAGCGATGAATCCGATGAAGAAAAAAGAGAGGCAACTCGCTGTAACGACTGGTTTTTTTATATTAGTGTTATCGATATAATATATATGTCTTGGTGGATTTTCTCCTTACGTGTGATTTCCCTCTTCGTAGCTTTCGCTTTTGTTCGTTTCGTTGTGATTTTCTAGCTTCTTCCTTAGATCGTTGAGCCTGGAGTAAGTCACACATGACGAGCTTCATATCGCTCATATCTTAGAGTTAGTTTGAGCTTAGGAGCCATAGGAATCCTTCCCGGAGCTTCGCGCTCCATATCGAGACTTTTCGTGCATGTTAGTTGGTTCAAGAAGGGGAGCCAACCGACTAGATTCCAATCTAGTCGGTCAGAAACTCTTCTGAAACCGACTAGTTCATTAAATCAACTATTCAGGAGTTACTGTTTACTCTTAGTCGGTCTAAGAACAACCACCGACCGACTAGATGTGAAACTAGTCGGTCAGAACTTGCTCTCAGACCGACTAGTTCCTTTGATTAATTTTACCTAAGTTAATGTTTATCGTTAGTCGGTCCATGAACACTCACCGATCGACTAGGTCTCAAACTAGTCGGTCGATGGGCCTTCACAGACCGACTAATTCACTTCCCAGATTTCTTCCTTCTTTCGCTGTTTGATTTTAGTCGGTCACAGTTGAACGACCGACCGACTAGTTCCCAAACTAGTCGGTCAGCCACCCTTCGTTGACCGACTAAATCACCCAGAAACCCTAGGTTTGCCCTAGCCGCCGCAGTTTTCCTATAAATAACCCCGATCGTTTTCTTTTCTTTCCTTCACTTCTCTTGGCCATTTCCCTTCCCCTAGACCTCTGATCTTCCCCAACCTTCCTCTAGCCCTTCCTCCTTCCTCAAGAGCCCCTCTCCCCCTCCATTTAGGCCGGCCACCTCCTCTAGGCCGTCGGCAAACCCCCAAAACCCCACAAAATCCCATTTCTCCAGATCTTCTCCCCATTTCCAGATCTAAGTCATAGTTCTCCGGATCGTTCTTCCGTTGCCGTGCTTGCTCAGCATCGTTCTTCCGCTACGATTCGGTTAGTGAATCGATCCTTTAATATTCTCATAACCCACATGGTGATTTTTGTTAAAACCTAATAAAAATGGATATTATAGATTTTGTTCTGATGTTGTTTTGCCATGGCAGCGATCTCATCCCCGTAGTTAACATTTTGTGGCGTGCCTCGTTGATCGTCATCCTTGGTGCCAGGCAAGTGTAACTTGCCCGTTGCTTGTTTAGGCCATGTTTTAGGCCACTTTTGTACCGTAGCGTAAAAGAGACTAGACAGTGAAATGATAGCTGCCTAGACACCTATTTGATCTAGTTTGACAACGAAACTAGATCCGTCACCTCAATTAATCTAGCTTGGCAATGAAGCTAGATCCAACCCTTTTAAATTGTTGTTCATGCATATTAAACTGCCATGTTTAATTCCTTACCTATACGCCTTACTACATGTCATGCCATGTCATCCATGCATTGAATGTTGCATCGTAGCACATGCTACAAATCCTTGTACAAATCCGTGTTTCCGTGTTACCGGCTAGGCACCCGTTATGCGGGCATAACCCTATGCCATACGTGTTAAAAACACTTCCTGGCTCGTGATCCAGAAGCGAGCATTACGTGTTCGGGGGTAATGCCCTGGTTCGATACACGTGGAGGGGTAGGGATAAGCGATCACCTGAGTGTAAAAGTTGGCCCGTACAGCCACTCTAGCCAGAAGACGTAATCTCTGTGCACGACGTGTTTACTTGACGTGATTTACTTGACTTGTACTTGTCTGTGTTTATACTTGTAAAACTTGTCATCCATGCCATACTTGCTACTTGTTACTTGTTACTTGCACCTTACCTTATTTGTTACTCACATACTAAACTTGTCATGCTATGCATCATACTATAACTGCTAGGTTGTTAGTTAACTGCCCAAGTCTTTTAGACTTGCTGACATGTGCCCCTTTCTCTTTTGGGTGACACATGTTAGATCCCGAGCTAGAGGCCGTTGCAAAGGACGTAGTGTTTGCTGGCGCTGAGCCAATGGTTGCCGAGGAGGAGCTTGTGGTCACTGGTGACCAGTCTTAGAGACCGCTTGTGTTCTCTTCCTTTGGTTTAGGCTTGCTGTTAGTTGTCGGTGCGTGGCACCTTTGCTTGTATGTGGTACTTTGTTGGTCATGTATGGGCCTTAGATTTTCCTTTTGAGCCGGTGGCTTTTCTGTGATATTGTAATTTATTTTATGGTTATTCTGAGATTTAATAAATTGCTTATTGTCTCATTTCATTATTATTATCGTTGTTTCGTATTGCGTTGCAAGGACCTACCAATTGAATTTTATACGCTTATCAGACTGCAGCTTCACAGCTCCACGTCTGAGCGGACCTCCTCATGTCTCGCCTTCCATTTTAGGGAAGCGGGACGTGACACTTGCACATGCTTCATGGCCAAGGGGATCTCTACAAAGGACTCATCTGGTGAAAGCGATTGCGACACGGATGATGTAACCATGGATGACCTTAGACTAGCGAATGAACAACTTTTTGAGAAGTATCAAAAATTGTTCAATAGATATATGATTGATAAGGACAATCTTGCTAGTATAGCTACTTTTTCTAAGAACTTTGATATGAATGTTAGTTATATTTCTCATAATGCTTTAATTAAGGAGAAAGCTTTTTTAGCTTCTCAAAATAATTTCTTGAGAAATGAGGTTATATCCCTCAAATGACAATTGGACAAAATCCAAGTTAGTGATTGTGATGACATTGAGATTGAAACTCTTCGATCTCAAAACACACTTTTGGGTAATGAGAATGTTGCTCGCAAAAACCAAGTGCACGAGCTCACCACACATGTATCCACCTTGGATACTAATCTCTATTCACTTGTGAAGAAATATGAGCTTATGTCCTCCCATATTGATAGATTCAACAAAGGAAAGGACAAGTTGGATGCATTTTTGGAAAACCAACTTCCCGCCAATTACCACGGAGGACTTGGTTACTCAAAGAATAATTCCTACACTTATCGAACATATTATAGTGGAGCTACTATTAATTTTGTGAGACCATCCTCCAATGCATCCAATAGTGTAGCATCAAAACTCTTGGGTAGTACATCTACCAAGACTAGTACCATTTCGGTGACACCTTCATTTGGAAACAAACCCACCAAGGGTGGACAACCAAAGAAGGGACATGCACACATGTACACATGCACCCAATTGCTTAGGAGAGAACCTACACACATATCTCTACATATGACGAGTTTTATGCATCACGCCCTCGTCCACGTGCAAACACATATGTGAGAAAATCACTTGGTCGCACCACTCATGCGCATGGGTATGTGCAACCATCACATGGACATGTTTATCCACTTGCCTCACATACTTACCATGCTTCACATTCATACGCTCCTAATGCATAAATGACTAATGCTAAAATGAATATGAATGTTTACAATGCATGTTCACAACGTGCAAGACCACATGGTATGAATACTTTGAATATTCTTATGCACCTCCTCACATATCTTATCCACATACATCACACTATGGATATTCTCCAACACATACACATCCGCATGTACATTCCAATCCCAAAGCAGGCACACGCGCGCGCGCGCGCGCACACACACATGTTCACATACCGCATGCTCCTACTAGATATTCTTCTCCAATGCATGCATCCATGAGGCATAGGACTCCCAAGAGTCATTTGTTTTGGGGTCCTAAAAATATTCGCATGTATGACAAAGGAATGTATATGAAAACATACTTTGGGGATATTGTAGACAATGTGAATTATGTTGGGAATCTAAAGTCCACTTGGACTTTGTTTCCAAAGTGCTAATCCCCTTGGACCCAACATGCTTGGGTACCATGTGCTTATGATGTATTCAATCGGTACCCAAGAAGAGGAAACGGGCAATATAGGAAAAGATTGCTCTAGGTGCAAAGGAAAGGATTGGATACTCGATAGCGGGTGTTCCAAACTTATGATGGGAGATCCAAGTTTTCTCTCCAAGATTATCCGCATCAAGAATGCCAGAACGGTTACTTTCGGAGGCAATGAAAAGGGATCCATCATAGGAATTGGTAAAATTGGTAATCCTTCTAAACCTCTCATAGATAATGATTTATCTTCTAGAAGGTTTAAATCATAATCGTATCTCCGTTAGTCAACTTTGTGACAAGGGCTACAAAGTTAATTTTGGTGATGGATTGTGTCATATTTTTGATAATAATAATAATAATATTTTTTAGTGGCACAGCCAAAAGGATATTTTTATATTGGATTTTCCACACACTATTGACCAATGCTTGGTTTCTCACACTAATGAACAACTTCTATGGCATCGACGCTTTGGTCATGTTCATTTCAAGCATCTTCACAAGTTGTCCAAGCATAACCTAGTTAGAGGGGTTCTGAAACTTTCTTTTAATAAGAAAGTTTTTGTGATTCATGCTGTTGGATATGGACGACATGTATACACCCATGAGGGGATGTATGAGGGTATACAGACCTCGGATGTCGCGTGCATGAAAGCATGTACGAAGGGAACCTTTTCATGTGTGAAAAGGACCACTCGATAAGTGGAAAAAGTCACTTTATAAGTGCAAAAAGGCACTTGATAAGTGCATAATGAAGAGGATAAGGAAATGTGCTAATATAGGCTAATAAGCTTATATATGGTTATGTCCTACAATAACCACACCTAAAGCCTACAAATAGGACCCAAGGGTAAGGCTTTTAAGGGTAATCTTGAATGCCATAAGTTTGCTTAAGGCAAAACTTTTCCTCTTCTCCCTTCCATTTTGTTCCTCTTCTAAATAGAGATTTAGACGGTGGAAACTCTGCTTCGATCCTCTGTGACGAAGTACTGACCGTTGTGGCAAATCCGAGGGCAAAGTTCAGAGACTACAGCGCTGCGTACGCTAACGTAAGTTCTCTTTCGATCCTCCATCCTCGCGCGATGAGTTCCAACATTGGTATCAGAGCCATACGGGTTCGCTCCGGTCTCACCGATGAACGCGGCGTTGTCTCTTTCACGAATGAGTATCCTACCATTATGGATATGGTAGGAACGCATCGTGACGGAGAGAACGCAATAGTTGTTCTTTTCACGTTAGGTTCTTCTGCCATTACGGATATGGCAGGAACTCTCCGTGACGGGAAGAACTTACCGTTCATCTCGCCAAACTCGTGCTCCTCATGGATGCTGAGTCTCCATTCAATAGGGAATATGTGCTCTCTTTATGTAGAGCGTGAAGTGTGCGACCGCGAAAATGTGTTTTCTTCATTTTTTTGGCACACGGCCATTGAAGCAAAACCGTTTTCTCGATGAACGGGTGTCTCATCAGAGAAGAAGATGGCGGTGGTTATATTCAACGGAGAAGATGACATCTTTGGTGCATGATCCCCATGGCCATATGGGCCATGAAGGCTATGCATCCCCCCTCCCCATGCGGAGGGGGTTGGCTACGGCCAATAACAAACAAGGCCACCCCCTCCGGTGGGGGTGTGCGGCCAACCCCATGCAAGGGGGAGTCCAGCCATGGTCTCGGCCATGGCCAGGCTCTGGCCGGCCCTGGCCTCTGCCAGGGCCTCTGTCGGCACTGGCCGTGGCCAGGTCCAGGCCATTGCCGGCCCTTGGCCTCGGCCAGGGCCAAGCCCCGGTCAGCCCAGTGATTGGGGGGCTTGCGTGGGTGGTGGCTTGCATGGCCGGTCTCTACGGAGCCGGCGGCAGTTGTCTGCGGCAAAATTCTCCTGTAGGGGGAAGCGCCTGGATCCATACGGGAGCCGACGATAGTGACTTGCAGAAAAACTCCCCTCAGGTGATGTTCGGCCTTGGCCAAAATTGCAATGGCAATTTTCTCTTCGGAGAAGGAATCCGGCCTTGGCACGGCCACGGCACAACCTCGGCAATGGCCGGGGAATTGTCAAAATATTCGGTGTAGAACTTGCCGAATATTTTTGCAAATATAACAAGGGTATTTTTAGTACCATAAGGGTACCAAGTTAAAAATTCCCTAATTTTTTTTGGGAAAATACGTTTTCAAAAACGCTTTTCCGCTGCAAAGTACTATAAGAGTACTAATTTTGATAAAGTGATGGGGAAATATTGAAAGTTGTTCTAGATGGTGATTGGGATCGTAATGACTTTTCCGATTCTAGAACAACATCTTCAATATTTTTCGAAAGTAACTTATCAAATATAATAATATCATTCCAAGTGGCATTTTTCCAAGTGGGTGTGATATTAAACTAGTCTGAAATTTCCACATTCGATTGATTCAGCTTCTCAATGGATCATGATTCGACCAGTGGTCTTTTGGACTAGTTTGTGTGACACCTCGGCTCTGTCTGGGGGTAGTGAACCATGGACTAGCCATTCCCTTGGTCGGTCCGCTGGCCGAGACTGCTGAATTATGAAAATGTCTAAAATAATGACTATAAATATGAAATTTATGCAATGTTTTTGATCGAACCTTCTTTTTTATATCTTTTGCAGCATTTTAAAGCTGAAATGTCTTCCGCCGCTAAGAACATCGTCGCTGAGTTGAACAAAGGTGAAAAACTCAACGCCGATAATTACAAACTATGGTCCATGAAGATACAGTATGTTATAGAGGAGCAAGACGTGCTCGAAACTCTGAAGAACATAATGATTGAAACTGAGTTGGGCACTACGGCCCAACACAGAAGAGACAGGGAAGCTTTTGATGCCTGGTCTCAGAAGAACAAGATTGCTCGCATTACATTGCTGTCAAGTATGGCAGACGACATAATGCGAATCTTTCGAGAACATGACCTAGCCATGGACATATGGTCCAAGCTAGAGGAGAAGTTTAGTGGCACCTCGGTGTCCAAACTTCTTTCTTTAACTATAAGATTCATCTTACAAGAAACGTCTAGATCATTCCATGGGGAAGCACCTGCGACATATGGCGAATCTCATCTTAGAGTTAAAGGATGTAGGTCATGTGTTCACTGATGGGCAACAAATCCAAGCAGTCATACGTTCCTTACCAAATGGGTGGGACCAAATGAAGATGAATCTCACTCATAATGAGAGCATCAAGAACTTCAGCGATGTTTCTAAGGACCTCGAGTTAGAGGAAGAGCGGCTTGCGGCCGCCAAGCCAAGTTCAGAAGTGCACATGGTTGCTAGTTCCTCACACGGGGGAAAGAAACAGAAAAATCGTTCGAAGTTTACTAATGAACGTAATAAGCAACCAGTGTCTACCAAGAAACCCAAACATAAGGGTGGGAACAAGAAATGGCACAAGAAGAAAGACATAAAGAGGATCAAGTGCTTCATGTTCAATAAGTTAGGTCACTATGCACGTTCTTGTACGGATGAAGGTGACAAGGTAACTTGTAATGCTAGTTACATATATGTTTCTAGTTCAATATTTCTTGTAGAATCTAATCCATTTTAGATAATTGATTCGGGTGCCACCGACCACATAGCAAGGGACAGACGGTCCTTCGTGGAGTATCATCGGATACCCCAAGGAACAAAGTGGATATATGTAGGAAACAACACACGTGTTGAAGTGAAAGGCGTTGGGACGTGCAAGCTAGTCTTGGACAACGACCACACTATCTTACTACATGATGTCCTATTCGCTCCAGATACTTGGTTATAGTTGGTTCTTTCATAGTTGTAAAGTGGACTTGTCTTGTAATAATTCTTTAATTGGTTCTGGGTATGTTTTTAAAGGATTTGTTGTATAAAATACAATGTAAGATTCCTCATTTTATAATGAAAATTTCCTTGTTGCAAATTCATCAAATTATGAGTCAGATGTAATTTGTTGGCATGCAAGGCTTGGTCACATTGGACCAACACGAATGGATAGAGTTGCCGAATGTGGCCTTCTATCCAATGTTTCAAAGGTCGAAATGTCGACTTGCGAACATTGCCTTGTAAGGAAATCTTGTCGCAAGCCTTTTGGAACCAGCACAAGGGCCGAGGTTCCATTACAGCTCATCCATTCGGACATATGTGGTCTGATTAATGTCAAGACAAGACGCGAGAAGTCCTATTTCATCACTTTTATTGATGACTTCACCCGATTCGGTCATATCTATTTGATATCCCACAAAAGTGAAGCATTAACCTGTTTTAAAAACTATATGAGTTTGGTGGAAAATCAATTAGATCGCAAGATTAAGGTCTTGCGAACCGATAGATACGATGAATACCAATCAACAAGTTTTAAGGAACTTTGTGATGAAAAAGGTATAGTTCATTAGGTAACTATGCCTTATACTCCGCAACAAAATGGTGTTGCAGAAAGGAGGAATATGAATTTAATGGAAATGGTCCGTTCAATGATGGCGCAGGCCAACTTGCCAATCACCTTTTGGGGTGATGCATTATTGACGGCTGCTTTCATTTTGAATCATGTACCCTCGAAATCAATTAGCTCCACTCCTTAGGAGTTGTGGAACCAAAGGTCTCCAGACTTAAGCATATTAAAACCTTGGGGGTGTGCATCCTACGCACATAATTCCTCCCATAAGTTTGGCAAACTTGGGCCAAGGGGGAGGAAATGTATCTTTATACGATACGCAAAAAACTCCAAAGGTTATGTTTTCATTGGTCAGGAAGACAATGGAGGACTAATTGAATTTGAGTCAAGGGATGTCACTTTCTTGGAAAACGAGTTTCCAAGACAGGACGAGATAAGTCAGGACTTATCTCTATTTGAGATTTATGATCAAGAATGATTACCTCATTCGAGTGGGAGAATTCTTGGTGAAGACAAAAATACGTTTCAACCTTCACCAATGGATGATACGAATGATGCGAATCCTATTCCATACGGGAATAATGATCAAAGTGGGAGCATTTCTAACGACATTCCAAGTGGGAGTGATATTAGAATTGATCTAAATTCGAGTCAACAAGGACTTGAAGAATCTCAAATACGACGTAGTAATCGTTCAAGGTTAGCTCCTCTAAGATTTGAGGATGAATTCCCACAAACCTTTATGACTTTACTACAAGAAGATGACGAGCCTGCTACTTTCAAACAGGCCGTATCATGCCCTGCAAAAGACAAATGGATAGAAGCGATGAAGGAGAAATTAGAATCCATGAAAGTTAACCAAGTCTGGGACTTGGTTGACTTACCCAGAGGACGTAGAGCTATTGGGAACAAATGGGTTCTCAAGATCAAGCATAAGACTGATGGCTCTATTGACAGATATAAAGCTCGCCTTGTCCCGAAAGGTTTTACGCAACATGAAGGGATAGACTATGAAGAGACCTTCTCACCTGTTGTGCGTTTTACCTCGATTCGCTTGATTCTGGCTATGGTAGCTTGCTTAGACCTCAAATTACATCAAATGGATGTAAAGACTGCCTTTCTCAATGGAGAATTGGACGAGGAGATCTATATGGAACAACCAACAGGGTTTGTAAAAGAAGGAAACGAACATAAGGTTTGTAAACTTCGTAAATCCATATATGGTCTTAAACAATCCTCGAGGCAATGGTATATACGATTTCAAGAAGTTGTCTTATCAAATGGTTTTTCCATACTTGATGAAGATAACTGTGTATATATCAAGAGGATTAAGAGCAAGTATGTTATTATGTCTCTATATGTAGATGACATTTTAATAGCCGGAAATGACAAGGGCTTTGTGATAGATATCAAGGCTTGGCTTTCATCAGTATTTGAGATGAAAGACATGGAAGAAGCCGCATATATCCTTGGAGTTAAGATTTCAAGGAATCGTTCGAAGAAACTTCTCTCTCTTTCACAAGAGACTTATATAAAGAAGGTTCTAGAACGTTTTAATATTCAGGACTGCAAGTCCATTGATACTCCTATAAGCAAATGCGATAATTTATGTCTGAAATCGTGTCCAAAGAACCAGAAGGAAAAGGAAATTATGGAAAAAGTTCCATATTCCAGTGCAGTTGGTAGTCTTATGTACGCTATGATGTGTACAAGACCGGACATCTGTTTTGCCGTTGGAATGGTAAGTCGTTACCAATCCAATCCAGGGCAAGTACACTAGAAAGCGGTTAAGAGGATAATGCGGTATCTTAAAGGAACTGCAGACTATGCTTTATCCTATCAAGGAGATGCCTTGAGGCTCGAAGGCTACACTGATGCTGATTGGGCGGGTGATCTTGATGAGCGACGATCGACCTCAGGATATGTTTTTCTACTCGGATCTAGTGCAATATCCTGGAGTAGCAAGAAATAATCATGCATCGCACTTTCAACTATGGAAGCCGAGTTTGTAGCATTTAACATGGCAGTCCAAGAAGCTGTTTGGCTTAGGAAGTTCTTAGACAGTCTAATTGATGCAAGTGACTCAGGTGCTGTACCAATACACAGTGACAGTAAAACATCTATAGCCTATGTCAAAGATCCAAAATTCCATTGTAAGACCAAACACATTGATATCCTCTACAAATTTGCAAAAGACTATGATAAGACCAAGAATGTAGACATTAGGTACATATCTACGCATGAGATGATAGCGGATCCGCTTACGAAGGCGATCCCCAGAGACGTGTTTTACAAACACTTATCATCTCAAGGATTGCGTAAGAGCTGAGTTGTACCAATGTAAATTCTTATGTCTATGAAAGATCAAATTTAATAAAAGAATAAGTTCTTTTCAACATTGCATATGAGTTTCTTGAAAATGTTTGTGTACATTTCTATTATCTCAGCTGTTTTTTTTGTATGTCGGACAGATTGAGGTTGGCTCTCTCACATGAGCAACCGCCTTTATTCTATCAGACGGATAAGATAAAGATGAGACCTGTTTAAAGTCAAAATCGTCAGACGAATGATTTAGAGTCATGACTTAAACAAAATGGTCGTATGAAAGATCGGCATCATATGGATGCTTACAAAAGATCTAAAAAGATTTTTTAAATCTTATCTGTCTTAGGCGGGATGTGGGTCCAGGAGATCAATGAGTAGTAAAAGGGACTCAAAGTCAGACATTGTGGTGTCTGACCATCATCCTTATAACATCATTAAGACATACGCTCCCTGGGAAAGGAGTGATGTTGTAATACGTATTCATACTACGTATGCATTTGACCATTGGGTTAGAATAGTAATTGTGTTTACTATTATGTGAGACCAAAAGACCACATGGGTCATTACTTCTTACCCTTATGGACTCTAATTGGTTCCTTTAGATTTGACTGGGTGATCGCTATCTTAGCATGGTGCTTATGGACTATGGTAAATTCGGTCCGGCGGGGCATGTTAGAAAAGCGAGTTAAGTCAAGATCGAAAGGATCGCAAGAAGATGAAGCTTAATTTCATATTCACATTTGGACTTTAGAGATTCAAAGCTGGCCAGCCAATTGTAATCCAGATGGAATTCAATTGTTGAATATAAAGTATAAGAAATGTGAAGAAATAATCTAGGGTAAAACATGCATTGATCTACTCAACTTTGCACCCCAAAAGAGTGTTGTGTATCTCTAACAAGTGCACAACATCGGACTCTATGTGCATGACGGTCACACGGTCTATTTCTCGGTATGATAGATTGAAGAACTGAAGGAAAAAATGTTTCCTTACAATCCCCTCAAGTGTGAGTGTGAGATGTTGGATATGGACGACATGTATACACCCATGAGGGGATGTATGAGGGTATACAGACCTTGGATGTCGCGTGCATGAAAGCATGTACGAAGGGAACCTTTTCATGTGTGAAAAGAACCACTCGATAAGTGGAAAAAGTCACTTTATAAGTGCAAAAAGGCACTTGATAAGTGCATAATGAAGAGGATAAGGAAATGTGCTAATATAGGCTAATAAGCTTATATATGGTTATTTCCTACAATAACCACCCCTAAAGCCTATAAATAGGACCCAAGGGTAAGGCTTTTAAGGGTAATCTTGAATGCCATAAGTTTGCATAAGGCAAAACTTTTCCTCTTCTCCCTTCCATTTTGTTCTTCTTCTAAATAGAGATTTAGACGGTGGAAACTCTGCTTCGATCCTCTGTGACGAAGTACTGACCGTTGTGGCGAATCCGAGGGCAAAGTTCAGAGACTACAGCGCTGCGTACGCTAACTTAAGTTCTCTTTCAATCCTCCATACTCGTGCGACGAGTTCCAACACATGCCAACGAGGCAAGCTCTATACGTCATCGTTTAAGATTAAGAATGTAACTTCTATTTCTCGGCCACTACTAGAGTTGCATCCTTAGGAAATGCATCCTATGGACTTGTAATTGTTGATGACTTCTCTAAGAATACTTGGGTGAAGTTATTGAATATCAAGATGAGTCACTTGAGAAATTTATTGTTTTGTCAATGAAAGTTCACAAGATTAAAGGCACGTCCATTGTCACCATTCGTAGTGATCATTGAGGTGAATTTGATAATGAATTATTCTATAACTTTTGTGATGAGAACGGGATAACTCACACATTTTCCTTTCCTCGTGCTCCACCATAAAATGGTGTTGTTCAAAGGAAAAATAGAACTCTTATTGAGTATGCACGCACTATGATTAGTGATAGCCGCAATGATTCATAATTTTGGGCGAAAGCCGTCATACCGCATGCTATGTGCTAAATAGGATACTTGTGAGACCCTGGACAAACAAAACTTTGTTGTGAATTATTTTATAACAAAATTCCTCAAGTTTGTTATTTCCGTGTTTTTGGTTCTAAATGTTTTATTAAGAACACACACGGCAATTTAGATAAGTTTGATTCACGTTCCGATGAAGGAATATTTATTGGATACTCCGATCGTAGCAAGGTCTATCAGATATTTAATACAAGAACCTTAAAGGTTGAAGAGTCACTACACATTTCTTTTTATGAGAACTTTGATGTTTCATTATCTCAACTTGATGAGAATATTGAATTCTTGTGTGATTCTTTGAATAATGTGAAATTTGATGATTCTATTGAGACTAACCCTACTAATGATGGAGTTGAGTTTGTGTCTAATGATCAAGGGTTATCCAAGACATTTGATACCGTTCCAAACCATCCACATGATCAAGTGATAGGTAATATTGAAGATGGAGTCCGTACACGGTCAATGGTAGAACGATTTGCACATTGTACTTTCGTCTCAACCATAGAACCAAATAGCGTTGAAGAAGCTCTCAAGGATAACTCTTGGATCATTACTATGAAAGAAGAAATCATCTAATTTGAAAGGAACAATGTTTGGGAGTTAGTTCCTCCTCCGGAAGATCACAATGTCATTGGAACAAAGTGGTCTTCAAAACATGATGAATGAAAATGAAGTTGTCATTCGGAACAAGGAAAGGTTAGTAGCTCATGGTTACCTTCAAGAAGAAGGTATAGATTTTGAAGAATCATTTGCTCTGGTTGCTAGATTAGAATCTATAAGACTTTTATTATCATTTGCAACATTTAAGAATTTTAATCTTTTTCAAATGGATGTGAAAAGTGCATTTTGAATGGACATGTTGAAGAAGTATATGTTTCACAACCACCCGGTTTCAAAGATGTAAAATTTCCAAATCATGTGTTTAGACTTAAGAAAGCTCTTTATGGATTGAGACAAGCTCCTGTAGCATGATATGATCACCTAAAGAATTTTCTTATTGATTTGGGTTTCAAAATGAGTGATGTCGATTCAACACTTTTCATTAAGTATTTTGATCATGACATTCTATTGATTCAAATATATGTTGATGACATTATATTTGGTTCCACTAACTCTACTCTTTGTCAAGATTTTTCTAAGTCCAAGCAAGATGAATTTGAGGAGCCACATGGGAGGGCTTACATACTTTCTAAGACTATAAATTCGTCAATTGAAGTAAGGGATCTTCATCAACCAAACAAAGTACACTGTGGAATTGATCAAACGCTTTGGAATTGGATCTTCTTCATCCAAGCATACTCCAATGAGCACGACAACGCATCTTGATAAAATGAATACGGAATGGATGTTGACATGCATCAGTATAGAGGTATGATAGGTAATTTACTTTATCTACCGCGAGTAGAGCCAATATTATGTTTTCAGTATGTTTATGTGTACGTATCAATCACAACCAAAATAATAACATTTGATTGTGGTTAAACGGATTTTCCGTTATCTAAACCAATCTCTTGACTATGGACTATTTTATCCTAAGCCATGCTCTTATGAATTAGTTTCATTTAGCGATGCTGATTTTACCAGATGTAAATCCGATAGGAAAAGTACTAGTTGCACTTGCCATTTCTTAGAAAATTCCCTTATGTCTTGGTTATTCAAGAAACAAAACATGATTGGAGATGTACCACAATCAATATCATAGTCCTTAAGTGTTTGTCTCATCCATAAGACTTGTGCACAACCTAATCCAAAGGCGATATATTCTTTTTCGGTTATGGAAAGAGATAACCAAAGTGCTACATGTTTCTCCAAGAACCTGGTACAACACTCTCATACCACACACATTGATATTAGACACCATTTCATTAATGATCATGTTCTCAAAAAGGATGTTTGTCTAGTGTACATCGACACTCAAAACCAAATTGCTGATATTTTCACCAAGCAGCTGAGATTAAATGACCCATCGTTATAAACCCTGATTCACTTGATAAAGGGTGTATGTGAGGCATTTCTTCTCGTCTTCCCTTTTGTCCGTCGTTACGACTTCTTTATCCTCTCAACAATCTTGTGTGTTTGACTTATGTAAAAACATAACTCTTCTCGTTATTCCAACTAGTTTGGCTATTGAAATCTTCATTTCTACTCTAATCAACCAACCACTATCTCTTAAGATTTAATCATGCCGCCAAAACATGCTCGTTCGTCGTCTCCTTTAATCTTGTCGCTTGAGAGTGGTTCATCCTCACCAGAGACTCGTGAACCTGGTACTTCATATCATCAATCTAAAAAAATCATTCTTGTTGATGCTTCTCATTGGATTAAGTTGACGATTGGACAACCCCAAGATCAATCTCCTGAGTCTCTCATGCTCATGATGATTCTCGTGCTCAATCGGAGTCTCATGTCCACTCTTATGACCATGAAGCTCCCCTTGAGGACGTCTGCAACAGACTAGATTTTCTGGTCCATAGGACACTTCATCAGGATAATGATATGTTATCCCTCTATTACAATCTAGAGGAGGTTCGTAATACTGTCTCAGGAATTGGTAATGACAAATGTCAGATTAGCAATCTCCTTCAAGGCATTCAGAACAGTGTACATCCCCCCTCTGATCCAGTATCTTCCTCTCAACCCCCTTTTGAACATCAACATTTAGGAGAAATTGAGGAAAATATCTCTCACATTTGGAGGGTTATGGAACAACGACATAGTGATTTTGAAACTGTGATGGTTACTGTCCTGAACTTACAAGAGAAATTGGAGACTCTGGTGCCCTCTCTCAGAGACATCCATACTGTTGTTCCGCCATCACCTCATCATCCTCCTCCAGCTGTCTGATGACTGATATGGATTACCACAAGCCTCTCTCCTATCAAGGAATGTATTTTTGATCATTGATTGAGAAGAGTGATTTGAGGCGATACTTTTGGTATTTTGGAAGGTATAGGTATTTTGGGTTTAAGGGTGATATACGTATATGTATACGTGTGAATGATGACACATTTTATTGTATGTGTCTTATAGATACTTTTATATGTTGATGAGTGATTATGTCTTATTTTGTAATTTTGCCATCACACACACACACACACACAAACACACACATAATGGAATAGTCATGCTGGCGAGATGAGCATGGATTTCAAAGATGGCAATTTGAGAGATCGTGGAGATCCTGGTGGCTTCAACAGCAATCCAGCAGGTGGTGGCAGCAATCCCGGCGGCGGCTTCAATCCTGGCAGCATGGTCTTCAACAGCAATCCTATCAGCAACGACATCAATCCCTGTGGCGGCTTCAATGGCAATCCTGGCGGCGTGGTCTTCAACGGGAACCCTACCTGTAGTGGGGTCTTCAACAGCAACCCTACCGGTGGTGGAATCTTCAACAACAACCCTAGCGGATCCGATGACTCTGGTGACTCAAGCAGATCTGGCGGACCCAATGGTGGCAATGACAATGTCAATCACGGAGAGGTTGAGGGGAAGGTCCGTTCACTACAGTAATCTGGATGGTTATGGATGGAGAATAGTAACGTGTAAGGGGAATGGGATTCAGATTCCTGGAGGTGGCATTATCGGGCAACCTCAAGGAGGTGGAGGCAATAATTATAAGCTGAAGACAGGGCTGAGCAATGATCGTCGTAACAGGGCATCGACTCGAGGTGTCCAACTCAAAGATGCCCCTAAGGTCTTTGACAGAATTCCGGTAAGACCAAAAATATCTCTACAGATTAATACCTTATGGTCCAAGCCCAGTTGGTCTGATGTATTGACGTCCCCCGCTTATGCGTCCTAGATGTGTGCAATAATACAATTGGGGGCGTGAGATTTAAATAATTGTAACCGCAAGTGCACGGTGTTGTAGTGTGGCTTGGGGGTCGAACTCAGAGACGCGTGGATGTGCTTGTGTCAAAGAGGATCAAATTCACCCCATGGGCGAGCTAGCCCAGATCGAATGATGGGTTGTCATGGTAAATGGAATGCAAGGTATAGACAATATAAAGGAAAACCCCGGGACTTTGATTTCCACCCTATCGAGCGACTCTCGCCCATACGGCCTACGGGTAGGATAGCGATCAGAATTAGGGTCTAATGGTGAGACGTTGCCTCTAAGAGTGGTACCAGCGTCCCATGGGCCCGATATTCAGGTCGGTGCCCAGGATGATACGTCGGACTTCCCGGAATCGGTCAGTGGGCACTTCCGTGTCCATTAACACTAACCGACTCCAGGAGCACTAAGTTCGCAACGATAACTCTCAACGTCTCATCCTGCCGCTCCCGCGTGCTAGGATTTGACGTCTACGCTAAGGGCGTGAGCTATGGCTAGGGAGTCAACCGCCAAGTTTATTCCCCCTTGGCCCGACGGTCAAAGGCGGTCTTTATCCCGCCGATGACAATAAAACACCCCGCGTAACCGTTAGATGCCTAATCCCTATCGATTTCCTAGTCCTATGGACGCATCGGGAAGAGCCCACGAAGGGGTATCCGCCAAAATCCCAGATTTGGGAACTACTCACACATATTTATTAAAAAGCGATCTAAACAGAAATCGACCGTAAAAATCATGATCAGAGAATAGAAATGCAATGGTAGTAAAGCAATTAAGATAATACTAAAGTTTGACAAAGATCTGAAAACTTACAAAAACTGGGAAATTACAGCCGTCACAAAATGAAGAAAACAGTAAAAAATAACCAACTCCCGTTTCTGGAAACCTAGGGGTCCTATATATAGAAAAAGATATCACCCGATCGGTTGACAAGTCAACCGATCGGGTGATCAGCTTCAAACTTTGGCAGCGAGATGCGGGACTTCACCCGGTCAGGATGAACCGGTCGGTTGAAGCATGGATGTGACCGGTTGGATCTTGGTGCCGACCGGGTGAGGAGACCGGTTGGATCTTCGTGTCTTGGCTTTGGAGATTCAGCTACAGATGAACCGATCGGGTGAAAGTCACCCGATCGGTTGGCAATCAGCTTCGAATTCCAGAGAGTTTTGGGCTTTTGAACCGGCCTACGAATCGACCGGGTGACTTCTTGTGAGCTCCAAGCTGCATTCGGGTGGTGCACGCGTGCATCACCCGATCGGTTGAAGATCACCAACCGATCGGGTGAGGGGCTGAAAGATGATATCATCGTCGGTTGATCCCCTGGATCACGCGTGACTCCTCCCGTTGCTCTGGGGACTTGCGATATCGTCATTTTATGTCCCCTATGCCAGTAAACTCCTGCAAAATGCGGAAAACACGGAAAACTGAAAGAAAACAAGAAAACACGAGAAAACGACTATAAGACGGCGGTAAAATACGGAAAAACACGGAAGAAAACGTGCGCAAATATATGAAATATAAACGCACGTCAAAATCCCCCAAGCTGAACTCTTCCTTGCTCTCAAGGAAGACGAGTGAGAGTAGGACCTCGGAGAGAGAAAATAGAGAGAAAGAGAGAAAAAAACTCTATATCCTAGATCTTCCGTCAGGGCCAACAAAATCAAAAACGACACACCAAGCAAGTAAACACTAAATCGCATCACTAAACCAAGGAATACGAGTCCAGACAAGTGCCGTGGGCCAACACGGTGAAGCGCGAGTGAGTGTGGTCGTGTGCTAGCAGACGGTGTCACTATCTACGATGTGCGATAAAGCTCGATATACACAAATCCAGGAAATGACCCAAATATCGATTCGAATTGAATAAAGCGGTGAATATATAGTTCAAGCATGCATGAGAATAGAGAGAGAGAGAATCGAAACATATCATGCGTCAGGGACTCCACAACTAGTGTTAAGGAAATCACCACACTATAGCCTAGATAATAGCTAAAAAGTTCCTAAGCCAAGTGTTTTCGAAACCAATGGGGGTTGAGATGATGTGGAGTAGAACACTCGGTGCAAATTCACGCCTTCCCTTTATTCTCGGCAAGTAGGAAAAGATATTCACACGGGAATTTTTTTGGGTTTTGGGTATTTGTATATTTTTTTGGATTTTTGGCTATACAATTTTTTCTTTCTTTCCTTTTCTCTTCTTTTTGGGTTTTTCTTTTCTTTTCTCTTTTTTTTTGAATTTTGGGTTTTTGGCCATACACATATGTACTCTCCCAAGTGGGAGAACGGTACACGACGAGGGGATTTGAACCAAGTAAAACAAAAAAGAAATCGGAATCTAAACACTTGGGCAAAGGAAACTATTCTCGCTAGTTAGAGCATGGGCTAAATGGGTTATCCTAGTCCTTAATTGTGGAATCCCGACACATGCGAAATGAAGCATACGATATATATAATCATGCATACAGAAACAGACAAGAGAAGCAAATACCGCATTATTCATATCGAATCGTGATAATCTAGGGGTCATTCCTGGACAGGTATATAAAGTAAAATCACAAAGCAGAAGCACACCGAACAGCTAGGCACGACACACGACTCACAAAAAGCTAAGTGGACCCACGATGCGTGAAATGCAGGGGGACTCGATATCCTAGGGCTAGTGAGTGTAATTATCGATGCCATGCTAGGTGTGTGTGATTTTGTGGAAATTCATCATAGGGTTCATCTCTAGGAGAAAGAGATAAAAAGAAGAAAAGAAAATTTTAAAACACGATGAAAACGACACAAAAACGAAAAAGGAAGACTCAAATGACGCACAAAGTGTGACTCCCCCAAGCTGAAGCTTGCATTGCCCTCATTGCAATAAGAGTGAGTATGTGAGTGCAATAAAAATGGGGGGAATACGAACTGACACAAAAAAGAAATGAAAAACATGGAAAACACAGATACGAAACTGAAAATAAAGGGAAAATCACCCCACACGACATAAAAATAGAAAAAGAAAGAAAGAAAGATGACACGACACACAAAAAATAAAACAAGCACACACACAAAGAAAACAAAACACGACAACACAGCAAAATAGACTTCCCACAAGCTAGACATGACAATGCTAGTAAAGAGATATGATCGTGAAAGTGCAGAGATATGCAAGGGGGAGGTCAAAAAAACAAAGTGAAATCAAAAATCAGGAGAAGGCGAGTCCTCGCCCTACTCGGAAGAGGGTGTGGCTGGGTGGTCGAGGGATACGGGGGGTGTGCGGAGAAGTGGGGACAGGGTTGGGGGAATAGGTGTAGTGGTGGTGTGAACGATGGGTAGAGTGTCGTTGGAGGTGGGTGGTGGTGGAAGTACGGCGATCAAGGTGGTGGTAGAAGGGATAGAAATGGGGAGAGAAGACGTGATGGTGACGGTAGTGGGTGGGGGTGGGAGAGATTTGGAGCGCACATGCAATTTCTTGCGGCGCATATATGAAGTGATGGTGGAGGAGGGAGGGGGTGGTGTGGGGGCGACAGAAGTGGTCGTGAGAGGAGAAGTGGATACAGGGATGGGAATAGATGTGGGTGGGGGAGATGATCGCCTAGGTGGGGGTGAAGGAGGTGGGGATGTATGCGATGGGGGAGGAGAAGATCGTCGAGGTGGTGAAGGTGGTGGTAAGGGTGGTGGTGTAGGTGCGGGTGGTCCGTGGAGGTGAGTGAGAAGGCGAAGGATGGAGGCCACGTTCCTCTCAAGTGCGAGGAAACATGGGTGAGTGAGAAAGGAGGATGGTGATGGGTCCGAGGGTACATAGGACGTGGCAAGATCATGGAGGGCTGCGACCTCCCTCTCGAGAGCAAGACGGGCAGAGACCTGGCGGCGACCAAAGGAAGTGGACTAACGTGAAGTGGAAGTGGTGCTTGCAAGTGATGTGGAATTAGTGTCGGTGGCAGTGGTCATGCCGACACTGGACAGAAGGCCTAAGGTGGCCTGAGAAAGGCTCACTGATGGGATAGGGCCAGGAGCAGAAACAGGGTGACTCTGGCCAGCCCCGATATCTCCCCGGGATGCAGGAATATCCTGCTTGCCTAAGTGGGCGGCATGGGAAGGTGGTCTGCGTGCGTCCGGGGGAAGGAAAGGAAGGTGCAACCCTGCTAGAAACTCGGGATCGGGCAGAAAAGTCCAATCTGCAACGATAGCAACAGTCAAGCGAGCGGGGTTGGGGAGAATGGTGTAGGGGCGAGGGGGGTGGCCGTAATTGAAATCAAAACGACCATTGGGGCATGGCTTAATCATATGAATGTGCCGTAGGACATCAAGATCTAGACGTGAGGGTCCTGCGGCAGTGGGAAGGTCACGGGGGATGAGGATATTAAACTGGGGGTAAGAAGCAATAATAGTGATAATGCCCCCACAAAAGATCTTGCCCTTCCCGGCCCTGCTAATCTCGAGAAGCTTGTAAACAAGCCAATCGCCTGTATGGACAGGGACAGTCGGGGCTCTAAAGCTAATCCCATCATCATCGCGAACAAAGGGGAAAGTCATGGCCCAGAGAATAAAAAGATCAGGGATAGTCACGGTGCCTGACTCGTCCCTGGGGAAAAATGCAGAGGATATGATCCTATGGGCCAGACGAAATATGGGATGGATGATGGAGGAGGCCTTGCCCTTACCTCGGGGATAGCGAGGGAGTATGGTGAGGCGGAACTAAAAGTTATCGACGTCAAATTCCGGGGGGTATCCGTAGAGTCGGATAGCGTCATTCCCTAGAATAGGGAAACCAAATATACCATTGATCATATCCAGGTTGGTGCGGATGGTTTTGTTACGCACCCGGAAAATGACAGTCGACCCCGACTCACAAACGAGTGAGGAAAGAAATTCTAGGGTGAGTGACGGGTAGGATACAACAGAGGCATTCAAGAAGGCCAACCAAACTAAGTTAGCAAAAAGAGTATCGACCTCGGTGAAGACACCGAGGTCGACGAGTGATTGGGTGTGGGCAAACTTGGTTGATAGATGCCCCCGAGCATCTAGTCTACGATAAAAGTCTTTGTGCTCTTGGTTCCTAAATAGGTACCCATGCGGGCCCAACATGGGGTCCACTGGGGGGATAATAGGTGGGGGAGGGGCTAGTGTCAGTTCACGTGTGCAGGGAGGAGTACATGTTTGTTTCCTTCTCTTTCGAGACTGTTCCTCCTCCCGCAAGATACCCTTCCCCTTATCTCTATCCTGGGCCATGTGTATGTGTGAGTGATGCAATTGAGTGTGAAATGCTATCGAAGTGCACACACACGAACAATCAAGCAAATTAAATATCTAGGGTAAAAATTGAAATTTGAGAAGTGGAGCGAAGTTACCCAGCAGAGATTCGAGTTCTTCGCTTGTAGTTGACCCAATGCCGTGCAATGGGAGAAGTGTGGAGCCGCGGCACTCTTCTTCAGCAAAAATTCGACAGTATGGGTGGATATTGTGGATTAGGGCTAGAAAATTGCGAAATAGGAGAGGGAGAGAGATAGAAAGAGATGGAGAGATGGAGGGGGGAGGTGGAGAGAGAGGCTAATGGAGGAGTGGAGGACGTGGGATAGGAGTTTTTGGCCGTTGGGAGAGGGTGGAAGGCGAAACGACGGTGAAGAAAGCGATCGGGTGAGGAGATGTGAACGGGTGGGTTGGGGGGTATTTATAGGGTTTAAGTCGAACCGGTCGGGTGAGTTGTCACCCGATCGGTTGACTTAGTGGTCGAAAATTTTGGCTGAAGAGTTGCTACAGGTGACCCGGTCAGTTGACATGTCAACCGATCGGTTGACCGCTCCACACATTTTCCCGAGAATTTAGGGTTTCTCACCCGGTCCCTCAACCGGTCTCTCTTCTTGTCAACCGATCGGTTGACAAATTCTGAAATTTTCCCGAGAGTTTACCCCAGGTCACCCGGTCTGCCAACCGGTCTCTTCTTTCCTCACCCGGTTGATTCATTTAGTGGCAGACACGGCCGTTAGCTGATACATCCCAACCGATCGATTGAGTTATCAACCGATCGGTTGGGGCCTTGTTTTCTGCAAAAACCCACAAATCGCCTAAGTTCCACAACGGAAGTTCTTGCGTCTGGATTTATTTATACAAATAGATAAAATAAAGTTTAAAAATAATCCTAAAAATTGAAACAAAAGTTTAGAGCATGGGTTGCCTCCCATGAAGCGCTTTTGTTTAACGTCGTTTAGCTCGACGCCCGTTGATGATGTTCATGGTGGGCGATATGGGTGATGCCCAAAATTTGGCATCATTTCAGCTTCTCCCTTTGTTGCAGTCGGTGGTGACAAGAGAATTTGCTCGACCACTCTCCCTTTGTCGACGGGGTCCGAGGGCTTCTCCTTCATAGTTGCGTCCACCGCCATCTTTTTCAGGATCCGGACCTCGTCACCGGTGAGGTCCATGGGCTCTTTGCCTTTCCTCCTCGTATGAGGAGCCTTTGGGAATCCGGGAAGGATCACATGTCGCGCGGCCGCCCCATCAGCAACTTCTTTCTTTGGGGAGCCAACTTGCTCCCTAAGGTCCCCCAAGCTATCGGGGGGATTCCTCGAGAGTACTTCCCGGGCACTTGTTTCAACAGCTCTATCTTCTTTGTTCTCCAGCATACTTATACTAGGATCGTCCGGGGGATTTGGGTGCTTCATCGACAACCCTAAGTCAAATTCGACTCTTTCTTGGCCGACATTGAGGGAAAGCTTCCCATTCTTCACGTCTATCAAAACTCCGGCGGTTGCCATAAAGGGCCGTCCAAGGATAATAGGGGTATGCTTGTCTTCCGGCATGTCCATCACTATAAAATCAACCGGCACTTGTACTCCTCTCACATCGACATGGAGATCGTCCACTACTCCCACCGGGTACTTGACTGAACGGTCAGCAAGTTGTAATGTCATGCCGGTGGGCTCTAAGTCTCCCATCCCTATTCTCTTATACAACGATAGGGGCATTAAGTTGATGCTCTCTCCTAGATCGACGAGCACCCTCTGGATTTGCACTTCCCCAATAGAGCAAGGGATGGAGAAACTTCCTGGGTCTTTGAGCTTGGGCGGATTTGCGCGCTGAATGAGGGCGCTGCACTCCGTCGTTAACACGACCTTCTCCTTCCTGGATCCCCGTGTCACCAAGTCCTTCAGAAATTTGGCATATGAGGGAATTGTCTCGATGGCCTCGAGGAAGGGGATTTGTAAGCTCAGATCTTTCACCATGGCAAAGAATTTGCCATACTTCTCATCGATCTTGGCTTTGGCAAGCCGTTGTGGAAAAGGCACAACGGGCTTGAATACTCTTAGGTTCTCTTCCTCATCCTTTTTCTTCTCCTCTCTATGAACTCCCTCTGGAGTAGTTGGCTTGGGCGACAAAGCACCGTCGTCATTTAATTTCTCAATTGGTCGTTCCACGACCAACGGTGCTTCCGGTCCTTTGGGGGCATTCTCGTGGGTATTTGCGTTCCGCTCCTCAAGACGATGGCGGACAAGTTCTCATGCTCATGCGTGAGCGCCAAGGTCCGATTTACCCCCCTCGGGTTCACCTCAGGCTGTGGCGGTAATAAATTCTGCGGTCTCTGAAGGTTCGCAACTTGCAACCCCAGCTGGGTCACCTGATCAGTGAGGACTCTCTGTCCCATCTCCAGCTTCAGATTTATCTTCTCCTGGTTGGTGATGTATTGAGTCAAGAGAGACTCAACCGAAGAGATGGCCCTATGCTGGCCATATTGTTGCTGGATGGGCTGCTGAATCCTTGGAGTGTACTGCTGGTACTGTAGTGGAGGTTGTTGCTGCTGAAATTGTTGCTGCTGAAACTGCTACTGAGGCCTAGCCGGCTGATATATCTGATGTTGTTGCTGAGTCGGCTGCTGATAAGGGGCCCAGTAACTAAGGTTAGGATGATTCCAGTTGTTTGGAGAGTAGGCCGGGTTGGAGTTGGTTCGTGGTGGAAAAGGTGCATTCCCTGTAGGATTGTAAAATAACGCGCTCGCCTGATCCAACGGTGGTGAGATGTCACAACCGTCAAATTCTCCAAAAACTTCGGATTCCACCGCAGCAATCTGTTGTGAACCGGCACCACCGGCGCCTACCATCAATGCGGAGATCTGGGTCGACAGCAAGTCAAACTTGCTTTACAATTTGTCAACGTCCTCGACCCTATGGATGCCCCCAGATCTAGGTGTGGCTCTCTCGTCACACCACCGCTCATTGTTAGATGCCATATTTTCCAGAATCTTTCCGACATCTTCTTCGTTTCTCGACATAAAGGACCCTCCAGCCGTGGTGTCCATGGAAGATTTCAAATCGTCCCTCAACCCATTATAGAACAGATTTATAATCTGCCACTTGGGGAGCTCATGGTGGGGACATCTTCTCTGTATCTCCTTGTATCTCATCCAAGTTTCATGCAAGGACTCGTGGCTGGCCTGGGAGAAGGAGGAGATCTCGCTCCTCAGCTTCATGGTCTTCTCGGGGGAAAGAACTTCGTCAGGAAAGCATTTGAGAGCTTCTCTCAGGTGTTGAATGTATTCGAGTCCTTCCCCCTAAGCCACAGCTTGGCCTTATCTTGCAGAGAGAAGTGGAACAGCTTCAGTCGGATCGCCTCAGTTGTGACACCGTTTATCCGGAAGGTGTCACATTTGTCCAAGAAGGAGTCTAAATGTTCAATCGGGCTCTCCATGGGTGCACCCGAAAACTGATCCTGCTGGATCCACGTCACCAAAGATGGCTTAAGCTCAAAGCTTTGGGCAGTAATAGCAGGAGGATGGATGGCGGAGGTGGACTCGATGGAAGGCATCGAGTACTCCAGCAGGGACTTGTGAGGTGGGGTGTTCTCCCCCATGGCTTCAGGATCCTCTCTTCTTCGCTTCTCGACGGCCAAACGCCTTAGGGTGGAATTTATCTTTGGATCAACGGGGATCAAGTCGTCGAGACTTCTTGAACTCCTGCGCATGAAAAACAACAAACACCCGTGAAGCAAAAAGTGGGAAAGAAACAGATAAGATAAAAAATAAAAATAAAAATAAGAAGATAAAAAGGAAAAAGAAGAAGGCGAAAATTATCGTAAGGTAGGGATGAGAGCTAGACACAAGGGTTCATGAAATCCTAAAATAACAAGCACGTTGCCTCCCTGGCAACGGCGCCATAAAGCTTGACGTCCCCCGCTTATGCGTGCTAGATGTGTGCAATAATACGATTGGGGGCGTGAAATTTAAATATTTGTAACCACAAGCACACGGTGTTGTAGTGTGGCTTCGGGGTCGAACTAAGGGAAGCGTGGATGTGCTTGTGTCAAAGAGGATCAAATTCACCCCATGGGCGAGCTAGCCCAGATCGAACGATGGGTTGTCACGGTAAATGGAATGCAAGGTATAGACAATATAAAGGAAAAACCCGGGACTTTGATTTCCACACTATCGAGCGACTCTCGCCCATACGGCCTACGGGTAGGATAGCGATCGGAATTAGGGTCTAATGGTGAGACGTTGCCTCTAAGAGTGGTACGAGCGTCTCATGGGCCCGATATTCCGGTCGGTGCCCAGGATGATACGCCGGACTTCCAGGGTTCGGTCAGTGGGCACTCCCGTGTCCATTAACACTGACCAACTCCGGGAGAACTAAGTTCGCAACGATAACTCCCAACGTCTCATCCTGCCGCTCTGCCGCTCTGCCGCTCTGCCGCTCCCGCGCGCTAGGATTCGACGTCTACGCTAAGTGCATGAGCTATGGCTAGGGAGTCAACCGCCAAGTTTATTCCCCCTTGGCCCGACGGTCAAAGGCGGTCTTTTTCCCGCCGATGACAATAAAACACCCCGTGTAACCGTTAGATTCCTAATCCCTATCGATTTCCTAGTCCTATGGACGCATCGGGAAGCACGAAGGGGTTTCCGCCAAAATCCCAGATTTGGGAACTACTCACACATATTTAGTAAAAAGTTATCTAAACAGAAATCGACCGTAAAAATCATGATCAGACAATAGAAATGCAATGTTAGTAAAGCAATTAAGATAATACTAAAGTTTGACAAAGATCTGAAAACTTACAAAAACTGGGAAATTACAGCCGTCACAAAATGAAGAAAACAGTAAAAAATAACCAACTCCCGTTTCTGGAAACCTAGGGGTCCTATATATAGAAAAAGATATCACTCGATCGATTGACAAGTCAACCGATCGGGTGATCAGCTTCAAACTTTGGCAGCGAGATGCGGGACTTCACCCAGTCAGGATGAACCAGTCGGTTGAAGCATGGATGTGACCGGTTGGATCTTGGTGCCGACCGGGTGAGGAGACCGGTTGGATCTTCGTGTCTTGGCTTTGGAGATTCAGCTACAGATGAACCGATTGGGTGAAAGTCACCCGATCGGTTGGCAATCAGCTTCAAATTCCAGAGAGCTTTGGGCTTTTGAACCGGCCTACGAACCGACCGGGTGACTTCTTGTGAGCTCTAAGCTGCGTCAGGGCGGTGCACGCGTGCTTCACCTGATCGGTTGAAGATCACCAACCGATCGAGTGAGGGGCTGAAAGATGATATCATCATCGTTTGACCCCCTGGATCATGCGTGACTCCTCCCGTTGCTCCGGGGACTTGCGATATCGTCGTTTTATGTCCCATATGCCAGTAAACTCCTGCAAAATACGGAAAACACAGAAAAGTGAAAGAAAACAAGAAAACACGAGAAAACGACTATAAGACGGCGGTAAAATACGGAAAAACAAGGAAAAAATGTGCGCAAATATATGAAATATAAACGCACATCATGTATGTGCTAATAGAAGAACATATGATGAATCTTTGACAATGTCATTCATTCCTCCTATTACCAAAGATGATGGTGTTAATGTCGGAAGGGTTGTGGGTTCTATGTTACAGAAGGAATCTGAGCAGTGGATGAACACCTTTGTTGGATATGTATTAGGAGATGTTCCCTATTATGGTTAACTACGTGCTTGGGTGGATCGGTTGTGGAAATTGAAGAAGGGAGTTCAGATCTAAAGCTGAGAGAATGGGTTTTTTACTTCCGATTTGAATGTGAGGAAGAATGCTGAGTGCATTTTCTATGGAGGACCATGGCTATTTGATGGACGATTGATGGTGTTGCAAAGATGGAGTCCAACCTTACGGCACGACAGAGACATGTTGGCCACGGTCCCTGTATGGGTTCAATTCCATGGGCTACCCCTAAACATGTGGATATTGGAGATATTCAATGTTGCAGCTTCAGTTGTGGGTATTCCCCTGTGCCTGGACAGAGAAACTGTGTAGCTTGAACGCTTGGCTTATGCCAGATGTCTTGTGGAGGTTGACGCTAAGAAGCCTCTTCCAAAGACGGTGGGATTAGAGTTGGATGCTGGAACTATCATCAATATTGATAAAAAATATGAAGGAGAGACCCCGAGATGCAGCAAATGCATATGCTTTGGACATGCAGATTCCCAATGCCCTGATCTCAGTAAGCTCTCTTCAATCCAAAATAATGAGATGGTGAATAAAGGAGTGCAGCAATATGGTGAAGGAGATGGAGGCTCATCAGCACAGGTTGACAAGACAAAACTTTCAGTGATTCATAAACATGGAGATATTTCTAATTCAGAGGTGCAGCAGGGAAATGAGGACTTCTCGACTTATATTATGCATGTTCCCCCAACAGGTCCAGGGAGAAGTTTCGGCTGCATCAGGTGTGGGGGGAGATACAGATGCAAATGGGATAAATAGGGATTGTGGGAATTGCCTGGAAATGAAAAATCACCTACTATGCTACCATAATGAGTATTGGGCATGTTCTCTCTGGTGAGATGCTGGATGGCCAAGGTGAAGCATTTGTACAACAAGAGAGTAGCAACCAGGTAAGGGGTGATGTGAGGCCTACTGAAGATGATGACATAAAACTGGACATTGATCAAGTTCCAAATAATCTCTCCCTATCTAACCCAGAGTGGCAGCTGGATGTGGAAATTAGAAATTGGGAAGCTCAAAATAAGAAGGATGGCTATAATGGGATTGGCTCAAAGAAGGCATCGACTTAGGAGGCTACTGAGGGAGGTATAAGGAAAAGCTCAAGGGAAGGGGCTTCAGGGAAGCCAATAAAATCTCTTAATTAATGTGCATATTTGTGTGGAATGCACGATGTCTCAATAACTCTATTAGAAGGCGACACCTCCGGGACAGTCTAATGAAAATAAAGCCAAGCGTAGTTATTTTGCTCGAGACTAAGTTGAAGAATGGCAGTAATAAATGGAGAACTTGTTTCCCTATGGATTGGTGCATAGTTGACAATTTTTCTACTCATTCTGGAGGGCAAATTCTAGTGGGAATGGACAGCTCAGTTTGGCGAGCGACTGTGGACTCTATTTCTTCTTAACACATCACGTTGAGATGCAATAATGAGGGGGGACTCTCAGTATATATTTCGGTTGTGTATGGTTCAAATATGAGATCCGAGCGTGTCATTCTATGGTGCCTGCTTGAAGCTGATGCGGCCATGATTAGAGGGAACACGTGGTTGATTGGGGGAGAATTTAATTGTATCAGGTACTCAAAGGATAAGATTAGGGGAAGGCATTGTGACATCTCTATTTTGGATGACTTTAACAGAAGCCTGAGTAAGTGCTCGATGCTTGATGTAAAATGTATTGGGAATTCCCTTAGTTGGTGTAACCAGAGGCTCAGTGTTGGGAGGATTTCTGCAAAATTAGACCGGATACTCTGCAATTCACAGTGGCTCTCCTTGCTCCCTGATTCATTTGTCCAATATCTGGATCCACACACATCTGATCATTCTCCCATGTTATTGAGGATGCAAACAAATGTGAGATCATTCACTAAGCCATTTAAGTTCTACAATGTATGGGTGAAATGGGCGGGCTTCCAGGAGCTGCTCGACAATGTATGGAGTCTACATGTGGTAGGTACGCCGATGCACAGAGTCTTCATCAAACTACGAAATTTAAAAGCCAAACTAAGAGCTTGGGTGCACATTCATATGGCTTCTTATGATGTCACGTCATGCCGCAAAAAACTTGAGGTAGTCCGAAACCTTCCATCAATTAATTCTGATTTAGATTTGCAAAAAAAGGAGCAGCAACTAGCTAACAATCTCGTTAAGTTCATGGGGATGGATGAGGAAATGTCTAGGCAAAAAAGTAGGCAGAATTGGCTCAGCCTGGGTGATAATGACTCCAAGTTCTTCTACACAGCTATGAAGGCTAGTCAAGGGCATGACAGCTTGGGACATTTGGTGGATGCAATTGGGAACTAGAACCATTGTATGAAGATCTTCGAAATAGTCCTGCAATTTATGAGTCATTATATAATCAAACTAGCTACTGGAATGTTTTCCCTAAGCTTGTTACTAAGCGTATTCTGTCCCCTGAAGCGGCAGTTTGGCTAGAAAGGAGAGTCTCTAAGGAGGAAATTAAGGATGCGGTCTTCCAAATAGGGGTGGATAAATCCCCTGGCCCAGATGGCTTCAATGGTTACTTCTATCAACACTGTTGGAATACGATAGTTAACGATATTACTGACACCATTCAATCTTTTTTCCGCTCTGGTTCCTTAATGCATCCTATAAACAATACAAATCTCACCTTAGTGCCAAAGAAATCCAATGCCTCTGGGCTTGGAGACTACAGACCCATAGCTTGTTGTAATGTGCTATATAAGGTGGCTAGCAAAGTTATTTGTAATAGGCTGAAAGTGGTTATTCATAAGCTTATTTAACCAAACCAATCTGCTTTAGTTAAAGGGAGACTCCTTTCGGATTGTGCCCTGCTAGCATAGGAGCAGATACATGATTTTGGCAACCCAATGGGAGGAAGAGCATGCATTAAAATTGATTTGAGAAAGGCATTTGATAGCGTCAACCGAGAATTTATTTACTATATTATGCAACGTCTAGGATTTAACGGAAAATTTATTGGTTGGATTAAAGAATGTATCTCAATCCTTACATTTTCGGTAATGATAAATGGCTTTTCAGTTGGCTACTTTGAAGGTAACAGAGGCCTCAAACAAGGAGACCCCCTATTCCCATTTATTTTTGTTATCACCATGGAGGCTTTCTCTTTATTAGTTGAAAAAGCTATTGCCGTTCGTAGTATCCATCCTATGTGGTGCACAGGTGCAATATCACACCTACTCTTTGCAGATGGCATGCTTCTATTTTGCCGAGCCAACAAGCACTCATTCTGTGGCATCTAGTCTCTACTAGAAGAATTCTCTAACTTATCAGGCTTGGAAGTAAATTGGGGGAAAAGTACTTCAATATTCAGCAAAGGTACAAATAATCATATGATTTTAGCTAATTTACTGGGGATCACTCTTAGAACTTACATTACTACATATTTAGGGTTACCCCTATCTTCCAGATACCCTAAACCCACTATGTATAGTAGACTGATTGATAAGTGCAAGAAGAGACTCATGGGATGGACGTCCTCCATGTTATCTATATCAGGTCGCATCGAGTTAGTCAATTCAGTTATATATGGTATGGTAATATTCTGGTTATAGGTTTACCGTATTCCCAAATCAATTTTGCGAACTATTGCATCTACCTGAAGATAATTCATTTGGGTTTCATCTAAGATTTGGTCCTGGAAAGACATGTGTACTCCAAAAGATGAGGCGGGTGTGGGTATGAGATTGCTCTCCGATCTTAACATGGTAGCAGGAGTAAGGTTGTCATGGCAAATGTTAGCTACAGATGGGCTATGGGCAAGCTACATGCGTAACAACAACTAGGACACCACACTTTTTTTTGCAGCAAAAGGAAAGGCTACCCAATAGGGTACCTAGAAGTTCATGTTAAAATGCAGACAATTTTCTAAGCACTTGATTTAGAGAAATGTTTGGGCTGGCTCTTCAACTTTATTTTGGCATGACAACTGGTTTCCATGTGGCCCGCTTAGTGACCTATATGATGTTCCCTCATGGGCTAGCAACAAGAAGGTGATAGACTACAGGTCCTCGTCAGGATGGAAGTATGACCTGGCCATCTTACCATTCCATAGCTTGCTCCAGCAAGTTCGCCAATCTGTAGGACCGGACGCTTGGGAATGGGTTCTTGGGCCGAGCTTCAAGTTTAGTGAAGCATGGGAAGGAACGTGCCGAAGGGGAAATCCTTTTCCATATGCAAAGCTGGTATGGTACACTAGCCATGTTCCTAAAATGTCCCTTTCCCTACTAAGAGATTTTCATTTAAAGTTAACGAAAATAGATTTGCTGCACAAATGGGGCATAAACACTGACGTTCATTGTGTGTTATGTGACGAGGGGGTAAGTGAGAATATAAATCACATCTATTTTGAATGCTGCCATACAAACTATATTCTGACTAGGAGTCTACTCAAACTTGGTGTATCAGACCCCATTCTACCACGTCTGCCTGAAGTAGGAGACTACTATTGCTACACTTTGCTAGAAGAGATACTCTAAGCACTCTTGCTAAGACAGCCCTAGCAGCACTTGTTTGGCACATCTGGAAAGAAAGGAATAGAAGGATTTTCGACAGCCTTAAAAATTCTAAGACGCAACTATTTGAGGAAATAACTGCAGACATCAGAATTATCCTCAGAGATCAGGACCCCAATGCTTCGGATGCCGCTCGTGCTATGGAGAATTGGGAGTTTAGAGATGAGGGCTGATTTATTTAAGAGAATGTACATGCAACATGCATATCCTTCGCAGGGGGAGGGAGAGCTTGGTAGTATAGAGTGACGGCGTATGTGCCCTCTCCTCTCTCTAACATCCTCAACCTTTCGCCAGGCTTGTATTCTTTGTACATTTTTGCTATTTTAATAAAGATACACACTAACTTTCCACATATATATAGGTCCTCTTAATGCAATATTTGACGTCCTGCCGTGTTCATCTCTGAGGAAGGTCAGCGAATACTGGATAAGGGGCGCTTGGTCGGATGTTCCACAGATAGCACATGTCGCGCCCATGCTCCGAAATTTTCACTTAAGACTGGGCTCTTATAGCTTGGTCTAGGCGCCGAAACCTGGCGGACACCAAAGGGCGGCCGGGGCAATACAACAGGAGGACGGGTTCAAGTTCGCTCAAGCATGTGATGGGGTCCGCAAAAGAGGTATACCATTGCAATTTCACAAGCTAATATGGTTTGGAAATCACATTCCCAAAATGTCGCTAACTTTGCTCAGAGATTTTAGAGGGAAACTACTCACAAGAAATATGATTAGCAAATGGGGGCTAAACATTCCGGTTAACTGCGTATTATGTGATGGCAACAATGCTGAAAATATTGAGCACCTATTTTTGGATGCAGCTATTCCAAATACATTTTACGATGGGCCCTGCTGAAGTTGAATATCAAAAAACATATTGAACCAACCCTCTCTGAGGTGGGAAAATATTTTCTAGCCCACTTTAGCAATAAAAGTGTCTTCAGCTTGTTAGCCAAAACCACCCTAGCAGCTTTGGTATGGCATGTTTGGCGGGAACGGAACAGGAGAATATTCGAGAACATAAAGAAAGGTAAAACTATCCTTTTTGAGGAGATTGCGGCAGATATCATAGTGTCAATGAGAGACCAAGAACCAGCTGATACAGAGGAGGCTAGCGCATTATCTAATTGGGAGTTTAGAGACATGGGCTGATTGTTCTATGTTATCCTTTTTTCCATTGCTAATGTATAGATTGTTGTAGGGTGGGGAATTAATAGTAGGAAGTGACGGCGCTTGTGCCCTCTCCTCCCTCTATTGAAACCCCACGCCTATATGCTCTTGTGTTGTAATTTGTGTACATTACTCAATAAAGCTAACTTCCCAATATATATATACACACACACTATACATTTGACAACCTTTTTGGAATTTTTGGGCTGACTGGGACAAGATAAAGAGTGGTTGAGATTTCATCTTGATAAATCAATGGTTGAGATTGGATTTTGTGAAAATTTTAGTGGGAAAACGTAAATTTTGGGGGGAAAAGTGTCTTGGGAACAAAAACTTTGAAATTAAATGTGTCTTGAGAAAAATTGCGGAGATTAAATTTTGGGGGGAAAAGTGTGTTGCGAACCTAAACTTTGAAATTAAATGTGCATTGTAAAAGATTGTGGAAAAGTATGATCCAATAAATTAAACAAAATTAAAAATTTAGCGTAAAAAAATTTAGCGTAAAAAAATTTAGCGGAACAAAAAATTAGTGTAAAAAACTTTAGCGGAACAACAAATTAGCGTAAAAAAATTTAAGTTAATACCATCATCGAAAAATACCCCGAGGTTTGTTGTCCCGCGCCACGGGCACCCGCTAAATTTTTTAACACTATTTCGGTCTTCTGTGCCGAAGGCGCCCACACCAAATTTGTTGTTCTTTTGTTGTTCTGTGCCAAAGGTGCCCGTGCCAAAGGTGCCCGTGCCAAATTTGTTGTTGGACACTGAATTTGTTGTTCCGTGCCTAATGCATCCACGTCGAATTTGTTTTTATACGCCTAATTTGTTGTTGCGATCCGAATGCGCCCGCGTCGAATTTGTTGTTCCGCGCCGAATTTATTATTCCACGCTGAATTTGTTGTTCTCGCCAAAGGCGCCCGTGCCGAATTTGTTGTTCCGCACCGAATGTGCATGTGCCGTAAAATATTTTTACGCTAATTTGTTGTTCTTTTAAATTTTGGTCGTGGAAAATTTTTTTGGGGAATACAGATTTCACAGGGGGAAATCTTAAATGAACCGTACCCGCGGGCATGAGTTATGACTTGTGTGTGTGTGTGTGTGTGTGTGTGTGTGCGTGTGTGTGTGTGTGTGTGAATTTGCTCCTGGAAATGTGTTTCATGTGATGAGAATTATCTTTTGCAGCATTTCCAATACAATGTTGAATATTCTTATCTACTTATAAGAATTGATGATATATGCTTACTTCAATAATATTATAAGAGCATATTCAATAATAAGATCATCTTCACTTATGCTTGAGAATTAGTGATTTGACAACACCTTCATTTACTATTGTTGATTGTTATTGTTGCTCCCTTCCCACTTTTTTTGGATTATGACAAACGGGGAGAGAAAAGGCATAACCATAAGAATTAGAATGATATGTTGGATATATTGATATGTTGGATATAGTGGACATATTGGTTATGGCGAGAGAAAGGATAAGGATTAGATATATTCATTTACCAAACTCCATAAATCCCATTATTGATATGGTTATATGATTTAGGGGTAGTTATTCTTAAATTGAGTATCAACTAAAATTGGTTGACTTGATCTCATGTCTCATGTCTCATGTCTCATGCTTCAACTTCTTCATGTGTATCACCATATTCATAAGTTGAAGGTTTTTGACAAACTTAATTCTAGTGATACACATATCAATTAGTTGCATTTATGATTCATTATTTACATATTTGGACTAAAATGTTTGGAATCAATCCAAGGGGAGTAAGTAAGTTCATACTTTGAACACAATTATTGATTATAGTTATGATTGTTCGTCATCATCAAAAAGGGGGAGAATATTGAATATCGGATTCCCCAATATGGTTTTCATGATAAACAAACATAATCAATTATGAACTAATCCATATGTTTTGTAGTAAAAGAAGAGCATCATCAATATGGTCAAAGTCACATCAAGTTGAGATGATGACTCAAAGCATTGATGCTTGAACATCAATCAATGAAGCATGAGAATCAAGAGATGATCAAAGAAAATCAAGGAGTCAAACTCAACAAGCTCAAATAGATATCAAGGATTGATATCAAGGAAGTCAAAGCAAATGGACTTCACAAGCTCAATGGAAGTCTTGAATGCATTCAACAAAAAGTGAAGGAGATTAATGTGTAAATCTTTCTTACTTTACTTCTTAGTTGAATTAGAATGTTAAGCCTTGAATAGACTCATTAGAATATCACTCACAACACTCATTAATTACTTTAGATCATAAATCATTGAGTGTCAGGGTTAGAACTTGCATAAATTTACAGAAGAGTTTTTCAGCCTTCGACAGGCGCCTGGTGCTTGGCCTCCAGACGCCTGGTGATCATATGCATATAGTTCTCCAAAACTCTTGTTGGAACAGACGCCTGGAGTTCTAATTCTAGACATCTGAATAATTCGTCAGATGCCTGGATGGTGAACATCAGACATCTGTTTAATTCTAGCCGTAGAAACAGTAATTTAGCCTTTGACGACTGACAGAAAATAGACGTCTGGATGATGAACATCAGACATCTGGGAAATTCACTCACAAATTTCCAGTAGCTCATTTTTTTGATCAGTCAGTTCTAGGTGTCTGAAGGTGTATCACCATATGTTTGAACAGTTGACCAGACGTCTGGATGATTAACATCAGACGACTGGATGATCGGATTATATATAATCAAGTAACGATGTTTCTCCCTGGCTGTATGATCAGACGTCTGATGGCATGGTGCCAGACGACTGAAAAGTGGACCCGATGTCTGGGAAGTCTTCTTTGGACGAGTGGTATATGTCTGTTAGACTGCATTTAAGGCGCAGTCAGAAGAATACTACATCCGACTGTTTTCCCTTCATCAGGCGACTGGTGACCAGGATTTATGCACGTTAATAGTCGTTTGAAGCATTAAATGCTTAGGCCCTTTAGCTGATTTTGAGTAGATCTCCCGGGCTTATAAATAGGATTTTAATGGTTTGACTTGAGAAGTTAAGAAAGCAACTAAGACTTCATTCATTACACTCTCAAGTGCATCAAAGTCATTAACTTCTCATCTTGAGCATTCAAGAGCATTCAAAGTGTAATATCCCGTGTTCATAAATATGAGTATGATATACATATTATTGGACGTATTCATGTGTATTAATATTGTGGGTATTTTAACTAATTTTCTTTAATTTTTATAAAGCCAAAATTGTTTTCAAATAATTTTAAATGCCATTAGTATTATGAAGAATGAAGTATTAAAGTGGAATACATAGTATTATGGTATGACATGTGGAATAATGTGGGTATTTATTTTTTCCAAAAAATTCCAATTTTTCTAGGAGTGACACATCACCTCCCTTATGTGTCAATTGCTAAACATCCTTTAATTTAAGCTTGCCACATTGACATACACATGGCACCTTCCTACAATGCATGGGATTAGGTTGAGGACTAAAAGGAGAAAATTTAAAAAAAAGGAAAAAAGAAAACAAGAAGAAAAAGGAAAAACAAGAAACACAAAATCTCACCACTTTTATCTCTCCCTCTCTCCTTCCATGGCTTAGAATGAACCACCCTAAGCCTCCCCTTTCTCCTCCTCTCCCCCACCAGGCCGAGCCACCACCTAGCTCCACTCCTACTCCTATTGCCCCATTTTCATCCCACAATACAACCCCAATTTCAAACCCCATTCTTGGTGCTTGGAGCTTGAAGAAGAAGCTAGTGGATTGAAGGAAGTCTAGGAGAAGAGGGGCCAAAGCTTAAAGATTTTAGAGGAAGGACATCTAAGGTAGGATTCTCTAACAATCCTAGTTAGGTGCTACTCTTAGAATTGTGTAGGAGTCTAATATTTAAGTTAATACATTGGTTCTACATTTTGATGTTGCTGGAATTTTAGACAGATTCACATGCTCCTTGTTTTGCTTTTACGTCCTAAACTAGAACTGATATTGATCTGAAATTTTTATGGCAAGGGTATTAAGGTATTAGCTACAACTTTCATGATGAAATATTTTTCAAATTCAAACTGCAACTATGGATAAACATTATATCGTTACTGCATGTCAAATTTAGTCAGCTTCAGACCCAGGTTGCTACAAAGGCCGATGTTTTCTTTGTAGTTATGCAAACTGAGTGTTCTTGGTGAATCTGGGAAGATAACATCCCAATTTACAACTTTCACCTAGGTCTCGTAAATCTACCTGCAATATGTCTTTAACTGTGGTGTTTAAAGCTCACAGATTCTGCCTGAAAACAGATTGGATATGTTTCACTAAATAAATCACCATAAATCATACTGTTTGTATTTATGCTTGAAAGTTTATCAGTGAAACCCCAACACCGATATCTACAACTTTCACTAGGATGAAAATGTCATGTTATCTGTAATATTTGTAACATATCTGCTCAGTTTGTGACTATCAATTAACAAAAACAGAATCTGGACTATTGAGTGGTTACCATATTGGTGCCCATATTCATATTATACCTCTTTAAATGTTGATCTTACTATAAAGTGTGCTAATAGTTTCTTTTGGCTTTATGTTAGTAGCTTGTAATGTTAGAAGCTTATTATGTTATGCCATGCTCCATGTTTTGAATAAGTTCATGGTGTAGGTTTTCATATTGAGCATACTCCATGTGTTATTGTTATCCATGTTGTCATTAGACATAATCTTGCTATGTTGATATTTGCCATTCCATAGTTATGTTGTTGTCACATGTGGATTGTGTTAATGTCATTATGTGACGAATGAAATCATATAATGTTGTTTTGAAATGAATGCGATGGTCGTTAAATCACGACATCTGCAAAATTATGCTGAGAAATGTAAAGATGTGAATCTGGTAAACAAGACCGTGGAAATGAATGTAATAAATGATGAATTGTTCTATAAATTGAGAGTGAGGAAGAGTGATAAGAATCTGGAGTCTTCAGTCCATTCTAAAATGGGTGAAGCTTTAGATGTGGGTTTTGGGGGGACGCGTGTAAAGAGTAGGTCTTATGGAGTGGACAGATGACAGTTTCTCACTCACTTTGTCACTCCCGGAAGGGGGAGTTGACCAGAGTTGGAGAGGCTGGTGGTGTACTCGTGATGCACCATGCGATAATTTATGGTTTGTTTCATTTGTCCCAATAAAAACCGATATGATAGATTGTCTCAATCTCCTACCTAGCCCCGTTCGTGTAGGGAGTTATGAGAGGCCCCTCCAGTGCCTGTATCGCTGGTTGAGGTACCACTTTTCACCCACCCTGGGTGAAGTCCTGCTCCTTAAGTGTCCTATTATTTTGCACGGGTTCCCAAACATGTGAATTGATAACTTAAAGTGATTGTCTTTTAAATTATAAATGTCGTTAACTTCTCTTTATTTGTTCTTATGTTTACTTTAATGTTGTTATTGTTGGATATGGACGACATGTATACACCCATGAGGGGATGTATGAGGGTATACGGACCTCGGATGTCACGTGCATGAAAGCATGTGCGAGGGGAACCTTTTCATGTGTGAAAAGGACCACTTGATAAGTGGAAAAATTCACTTTATAAGTGCAAAAAGGCACTTGATAAGTGCATAATGAAGAGGATAAGGAAATGTGCTAATATATGCTAATAAGCTTATATATGGTTATTTCCTACAATAACTACCCCTAAAGCCTATAAATAGGACCCAAGGGTAAGGCTTTTAAGGCTAATCCTTCATGCCATAAATTTTGCATAAGGCAACCTTTTTTCTCTTCTCCCTTCCATTTAGTTCTTCTTCCAAATAGAGATTTAGACGGTGGAAACGCTGCTTCGATCCTCTGTGACGAAGTACTGACCGTTGTGGCAAATTCCAGAGACTACGGCACTGTGTACGCTAACGTAAGTTCTCTTTCGATCCTCCATCACCGTGCGACGAGATCCTACATTGGTATCAGAGCCATACGGGTTCGCTCCAGTCTCACCGATGAACGAGGCGTTGTCTTTTTCACGAATGAGTTTCCTACCATTATGGATATGGTAAGAGCACATCGTGACGGAGAGAATCGTAGGAGTTGTTCTTTTCACGTTAGTGTCTTCTGTCATTACGGATATGGCAGGAACTCTCCGTGACGGGAAGAACTGACCGTTCATCTCGCCAAACTCGCACTCTTCATGGATGCTGAGTCTCCATTCAATAGGGAATGTGAACTCTCTTCATGTGGAGCGTGAAGTTTGCGGTCGTGAAGGTATGTTAATTTTTTTGGCACATGGCCATTGAAACATAACTACTTTCTCGATGAACATGTGTCTCATCGGAGAAGATGGTAGTTATTCTCAACGGAGAAGATGACCACTTTGGTGCATGATCGCCATGGCCATATGGGCCATGGAGGCTATATACCCCCCTCCCCATGCGGAGGGGGTTGGCTACGGCCAATGACAACCAAAACCCCCCCTTCGGGAGGGGGGTGTGCAAACCGGACTCCAAGGAAGGGGAGGTCGGCCATGGCCAAGGGGCCATGGCCGGCATGCACAAAGGCCGGCCTGGCCTCGGCCAGGGCCCTGGCTGGCCCTGGCAGAGGCCAGGGCCGGTGCCCTGGCCTCGACTAAGGCCTGGCCAGCCCTGGCAGAGGCCAGGGCCAACGCCCTGGCCTCAGGCCAGGGCCTGGCCGGCCCTCGCCTCTGCCAGGGCCAGGGCCAGGTGCCCTGGCCCCTGCCAGGGCCGGGGGCGGCACTGGCCGAGGCCAGGGCCAGGCCCTGGCCTACCCTGGCCGGCCTCGGCCAGGGCAGAGGCCCTGGCTGAGGGGCCAGGGCCCCTGGCCGGCCAAGGCAGAGGCCCTGGCTGAAGGGCCAGTGCCCCCTGGCTGGACCTGGCCGGCCTCGGCCAGGGCAGAGGCCCTGGCCGGCCTCGGCCAGGGCAGAGGCCCTGGCCGAGGGACCAGGGCCCCCTGGCCGGCCACGGCCAGGGCAGAGGCCCTGGCCGGGGGGCCAAGGCCCATGGCCGGCCAGGGCAGAGGCCCTGCCCGACCAGCCAGGAACCCCTGGCCGGCCCTGGCCGGCCTCGGCCAGGGTAGAGGCCCTGGTCGAGGGGACATGGCCACGTCGAGGAACCCTACGGTGTCGTCGGTTTCGGCCCCGGCCACCTGCATGGCCGGCCCATACGGGACCGGCGGCAGTTGTATACGGCAAAACCCCACGAAAGGGGAATTCGGCCTTGGCACGGCCACAGCTCGACCCCGGCAATGGCCGGTGCAGGCCAACACCTCCCGCTGCAAAATACGTTGCAAAAATACGTTTGAAAAATACGTTTTCAAAATACGTTTTTCAAAAACGCTTTTCCGTGCAAAGTACTATAAGTGTACTGTTATTTGATAAAGTGATGGGTAAATATTGAAAGTTGTTCTAGATGGTGATGGGGATCGTACTGACTTTTCCGATTCTAGAACAACATCTTCAATATTTTTTGAAAGTAACTTATCAAATATAATAATATCATTCCAAGTGGGATTTTCCAAGTGGGAGTGATATTAATCTAGTATGAAATTTTCCACATTCGATTCATTCAGCATCTCAATGGATCATGATTCGACTAGTGGTCTTTTGGACTAATTTGTGGGACACCTCGGCTCTGTCTGGGGGTAGTGAACCATGGACTAGCCATTCCACTGGTCGGTCCGCTGGCCGAGACTACTGAATTATGAAAATGTCTAAAAAAATGACTATAAATATGAAATTTATGAAATGTTTTTGATCGAACCTTCGTTTTATGTCTTTTGGAGCATTTTAAAGCTAAAATGTCTTCTGCCGCTAAGAACATCGTCGCTGAGTTGAACAAAGGTGAAAAACTCAACGGCGATAATTACAAACTATGGTCCATAAAGATACAATATGTTCTAGAGGAGCAAGATGTGCTCGAAACTCTAAAGAACATAATGATTGAACCTGAATTGGGCACTACGGCCCAACACAGAAGAGACAAGGAAGCTTTTGATGCTTGGTCTCGGAAGAATAAGATTGCTCGCATTACGTTGCTATCAAGTATGGCAGACGACATAATGCGGATCTTCCGAGAGCATGACCTAGCCATGGACATATGGTCCAAGCTAGAGGAGAAGTTTGGTGGCACCTCGGTGTCCAAACTTTGTTCTTTAACTATAAGATTCGATTCGTACAAAAAACGTCCAGATCATTCCATGGGGAAGCATCTGCGACATATGGCGAATCTCATCTCAGAGTTAAAGGATGCAGGTCATGTGCTCACTGATGAGCAACAAATCCAAGCGGTCATATGTTCCCTACCAAATGGGTGGGACCAAATGAAGATGCATCTCACTCATAATGAGAGCCTCAAGAACTTCAGCGATGTTTCTAAGCACCTCGAGTTAGAGGAAGAGTGGCTTGCGGCTGCCAAGACAAGTGCAGAAGTGCACATGGTTGCTAGTTCCTCACACTGGGGAAAGAAACAGAAAGATCGTTCGAAGTTTACTAATGAACGTAATATGCAACCAGAGTCTACCAAGAAACCCAAACATAATGGTGTGCACAAGAAATGGCACAAGAAGAAAGACTTGAAGAGGATCAAGTGCTTCAAGTGCAACAAGTTAGGTCATTATGCCCGTTCTTGTACGGAAGGAGGTGACAAGCTAACTTGTAATGCTAGTTACATATGTGTTTCTAGTTCAATATTTCTTGAAGAATCTAATCCATTTTGGATAATTGATTCAGGTGCCACCGACCACATAGCAAGGGACAGACGGTCCTTCGTGGAGTATCACCGGATACCCCAAGGAACAAAGTGGATATATGTAGGAAATAACACACGTGTTGAAGTGAAAGGCGTTGGGACGTGCAAGCTAGTATTGGACAACGGCCACACTATCTTACTACATGATGTCCTCTTCGCTCCAGATATTCGAAGGAATATTATATCTGTGGTCGTTTTAATGGGTCTTTAATTGGTTCTGGGTATGTTTTCAAAGGATTTGTTGTATTAAATACAATGTATGATTCCTCATTTTATAATGAAAATTTCCTTATTGCAAATTCATCAAATTATGAGTCAGATGTAATTTGTTGGCATGCAAGGCTTGGTCACATTGGACCAATACGAATGGATAGACTTGCCAAACGTGAACTTCTATCCAATGTTTCAAAGTTCGAAATGTCGACCTGCGAACATTGCCTTGTAGGGAAATCTTGTCGCAAGCCGTTTGGAACTGGCACAAGGGCCGAGGTTCCATTACAGCTCATCCATTCGGAGATATGTGGTCCGATGAATGTCAAGACAAGACGCGGGAAGTCCTATTTCATCACTTTTATTGATGACTTCACCCGATTCGGTCATATCTATTTGATATTCCACAAAAGTGAAGCATTAACCTGCTTTAAAAACTATATGAGTTTGGTGGAAAATCAATTAGATCGCAAGATTAAAGTCTTGCGAACCGATAGAGGCGGTGAATACCAATCAACAAGTTTTAAGGAACTTTGTGATGAAAAGGCATAGTTCATCAGGTAACTATGCCTTATACTCCGCAACAAAATGGTGTTGCAGAAAGGAGGAATATGACTTTAATGGAAATGGTCCGTTCAATGATGGCGCAAGCCAACTTGACAATCACCTTTTGGGGTGATGCATTATTGACGGCCGCTTTCATTTTGAATCGCGTACCCTCGAAATCAGTTAGCTCCACTCCTTATGAGTTGTGGAACCAAAGGTCTCCTGACTTAAGCATATTAAAACCTTGGGGGTGTGCATCCTACGCACATATTTCCTCCCATAAGTATGGCAAACTTGGGCCAAGGGGGAGGAAATGTATCTTTATACGATACGCAGAAAACTCCAAAGGTTATGTTTTCATTGGTCAGGAAGACAATGGAGGACTAATTGAATTTGAGTCGAGGGATGTCACTTTCTTGGAAAACGAGTGTCCAAGACAGGGCGAGATAAGTCAGGACTTATCTCTATTTGAGATTTGTGATCAAGAAGGATTACCTCATTCGAGTGGGAGAATTCTTGGTGAAGACGAAAATACGTTTCAACCTTCACCAATGGATGATACGAATGATGCGAATACTATTCCATACGGGAATAATGATCCAAGTGGGAGCATTTTTAAGGACATTCCAAGTGGGAGTGATATTAGAATTGATCCAAATTCGAGTCAACAAGGACTTGAAGGATCTCAAATACGACGTAGTAGTCGTACATGGTTGGCTCCTCTAAGATTTGAGGAAGAATTCCCACAAACCTTTATGACTTTACTACAAGAAGATGACGAGCCTGCTACTTTCAAACATGCTGTATCATGCCCTGCAAAAGACAAATGGATAGAAGCGATGAAGGAGGAATTAGAATCCATGAAAGGTAACCAAGTCTGGGACTTGGTTGACTTACCCAGAGGACGTAGAGCTATTGGGAACAAATGGGTTCTCAAGATCAAGCATAAGGCTGATGGATCTATAGACATATATAAAGCTCACCTTGTCGCGAAAGGTTTTACGCAACAGGAAGCGATAGACTACGAAGAGACCTTCTCACCTGTTGTTCGTTTTACCTCGCTTCGCTTGATTCTGGCTATGGTAGCTTGCTTAGACCTCGAATTACATCAAATGGATGTAAAGACTGCATTTCTCAATGGAGAATTAGACGAGGAGATCTATATGGAACAACCAACAGGGTTTGTAAAAGAAGGAAACGAACATAAGGTTTGTAAACTTCGTAAGTCCATATATGGTCTTAAACAATCCTCACGGTAATGGTATATACGATTTCAAGAAGTTGTCTTATCAAATGGTTTTACCATGCTCGATGAAGATAACTATGTATATATCAAGAGGATCAAAAGCAAGTATGTTATTATGTCTCTATATGTAGATGACATTGTAATAGCCGAAAATGACAAGGGCTTTGTGATGGATATCAAGGCTTGGCTTTCATCAGTATTTGAGATGAAAGACATGGAAGAAGCCGCATATATCCTTGGAGTTAAGATTTCAAGGAATCGTTCACAAGAGACTTATATAAAGAAGGTTCTAGAACGTTTTAATATGCAGGACTGCAAGTCCATTGATACTCCTATAAGCAAATGCGATAATTTATGTCTGAAATCATGTCCAAAGAACCAGAAGGAAAAGGAAATTATGGAAAAAGTTCCATATTCCAGTGCAGTTGGTAGTCTTATGTACGCTATGATGTGTACAAGACCTGACATCTGTTTTGCCGTTGTTATGGTAAGTCGTTACCAATCCAATTCAGGGCAAGTACACTGGAAAGCGGTTAAGAGGATAATGCGGTATCTGAAAGGAACTGCAGACTATGCTTTATGCTATCAAGGAGATGCCTCGAGGATCGAAGGCTACACTTATGCTGATTGGGCGGGTGATCTCGATGAGCGACGATCGACCTCAGGATATGTTTTTCTACTCAGATCTGGTGCAATATCCTGGAGTAGCAAGAAACAATCCTGCATCGCACTTTCAACTATGGAAGCCGAGTTTGTTGCATTTAACATGGCAGTCCAAGAAGCTGTTTGGCTTAGGAAGTTCTTAGACAGGCTAATTGATGCAAGTGACTCAGGTGTTGTAACAATACACAGTGACAGTCAAGCATCTATAGCCTATGTCAAAGATCCAAAATTCCATTGTAAGACCAAACACATTGATATCCGCTACAAATTTGCAAAAGACTATGATAAGACCAAGAAGGTAGACATTAGGTACATATCTACGCATGAGATGATAGCGGATCCGCTTACGAAGGCGATCCCCAGAAATGTGTTTTACAAACACTTATCATCTCAAGGATTGCGTAAGAGCTGAGTTGTACCAATGTAAATTCCCATGTCTATGAAAGATCAAATTTAATAAAAGAATAAGTTCTTTTCAACATTGCAAATGAGTTTCTTGAAAATGTTTGTGTACATTTCTATTATCTCAGCTGTTTTTTTAGTATGTCGAACAGATTGAGGTTGGCTCTCTCACATGAGCAACCGCCTTTATTCTATCAGATGGATAAGATAAAGATGAGACCTGTTTAAAGTCAAAATCATCAGACGGATGATTTAGAGTCATGACTTAAACAAAATGGTCGTATGAAAGATCGGCATCATATGGATGCTTACAAAAGATCTAAAAAGATTTTTAAATCTTATCTGTCTTATGCAGGATGTGGGTCCAGGAAATTACTGAGTAGTAAAAGGGACTCAAAGTCAGACATTGTGGTGTCTAATCATCATCCTTACAACATCATTAAGACATACACTCCCTAGGAAAGGAGTGATGTTGTAATACGTATTCATATTACGTATGCATTTGACCATTGGGTTAGAATAGTAATTGTGTTTACTATTATGTGAGACCCAAAGACCACATGGGTCTTAACTTCTTACCCTTATGGACTCTTATTGGTTCCTTTAGATTTGACTGGGTGATCGCTATCTTAGCAGGTTGCTTATGGACTATGGTAATTCAGTCCGACGGGGCATGTTAGAAAAGCGAGTCAAGTCAAGATCGAAAGGATCGCAAGAAGAGGAAGATTAATTACATATTCACATTTGGACTTTAGAGATTCAAAGCTGGCCAACCAATTGTAATCCAGATGGGATTCAATTGTTGAATATAAAGTATAAGAAATGTGAAGAAATAATCTAGGGTAAAGCATGTGTTGATCTACTCAACTTTGCACCTCAAAGAGTGTTGTGTATCTCTAACAAGTGCACAACAACAGACTCTATGCGCATGACGGTCACACGGTCTATTTCTCGGTATGATAAATAGAAGAACTAAAGGAAAAGATGTTTCCTTACAATCCCCTCAAGTGTGAGTGGGAGATGTTGGATATGGACGAAATGTATACACCCATGAGGGGATGTATGAGGGTATACGGACCTCGGATGTCGCATGCATGAAAGCATGTGCGAAGGAAACCTTTTCATGTGTGAAAAGGACCACTCGATAAGTGGAAAAAGTCACTTTATAAGTGCAAAAAGGCACTTGATAAGTGCATAATGAAGAGGATAAGGAAATGTGCTAATATAGGTTAATAAGCTTATATATGGTTATTTCCTACAATAACTACCCCTAAAGCCTATAAATAGGACCCAAGGGTAAGGCTTTTAAGGCTAATCCTTCATGCCATAAGTTTTGCATAAGGCAAACTTTTTCCTCTTCTCCATTCCATTTAGTTCCTCTTCCAAATAGAGATTTAGACGGTGGAAACGCTGCTTCGATCCTCTGTGACGAAGTACTGACCATTGTGGTGAATTCAAGGGCAAAGTTCAGAGACTACGGCGCTGCGTACGCTAACGTAAGTTCTCTTTCGATCCTCCATCACCGCGCGACGAGATCCTACAATTATCCCATGTTGATCTGCACATCTGTTCATTTTAATGCCACTACCCTAAGTTAACATGTTCATATGCTTACTTTCTGCACTTGCATGTCATGTTATGACTACTTATGCATATTCTTCAAGTTTTCTTTTCAGGACATGTGTATTTGGGTATAAATACTTTCATAAGCTCTGTGACCGTACTTTTTGGAGACCACCCTTCTTCGATAGGTAGTCCCCTTGTAGTGTTGAGAAACTATGAGACTGGACTCACCTAGTGTTGTTAGACTTCCTACTGGGTCACTCTGGGATGTGTCCCACCTTGTGGTTTCAGGTCTGGTTTGATAGCAGGAGTTGTGTCAGGGAGATGGAGCTGTAGAGCTTATGTGAAGGTTGTGTACTTGAGAATGTCATGGGTGAGTGAGATGAGAGTGAGAGTGCGTTGTACCTTCTGGGTTTTGTTTGGTGAGAGTGGTAAAGTGATGTATATGAGTTTTTGTACTTGAGGATATTGTAAAGAAAAATATGATGTAATATTGATGATGTATAAATAAAAATCAATCAGTTTCCATTATTGTCTTTTAATTATTTCTCTGTTGTTCATGTGTTGTCTGTGTTGACTATTGGTTGGAGCATTACGCGTACTTCCCAGCATGTTCGCAGCGGTCTGCTGGTTCTTTTGGTTTATTTCGTATTTCTCTTGGTAACACTCGCCTGCCTGGGACGGATTCGTACTTCCTGTGTATCCTGGGGAGCATGGCATTACATTTGGTGGCCTATACAGGTCTCCACACTGTGGCGTGCGTAAGGTAATACATGTAATGGTTCCTTAGAGAGTAATCGTATCTTAAGGTGGGTAGTGACCTTAGAATCTAAACTGAGCCATTATTGGTACTGACGTGCGTTTATATTTCATATATTCACGCACGTTTTCTTTTGCGTTTCTCCGTATTTTCCACCGTCTTTTATTCGTTTTCTCGTATTTTCTCGTTTTATTTCACTTTTCTTTGTTTCTCCATGTTTGCAGGAGATTGCCCACGTAGGGGACGTTTAACGACGATATCTCAAGTCCCCGGAGCAACGGAAGTAGTCACGCGTGATCCAGGGGGCCAAACGACGAAGATTTCATCTTTCAGCCCCTCACCCGGTCGGTTGGTCATCTCCAACCGATCGGGTGATGCACGCGTGCACCACCCGGTCTCAGCCGGAGCTCAAGTGGAAGTCACCCGACCGGTTCACAGGCCGGTTCAACGGGGGCCAACTCTCTGTCTTCTCGAGCCAAATTCCAACCGATCAGGTGACTCTCACCCGATCGGTTCATCTGTAGCTGATGCTGAGGAGCCGGAGACACGGGCACCCAACCGATCCCTTCACCCGATGGTGCCAAGATCCAACCGGTCACTCCAAGAACTCACCCGACCGGTTCATATGACCGGGTGAAAGTTCGCCGTTTTCTGTTTATTATCTGTAACGGATCACCCGATCGGTTGACTTGTCAACCGATCGGGTGATACGAGAGCCTATAAATAGAACCCCTAGGGTTCCAGAAACGGAGAGCTGCTAGTTTTTACTGTTTTCTCCTATTGTGATGGCTGTAATTACTGTTCTATTGTAAGTTTCGGATCTTTCTTAAACTTTACTATTATCTTAATTGCTCTATTACTTCCGCATTCCAATCGTCTGATTATAATTTCAATGGTTTATTTTCGTTTAGATCGCTTTTTAATGAATATTTGTGAGTAGTTCCCAAATCTGGGATTTTGGCGGAAACCCCTTCGGGGGCTCTTCCCGATGCATCCATAGGGTTAGGAAATCGATAGTGATTAAGAATCTAACGGTTACGCGGGATGTTTCATTGTCATCGGCAGGAAAAAGACCGCCTTTGACCGTTGGGCCAAGGGGGGATAAACTTGACGGTTGACTCCCTAGCCATAGCTCACGCCCTTAGCGTAGACGCCGAATCCTAGCGCGCAGGAGCGGCAGGATGAGACGTTGGGAGCTATCGTTGCGAGCTTAGTGCTCCCGGAATCGATCAGTGTTAATGGACACGGGAGTGCCCACTGATCGAATCCGGGAAGTCCGGTGTATCATCCTGGGCACCGACCGGAATATCGGGCCCATGGGGTACCGGTACCACTTTCAGAGGCAACGCCTCACCATTAGACCCTAATTCCGATCGCTATCCTACCCGTAGGCCGTATCAGTGAGAGTCACTCATTGGAGTGGAAACCAAAGTCCCGGGTTTATTTTCTTATTGTTCATACCTTGCATTCCTTTCCGTGACAACCCATCAACCGATTCGGGCTAGCTCGCCCACGGGGTGATTTTGGTCCTCCTTGACACAAGCACATCCTAGCTTCCCTGTGTTCGACCCCCAAGCCACACTACAACACCGTGCACTTGCGGTTACAAATATCTAAACCCCTGCCATGCGGGTCACCGCCAGCGTGGCAGCATGTCAAGTTTATGGCGCCGTTGGGTGAAACTTTGCCATGCGGAACTGCGGCCGAGGGTGAGATTCCCGATGCTGGCTTCCGAGAAATCCACGAAGAACTCCTTTCCCTTGAGGATGCTCAGCTTGAGAAGTATGCATCGGGGCCTCAAGAATTTGAGATGAAAGAATTACCGCCGGGGCTAAAATATGAATATTTGGGAGCTGGCTCGACCCTTCCGGTCATAGTCAACTCTTCACTGCCCGAAGACCAAATGACCAAACTTCTTGGTGTTTTGAAAAGATTTAAAGGAGTTTTTGGATATGCAATTGAGGATTTAAAAGGGGTTAGCTTAGGCCTCTGCTCACACAGAATTCTGCTTGAAGATGAGCAAGCCTCCTCGATTGAGCCACAACGGAGGCTGAATCCCATAATGATGGAAGTTGTAAAGAAGGAGATTGTTAGGCGTCTACATGCCGGTATTATATACCCTATCTCCGATAGTCGCTGGGTTAGCCCGGTGCACATCGTACCCAAGAAAGGAGGAATGACGGTGGTACGCAATGAGAAGAACGAGCTAATACCAACGAGGACCGTCACGGGGTACAGGATGTGCATTGACTATAGAAAGCCGAACAAGGCTACGAGGAAGGATCATTACCCTCTCCCTTTATTGACCAGATGCTCGAGAGACTGGTGAAGCATAATTATTTCTGTTTCATGGACGGGTATTCAGGATTTCTTCAGATCCATATTCATAACGATGACCAGGAGAAGACGACTTTCACTTGCCCATTCGGGACGTATGCCTATAGAAGAATGCCGTTCGGACTTGGTAACGCCCCTGCTACATTCCAAAGACTCATGTCCGCTATCTTCTCCGACTACTCCCAAGACATCATGGAGGTTTTCATGGACGACTTCTCCGTCTATGGAACTAAGTTTGACTCGTGCCTCAACAATCTAACTAAAGTCATGGAGAGATGTCAGGAAAAGGGACTAGTCCTAAACTGGGAGAAGTGCCACTTCATGGTCCAAGAGGGAGTTGTGCTGGGTCACGTCATCTCTTCGAGGGGAATCGAGGTTGATAAGGCTAAAGTTGAAGTGATTGAAAAGCTTCCACCACCGCTCAATCTTCGAGGAGTCCGAGGTTTCTTAGGACACGCGGGATTCTACCGCCGCTTCATAAAAGACTTCTCGAAGATTTCTAGGCCGCTGACACAACTCCTCGTGAAGGACGTGCCTTTCGTCTTCAGCGAGGAGTGTATGGAGGCCTTCCGCACTTTGAAGCAAGCTTTGATTTCTGCGCCCATAATACAGCCACCGAACTGGAATCTACCCTTTGAGCTGATGTGTGACGCTAGTGATTATGCGGTTGGTGCCGTCTTGGGGCAAAGGAAAGATAAAAACCTTCATGTCATATATTATACGAGCAAAACCCTTGATACCGCCCAAAGAAATTATACTACCACAGAAAAAGAATTGCTCGCGATCATCTACGCCATGGATAAATTCCGACAATATCTCGTTGGCGCCAAGGTGATCGTGCACACGGATCACGCGGCTCTTAAATACCTATTGAGCAAGAAAGAAGCTAAGCCACGACTCATTAGATGGATTCTCCTCCTCCAGGAATTCGACCTGGAAATCAGAGAAAAGAAGGGGGCGGAGAATGTTGTTGCCGATCACCTGTCCAGGATGCCTACCCTCGATTTAAATGCTACGCCGATCGATGATTCACTCCCTAACGAGCATCTCTTCTCTGTCTCTTCCTCCTGGACCCCCTGGTACGCCGACATCGCAAATTATCTGCCTTGTGCCATCGTCCCCCACAATGTGAGCTTTCAGCAAAAGAAGAAATTTTTCCATGAGGTCCGCAAATTTTATTGGGATGACCCCCACCTATACAAAACCTGCAATGATGGGGTGATACGAAGATGCATCCCTGAAACTGAGGCGACCTCCATCATTTCCCACTGCCATGGGCAGCAATGTGGAGGGCACGCGAGCACCTACAAGACCACCGCAAAAATTCTCCAAAGCGAATTCTACTGGCCTACACTCTTCAGGGACACATATGTTTATGTCCAAGCCTGCGATAAATGCCAAAGAGCTGGGAATATCTCCAAAAGGAATGAGATGCCTCAACACTACATCCTGGAGATAGAAATCTTCGATGTATGGGGAGTGGACTTCATGGGACCGTTCCCTTCCTCCTCGGGGAACCGGTATATCTTGGTGGCTGTAGACTACGTGTCGAAATGGGTTGAAGCGATGGCCAGTCCAACCAACGATTCCAGAGTGGAGGCCAAGTTCTTTAAAAGCAACATCTTCTCGCGGTTCGGTGTACCTCGTGTCCTGATCAGTGACGGGGGAGCCACTTTATTGAGAAGAAGTTCGAGGCCCTCTTGAAAAAATACGGGGTACAACACCGGGTAGGGCGTGCCTACCACCCGCAGACCAGCGGTCAGGCGGAAGTCTCTAACCGGGAGATTAAAAGCATACTAGAAAAGACGGTGGCCAATTCTAGAAAGGTCTGGTCATCAAAGCTTCCTGACGCGCTTTGGGCCTACAGGACGGCATTTAAAACTCCTATCGGCACAACTCCCTACCGGCTTATCTATGGGAACGCTTGCCATCTTCCTGTGGAATTGGAGCATAAGGCATTTTGGGCAGTTAAGAATCTGAACTTCGACACCAAGAAGGTAGGAGTGCACCGACAGTTACAACTCAACGAGCTCGACGAAATCCGGCTCAATGCCTATGAGAACGCCAAGATCTACAAGGAGAAGATGAAGCGGTGGCACGATAAGCGAATCTTGAAGAGGGAATTCAAAGAAGGGAACTTAGTTCTCCTATTCAACTCAAGGCTGAAGCTCTTTCCTGGAAAACTCAAGTCAAGGTGGTCGGGACCGTTCCGCGTCACCAAGGTTTTTCCGCATGGGGCTATTGAGATAATGGGAAGGGACGAGCCGTTTAAAGTCAACGGATAGCGTCTAAAACACTATGCAGTTGGAGAACCAGAATTCTCTCCGGTCGGATCCCCAACGAGCGACAACTCTTCCTCTAACCCTCCGGATCCTAATTGACCACCGCTAGAGGCGTCGAGCTAAACGACGTTAAACGAAAGCGCTTCATGGGAGGCAACCCATGTTCTAAACTTATGCTTCGTTTTTAAGGATTTTTTTCTACTTTATTTTTCTCTATTTTTATAAATAAATCCAGCCGAAACAACTTCCGTGAAGGAACTCAGGCGATTCTTGGGTTTTGCAGAAAACAAGGCCTCAACCGATCGGGTGAGTTCCCACCCGATCGGTTGGGATGTATCAGATACAAGCCGCATCTGTCCCCAAATGAACCGATCGGGTGAAGAATGGAGAGACCGGGTGACAAACCGAGTGATCTGGGGAGAAGTCTCGGAAAATTTTTGGGAAATATCAACCGATCGATTGAGTTAGAGCGCGATCGGTTGAGGCGACCGGGTGAGCAACCCCCAATTCTCGGGAAAAATTTAGGAAACGGTCAACCGATCGGGTGACTATTCACCCGATCGGTTCACCTGTAGCTGTTGGCCGACAGGAAACTTTCGAAATTGGCCTACCCGATCGGGTGAGAACTCACCCGATCGGTTCAGTCTCGCCCCTATAAATATCCCTACCGCACGATGACAGCCACCCGACCCCCGAAAATCCCCTTCACGCGGCTACACACTCTCCAACTGTCGAATCGACCTTCTCCACCCAACATACTGCCCCTAAACCCTCATCCCCTCTCACTCCCATACTTCCCCACCCCCGCCACCTTGCCATCGTCGACGTTCCATCATCAAAACACCCAAACCCTAACCCTAGCCCCCAAAATTTTTGAAAACCTGTTTCTTGTCGGATCAGCGAGCGGCGGCTTCCCGAATTGCTCCCTCCTACTACGCGAGTCCCCCGAGAGCTTGATCTTGCTACATTGATGTGTAACACTCTTCCACTCTACACATCTCTTACTTTATCTGTAATATCCTAGATTGGTGTTGTACCTGCTTCACTTGCTCTATATCCATCATAGGCACGACCCCACTTTCATTTTCACCACCCACATAGTCACCATGTCTAAGAAAGGGAAAGATATTGCATCATCTTTGCACCGTGATCCGCTCTACGGCCCCTTTTCCCCCTCTTTCCTTGGCATAAACCCTTCTACGGAAGAACAATCTGACCGTTTACGAGCACTACTTCATCACCCGATGAGACCCACACTCTTCGCCGATCGCCCCACACTCGAAGCTCTAGGGCTTTCAAACGGCGTCGCCAGAATTTTTAACTGTATCGGGTGACATACCCTCTCTTACATCCATGCTCACACACACAGAAATCTCACGCTTGAATTCCTCAGTTCCCTCGAGTTGTTTGATGGGGGTTTCTCCTTCTGCGCTTTCAACTGCGATTTTTCTCTGGGTTTCATCGAGTTGAACAATATCCTCAATCTCCGTCACCCCGATCTTAATAATGAACATTCCACCCACGATTGAACTGTCATCTACTCTCAATTCCAGGCTGATGGTGTTTGGCAACGATTTACCCGGTACACCACCTTTCCACCCGATGCTCTTGCCTCCTACATTATTCACCCGTGTTACCGCCTCGCCCATTGCATCCTCGCCAACACTGTTTTCGCCCGCGTGGATGTGTCCACTGTATCTAGGGATGAGCTCTTCTTTCTCTATGCCATGTCCGATGACAAGATCCTTGGGCACATCCCTATGCCCATAAACGCCGCTCATTGGATCGTCCACGAAATTTTTGCTGTTAGCCGCGCCAATTCTGGATCCATCTGTTGTGGTGGGATGATCACTCTTATTGTCAGCTGTGTGTTGAGAGTGCCACCCGACCTCCCTATTTTGCCTGGACGTAGTCGTATTGATCGCAATTACTTGATCGATATCAATATGCTCACTCCCTTCGGGGAAGACCGTGCTGTTTACCTCTATGGCCCCGCCTGCGCACCTTTCGCGATCTTGCCACCTTTGGCCCCTTTGCGGCTACCCTACCCCCCATCTCATCTGCCTTGGGAGTTTTACCCCGATCCTTGGTATTCTCCATTAGTGCATCTACCACCCTTGGATCCTCCCGATTGGCACCCAACTATCGGCCCACCTGGTACGATCTTTCTCCACCACAGCCCCCCGGTGCACATCGATCCTCCCGTGCTCCAGCCTGTCGCCCCTCCTTCCCCCATAGGCACACCCTCCTCTTCCTCTGAGGATTCTTTCATTCACTATTCCCCACCCTCCTCCCCCTCCCCCTACCATTCCAGTACCAGCGAATCCGATTGACCACCCCTTGCATATTTCTGCATTTCACGATCACATTTTATTTGCTAGCACTGTCATGTCTAGCTTGGGGGGACGTCTATTTCGGTGTGTTATCGTGTTTTGTTGTTTTTCTCATTTTTGTGTGTGTGCTTGTTTTTCCCCTTTTGAGTGTCGTGTCATGTAGTTTTATTTCTATTTTCGTGTCGTTTGATTTTGATTTTGATCTTTCTTTATTTTTAGTTTCATCTCTGTGTTTTCCTCTTTTTCATTTCTTTTTGTGTCGGTGCGTATTCCCCCCCCATCTTCATTGCCCTCCCGTACTCACTCATATTGCATTGAGGGCAATGCAAGCTTCAGCTTGGGGGAGTCGCACTATGTGCGCCATTTGAGTCCTTCTTTTTCGTTTTTGTGTCGTTTTCATCGTGTTTTTTTTCCTTTTTCTCTTCTCTTCTTTTTATCTCTTTCTCCTAGAGATGAACCCTATGATGAATCGCCACAAAGTCACACACACCTAGCATGGCATCGATAATCACACTCACTGACCCTAGGATTTCGAGTCCTCTTGCATTTCACGCATCGTGGGTCCACTTAGCTTTTTGTGAGTCGTGTGTCGTGCCTATCTGTTTGGTGTGCTTCTACTTTGTGATTTTACTTTATATACCTGTCCAGGAATGACCCCTAGATTATCATGCTTCGATTTGAATATGCGGTATTTGCTTCTACTATATGCATGCTATATTTATATCGTATATTTCAATTCGCATGCGTCGGGATTCCACAATTAAGGACTAGGATAACCCATTTAGCCTATGCTCTATTTAGCGAGAATAGTTTCCTTTGCCCAAGTGTTTAGATTTCGACTTCTTTTTTGTTTTACTTGGTGCAAATCCCCTCGTCGTGTACCGTTCTCCCACTTGGGAGAGTACACATGTGTATAGCCAAAAACCCAAAAATCCAAAAAAAAGTGAAAAGAAAAGAAAAAACCCAAAAAGAAAAGAAAAGAAAAATTTTGTATAGCCAAAAAGCCAAAAAAAATACAAATACCCAAAACCCAAAAAAATTTCAAGTGTGAATATTCTTCCTATCTACCGAGAATAAAGGGAAGGCGAGAATTTGCACCGAGTGTTCTACTCCACATCATCTCAACCCCCATCGTTTTCGAAAACACTTGACTTAGGAACTTTTTAGCTAGTATCTAGGCTATAGTGGCGTGATCTCCTTAACCCTAGTTGTGGAATCCCTGATGCATGATACGCTTCTATTCTTATACTCTTCTCATGCATGCTTGAACTAATATTCACCGCAATTTCAAATTCGAATCTGTATTTGGGTCATTTCCTGGATTTGCGTATATGAGCTCATAGCACATTGTAGAAAGCAACACCATTTGCTAGCACACGACCGCACTCACTCGCGCTTCACCGCGTGGGCCCACGACACTTATTTGGACTCGTTTTCCTAGGTTTAGTGATGTGATTTGACGTTTGCTTGCTTGGTGTGTCGTTTTTGATTTTGTTGGCTCTGACGGACGATCTAGGATATAGAGTTTTCTTTTTCTCTCTTTCTCTCTATTTTTCCCCTCCGAGCTCCTACTCTCACTCGTCTTCCTCGAGGACGAGGAAGAGTTCAGCTTGGGGGATTTTGACGTGCGTTTATATTTCATATATTCACGCACGTTTTCTTTTGTGTTTCTCTGTATTTTCCGCCGTCTTTTATTCGTTTTCTCGTATTTTCTCGTTTTCTTTCACTTTTCTTTGTTTCTCCATGTTTGCAGGAGATTGCCCGCGTAGGGGACGTTTAACGACGATATCTCAAGTCCCCGGAACAACGGGAGGAGTCACGCGTGATCCAGGGGGCCAAACGACGAAGATTTCATCTTTCAGCCCCTCACCCGATCGGTTGGTCATCTCCAACCGATCGGGTGATGCACGCGTGCACCACCCGGTCTCAGCCTGAGCTCAAGTGAAAGTCACCCGACCGGTTCACAGGCCGGTTCAACGGGGGCCAACTCTCTGTCTTCTCGAGCCAAATTCCAACCGATCGGGTGACTCTCACCCGATCGGTTCATCTGTAGCTGATGCTGAGGAGCCGGAGACACGGGCACCCAACCGATCCCTTCACCCGATGGCGCCAAGGTCCAACCGGTCACTCCAAGAACTCACCCGACCGGTTCATATGACCGGGTGAAAGTTCGCCGTTTTCTGTTTATTATCTGTAACGGATCACCCGATCGGTTGACTTGTCAACCGATCGGGTGATACGAGAGCCTATAAAGAGAACCCCTAGGGTTCCAGAAACGGAGAGCTGCTAGTTTTTACTGTTTTCTCCTATTGTGACGGCTGTAATTACTATTCTATTGTAAGTTTTCAGATCTTTCTTAAACTTTAGTATTATCTTAATTGCTCTATTACTTCCGCATTCCAATCGTCTGATTATGATTTCCACGGTTCATTTTCGTTTAGATCGCTTTTTAATGAATATTTGTGAGTAGTTCACAAATCTGGGATTTTGGCGGAAACCCCTTCGGGGGCTCTTCCTGATGCATCCATAGGGTTAGAAAATCGATAGGGATTAGGAATCTAATGGTTATGCGGGGTGTTTCATTGTCATCGGCGGGAAAAAGACCGCCTTTGACCGTTGGGCCAAGGGGGAATAAACTTGGCGGTTGACTCCCTAGCCATAGCTCACGCCCTTAGCGTAGACGCCGAATCCTAGCGCGCGGGAGTGGCAGGATGAGATGTTGGGAGCTATCGTTGCGAGCTTAGTGCTCCCGGAATCGATCAATGTTAATGGACACGGGAGTGCCCACTGATCGAATCCGGGAAGTCCGGTGTATCATCCTGGGCACCGACCGGAATATCGGGCCCATAGGGTACCGGTACCACTTTCAGAGGCAACGCCTCACCATTAGACCCTAATTCCGATCGCTATCATACCCGTAGGCCGTATCGACGAGAGTCGCTCGTTGGAGTGGAAACCAAAGTCCCGAGTTTATTTTCTTATTGTTCATACCTTGCATTCCTTTTCGTGACAACCCATCAACCGATTCGGGCTAGCTCGCCCACGGGGTGATTTTGGTCCTCCTTGACACAAGCACATCCTAGCCTCCCTGTGTTCGACCCCCAAGCCATACTACAACACCGTGCGCTTGCGGTTACAAATATCTAAACCCCTGCCACGCGGGTCACCGCCAGCGTGGCAGCACGTCAGGTACAAAGCCCTAGCTTTAGAAGGCCAAGGATGGACTTAGTCCCAAGTGGACAGATTGTCACCATTGGGTTATACCTCGGCATCTATAAGTGTAGTTAGAATGTATTCATGGGTTGGTATACTCGGTTTTAACATATGATATAAATAAACGATGTATGAAGGTATGTGTAACTTTAATATGTAAGCATTAATAGGGAGTTAGTAAAGTACATTAGTATATATATTAATAGATAGAATATATTTGTGTGTGTGGATGTATATGTGTGCGTGTGTCTTTATTTGTGTGGATATGCGTGAATGTATGTATTTGTTATGTATGGGTATTTGAAGAGATATATGTGTGGGTGGTAATGTGTTCGCATAGATATATAAGTATTATATGTATATTGGCATGTATTCCTATAAGCATGTATCTATAACTATACCTAGATGTACACTACATTATAGATATTGTATGACTATTTGAGTGTATCCTTATAACTCATATTGTAAGTGTTCGTATATGGACGAACTATGAGGTGTATGTATAAAAATATTGTTTATATGGTTTGAGGAGTAGATAGTATATGATGTATAAATCTATATGTAAGGTATACTATCTGGGTGTTTAAATATTGGGTATTAATAAATTCATGGTATATATGTTGGTATATGGATGTTTGCTTGTACGTCTAGGTAGATGTATGTTTGGATGTATAATAATGTATGATGGTATACATGGAGTAATTATATGTCTATGTATACTATAAATATGATTGTATGAATTGATGTAGTAAGATATGTATATATAGGTATAGCTACATTTGGATATGGATCATAAGTAGTGTGTGAAATATATTGGCTTACTAAATGGTGTGTATAGATATACATAAGTAGGTATGTCAAGTTATACAATATTGGTGTGTATTTATATATCATGTGATGATATGTGAGTGTAACATGTGTATAAGATTTGTATATGCATATGTCTTGTGTATACAAGTGTGTGTGTGTATGTATATGTATACATATACTGTATTGAAATGATTCTTGTGCTATAGTATATATATAGTGTTATATGTATATATATATACTGCATTGAATATATACATGTGTGTGTGTATATATATATATATATGAATAGTTGACTGCTTGTATGTAAGTATATTTGTATGGTATGTATGTGTTTAAATATAGAACTACGTGAGTGAATATTGGATGTGAATACATATGTATATATCCATGCATATGTAAAGTGAGTATGTATTAGAATGTTGATATACTATAAATATATACTAACCGGACTATTTACTATAGTAATATACACTGTGAACATATTTTTGTGTGAACGAATATATATAATTGCATGTATAGTTGTAAGTGTTTATACATATGTGCTTAAGTGATATATTTGTGTATGGTAACCCACTGGATATGTGGTGCATCATATTAGTGTGTATAAGTATTAGTGTATGACTATCTACTATCAGTGTATCAATATTTGGATATATCTACCTACATATGTATGTTAACAAGGTTGTATCCATATTGGATGTGATGTATATAGTAGTATGTGTATATATAAATGGATGTATACTTGGTTGTATACTTACATCTATACATGGATGTATCTAGGTATATCTATAGGTGTGTATATGTATAAGTATGTTAGCCCCGTGACTTATGATTATCGTGTGTTTAAGTATCGTATGAGCATGTATGCATATAGATATATGTAATTATAAGGAGTGTGTGATTATATATAGGTGTATGTATTTAGATATATCTATATGTGTATCCATGAAATAGCATATATCCTTGAACATATACTTGTGTGAATCTTTATGTAAGTGCATATGTGTTGGGTAAAGTAAGTGTATAGAGGTGGGTGTGTATATTGATACCTTGTGTGTAACAATATTTCTACTTATCACTGTGCACAGATATTGATGTCTATATGTATAGGCGTACTAGTATGTGGGTACATATGTGTGTATGATCTATGGTATAGTGCGTGTATATATGAATGTATAATGTATACCTATATCATTTTTTGCATTTCATGGGTGTGAAGACCCTTAGACCTAATCAACCTCCTGTTTAACCCTTAGTTTTGGAAAGTCCGAGGACTGACTTTGTTTTTAAGGTGGGTAGAATGTAATATCACGTGTTTATAAATATGAGTATGATATACGTATTATTGGACGTATTCATGTGTATTAATATTTTGGGTATTTTCAATAATTTTCTTTAATTTTTTTAAAGCCAAAATTGTTTTCAAATAATTTTAAACATCATTGTTATCATAGAGAATGAAGTATTGAAGTGGAATACATGGTATTATGGTATGACATGTGGTATAATGTGGGTATTTATTTTTTAGAAGTGGAGAAGGCCTAACCAATTCCTTGAGTTAGAAATTCAACCTTCGCGGGTACGGGCCATAGTGGGAGCAAAGGTGGACGTTCTTCGTAGACAAGCTGATCTGCCAAGGAGCTGCAAGAGAGACAAAAGGCAGAAGCCAAGATGCTCCGTGCATATGTTCGGTCCATAGAGGACGAGCTCGACAGGTTAATGGCAGATATCAAAACACTCTGCATACAAACTCGCTCCACAGGGAACGAGCTTGAGAAACAGGGGCGAAACTCCAAAGGTTGCAGTCGACGAGGGCCGAGGTGATAAGGCAGACTGATCTGGCCCACTCCTTCGATTCCAAACTCAATGGAGACTCAGTTGATGTGGGCTGAAAAGGATGTGCCTAAGCTCAAGAAGAGGTGACATGAGTCTGACGAGGCCATCAGCCGCCTTTGGCAAGAGCAAGATGATCAAGCCACTGTTTTGTGGACGGATCTGAAGAAGTAAGAGGCAGAACTCCAGCGGTAATCTGAGATCCAGAAGAAGTATACCGAGTACACCAAGACCTTTGCCCGTCTTGAGCCGGATTATGGAAGCCAGGTCACCACCTTTCGGGATGAGTTTGGAGAGGTCTCATTGAACACTTCAAAAGCTGGAAGCGAAAATAGCCACACTTCTTTAGGTGGAAAAGTAGTTGTGCATTGAGTTCCAAACCAAGCTAGCAGATGCAGAGCTCCTGTCGAACTGCTTTTATGCTGAGGAGATCCAATTTCCAAGGGCTTCACTCGAGGAGGTGTACTTAATTCTAGTGAGAAATTGTGTAATTTTTCCATTGTTTTAGTTGCTTTTTGTGCACATATTATGTTAATTGAGCTCTAATACACGCATTTCAATAATACCATTTCATATTAGAGCATATCATTTATTTATGTGTATAATACCATTTTTATGCCTAATTTGGTCTTCTCTTATTTTTTCAAGTATTCCTAGGATTTTTCTTAATTTATTGGCTATTTTCCAGATTTTTCTGAGCTTGGAGGGATTTTCTAAAATTTTGAGAAGGCCAAAATAGCAATTTTGGAAAAAAAAAAGAATAATGAATCGACCTGCAGGTCTGCCCAACTGCCCTACCGACAGCCTGTGTATTGGGCAGGCACAGCAACCCGACCCAACCCAACTGGCTTCTTTAAGTCAGCAGGCATGGACTAGTGGGTAGCGGGCATGCCACACCAAAGATCTGACCCGCAATCGACCCATTAATCTTTTTGAGTAATTTGTTGGGTTTTCGGGGTTAAACCCTTGTAGATTCAACCCAAAACAAGTTTTGATCATTTTATAGGGTTCTAGCCCCAATTTTTCCCAAATTCTTCATCCTATCTTCACCTACCTTCGACCTTGGGCTTAGAGGCCACAACTAAATGAGTTATAGACATTAGGGAGCATAATAAGGGAGAGATAACATAGACTCTTCGGTGAAATCTTCTCTTTTTCTTTGTGTATTTGTTTCTAGGGCTTGTAATAATGTGTTGAATGATATTTTTGTATAAAAATGATTCCTTTCTTATTATGAAGCGCTAGTTCAAAATTTGTATGAGTTGTGGCTAATTTAGAGATATGCTATTTATAATTTCCATTGTCCCTAATTTGTGTTGTCGCACCTATGGATGACGAACCCCTATAATTGATTTCTACATTATGATTTCTCAAGCATATATCCAAAAGGGCATACTTGAGGGCCATTACCATAACATTAATGATTAGGGAGGCTACACTAGAACAACCCTTATTTTAACCCATAAAAAGGCATCATCCGATTGTGTAAACCCATAAGGCTCACAATTGAGTTATAAAATCCATTCGTTAATTCCCCAAAGCAGATTTACAGATGACATTGGAATCATGATTAACTTTAACCCTAGATGAACACATGACTCATGCAAATCACCCTTGACCGAATTCCACTTTTATCCTCTAACCCTAGTTATCCTAGGATAGGTAGATAGTTTCACTTATTCTTTCTTTCCCATTACCTTGTTAATGAGGTGGTCATATTATCGCCATTAGTTTCCCATAATCTATTGAAAGTCCATAATTGTATAACAAATTGTCCTTGTGGATTCGACACCAGACTCGCCGGATTTTTATTACTTCTTGACCTCCTGCGCTTGTGAGTAGCACTATTTATAGGCAAACGGTACCCTGAATATATTGGTCTTCGATCATTCCTGGACATCTTATGTGATGTTCCTCTACCAACCGGTGAGATTTCGACTACCGATGGACCCTGTATCATAGCTACTGAAGTGCTTGTCGATCATATTTTGTAAGACGAGGTGCACACAGCCAAATAGCAGCCCGAGCAGAATGTGTAGCTTGTACTTTGTTTTTTGTTACCTTTGTATGCCGCACTAGTCAACCAATTTTTGTAGGGGGGACTTCTTATCGTAATGAAGAAGTGACCGGCGCCCCGTTTACGGTTTGGGCGCAGTGTCGTTTTACCGCAAGTGCACGGTTAGTGTAGGGTGCGGGTTTATCGAACACATGGAGGTGGATGGCTTGAGTGGCTACTAGCCTCGCCTAGGTTGTGTGCTAGCTACGCGGATGATATGGGGGAAGTGTAGAAATGAAAGAAAGAAATGAAAATGACACAAAATGAATCACCGCTAACACAGGCTAGAGCACTCATGACACTTGGCATTTGACTTGACCCAGGGTGAGACCTTGCCCCAAAAGTGTAAGATCCTGCCAAAACAGAGTTAGGATCGATAATTAAAGTTGAGACTTACACTTGCGTATGCGGAACGATAGTCTCGAAACTTTGCCTTCGGATTCGCCACGACGGATCGAGTCTTCTTACGAATGGAGTAAGGCTACTAATCCACAATCTAAATCTCTATTTTAGATTACGAACTTGGATAGAGGAAGAGAAAGGATTTCTGCAGAGCTTCGCTAGAATGAAGTTGCATGCATGAATGCCATGCAAAAGGTGTTAGAAATGGCTTACCCTTGGGTCTTATTTATAGCCCCCAAGGTAGTTATTTTAGGGTAAGTTGTTCCTTTGGAACAACTTAATTAAGGTGTACCATGATACATGTCACATTATAAGCTTAAGTTGTACCATATGCATGGTACAACATAAGCTTAAGATATTCCCCCTTTATTAGCCATATGTCGCATGCACTTATGCATATATAAAGCGACTTTCCTACTCATCCAGAGATCCTCTCCGTAAGGGAACACATTCCCTTTGCACACGACTTCGTGTACGCGACGTTCGAGGTCCGTATTCCCTCGTACATCCCCCACAAGGGTGTACAAACGTCTTCCATATCCAACATCTCCCACTCACACTTGAGGGGATTGTAAGAGAACGTCTTTCCCTTAGTTCTTTCATCTATCATACCGAGAAATAGACCGTGCGACCGTCATGCGCGTAGAGTCTGTTGTTGTGCACTTGTTAGAGATACACAACGACCTCGAAGGTGCAAAGTTGAGTAGTTCAACGCATGCTTTACCCTAGATTATTTCTTCACATTTCTTATACTCTATATTCAACAATTGAATCCCATCTGGATTACAATTGGCTGGCCAGCTTTGAATCATTAAAGTCCAAATGCGAATATGAAATCAATCTTCCTCTTCTTGCGAACCTTCTGATCTTGACTTGATTCGCTTTTCTAACGTGCCCCGCCGAGCCGAATTATCATAGCCCATTAGCAACACGCTAAGATAGCGATCATCTCGTCAAATCTAAAGGAACCAATTGGAGTCCTTGAGGGTAAGAGTTAAGACCCGTATGGCCTTTGAGTCTCACATAATAGCAAACACTATTGCTACTAACTCAGTGGTCGAAATGCATACGTGGTATGAACACGTACTACAACATCACTCCTTTCCCAGGGAGAGTATGTCTTAATGATGTTGTACGGATGAAAGATCAGACACCACAGTGCCTATCTTTTTGAGTCCCCTTACTACTCGTGAAATATTCACGGACTCTCATCCTGCATAAGACAGATAGGATTAAAAAAAATCCTATGAGATCTCTTTCAAATATCCTTGTGATATAGATCTCAGATCTTTAGTAAGCATCCATATGATGCAGATATTTTATTCGACTATCTTGTTTAAGTCACGACTCTAAATCATTTGTCTAATGATTTTGACTTTAAACTAGTCTCATCTCTATCTTATCCATCTGATAAGATAAGGCGGTTGCTCATGTGAGAGAGCCAACCTTAATCTGTCCGACATACACACAATAAAATAGCTGAGACTCAAACACAAATGTAAAAAAATCATTTGTAAGAAACTTGTATGCAATGTATAAAAGAACTTCTTTCTTTTATTAAACTTTGATCTTCTATAGACATGGGAAATATTACAAGATACAGCTCAGCACCTACGCATTCCCATAGATGATAAGTGTTTGTAGAACACATCTCTGGGGATCGCCTTAGTAAGGGGATCCGATATCATCTCATGCGTGGATATGTATCCTATGTCTACTTCCTTCCGTTTGTCATAGTCCTTCGCAAACTTGAATCGAATGTCAATGTGTTTGGTCTTACAATGAAATTTAGGATCTTTGACGTAGGCAATCGAAGCTTGACTATCACTGTATATAGGAACAGTGCTCGAGTCAGTGGCATTCGTCAGCCTGTCTAAGAATTTCCTAAGCCAAACGGCTTCTTGGACCGCCATGCTGAATGCTACGAATTCGGCTTCCATGGTTGATAGGGCGATGCAGGTTTGCTTCTTGCTGCTCCAGGATATTGCACCATTCCCGAGCAAGTAAACAAAGCCTGAGGTAGATCTTCGCTCGTCGAGATCACCCGCCCAATCAGCATCGGTATAGCCTTCGAGTCTCAAGGTATTGCCTTGATAGCATAACGCATAGTCCACAGTCCCTTTGAGGTATCTTAATATCCTCTTCACCGCTTTCCAGTGTGCCTGTCCTGGGTTGGATTGATAACGGCTTACCATACCAACAGCATAGCAAATGTCCGGTCTGGTACACATCATGGCGTACATCAGACTCCCGACAGCACTGGAGTATGGAACTTTTTCCATAGCTTTCTTTTCTTTTGGATCTTTGGGACACATTTCCAAACATAGACCCTCGCCTTTGCTTATCGGAGTACCAATTGGCTTGCAGTCCTGCATATTAAACCGTTCTAAAACTTTCTTTATATATGTCTCTTGAGAGAGAGAAAGAAGTTTCTTGGAACGATTCCTTGAGATCTTAACCCCAAGGATATATGCAGCTTCACCCATGTCTTTCATCTCAAAGACGGATGAAAGCCAAGCTTTGATATCCAAGATAAGACGCTTATCATTTCCGGCTATAAGTATATCATCTACATAAAGAGACATAATTACATACTTGTTTTTAATCCTCTTAATATATACACAGTTGTCTTCGTCGAGCATGGAGAAACCATACGACAAAACGACTTCTTGAAAGCGCATATACCACTGCCTTGAGGATTGTTTAAGACCATATATGGATTTACGAAGTTTACAAACCTTATGTTTGTTTTCTTCTTGTACGAACCCGTTTGGTTGTTCCATGTAGATCTCCTCATCTAGTTCTCCGTTAAGAAAAGCAGTCTTTACATCCATCTGATGTAACTCGAGGTCCAAACAAGCCACCATTGCCAGAATTAAGCGAATGGAGGTAAAACGCACGACAGGAGAGAAAGTCTCTTCGTAGTCTATTCCTTCCTGTTGCGTGAAACCTTTCACAACAAGGCGAGCTTTATATTTCTCGATGGAGCCATCAGCCTTATGCTTGATTTTGAGAACCCACTTGTTCCCAATGGCTCTACGTCCCTTAGGTAAATCAACCAAGTCCCAGACTTGGTTTGTTTTCATGGATTGAAGTTCTTCTTCCATAGCCGCTATCCATTTATCTTTAGCAGGGCATGTGACGGCCTGTTTGAAATTTGCAGGTTCGTCATCATCTTGTAGTAATATCATGAATGTTTGAGGAAATTCATCCTCAAATCTCAGAGGTGTTAGCCTCATTCGATTACTACGTCTTGTTTGAGTTTGGTCACTCCCACTTGGAATGACATCACTCCCATTTGGAATAATATCACTCCCACTCGGAATAGGATTGGTATCGTTCGTATCATCCATTGGTGAAGTTTGAAACGTATTTTCTTCTTCACCAAGAATTCTCCCACTCGAACGTTCCGATCCTTCTTGATCCCAAGTCTCAAACAAGGATAAGTCTTGACTTATCTCACACTGTCTTGGAAACTCATTTTCCAAGAAGACAACATCCCTCGATTCGAATTCTATAAGACCCCCATTGTCCTCTTGACCGACGAAAACATATCCTTTGGAGTTTTCAGCGTATCGGATGAAGATACACTTCCTCCCACGTGGCCCAAGTTTGCCATATTTGTGAGAGGATAAATGTGCATAAGAGGCACAACCCCAAGGTTTTAGAATGCTTAAGTCTGGAGTTCTATTGTTCCACAACTCATAAGGAGTAGAACTTACCGACTTCGAGGGTACACGGTTTAAGATGAACGCTGCCGTCAATAATGCATCACCCCAAAAGGTGATAGGCAAATTTGCCTGTGACATCATTGATCGGACCATTTCCATCAATGTCCTATTTCTTCTTTCCGCAACACCATTTTGTTGTGGAGTATAAGGCATAGTTATTTGATGAACTATGCCTTTTTCATCACAGAGTTCCTTAAAACTCGTTGATTGATATTCTCCACCCCGATCGGTTCGCAAGACCTTTATCTTGCGATCTAGTTGATTTTCCACTAAACTCATATAGTTTTTTTTTGAAGCAAGTTAAAGCTTCATGTTTGTGGGAAATCAAATAGATGTGACCGAAACGAGTGAAATCATCAATGAAGGTGATGAAATAGGACTTCCCGCGTCTTGTCTTAACATTCATTGGACCGCAAATGTCCGAATGGATAAGCTGTAATGGAACTTCGGCCCTTGTGCCAGTTCCAAACGGCTTGCAACAAGTTTTCCCTACAAGACAATGTTCGCAAGTTGACATTTCAACTTTTGAAACATTAGATAGCAAGCCACTTTTGGCAAGTCTATCCATTCTAGTTGGTCCAATATGACCAAGTCTTGCATGCCAACAAATGATCTCAGATACAGAGTTAGAAGCATTTGTCAAATGAAAACTTTCATTAATGGAAGAAGAATCATCATACATTGTGTTTAAAACAATTAATCCATTACAAACATTACCAGAACCAATCAAAGAATTATTACAAACAAGGTCAACATATTGTTTATAGAACCTCCACTTATAATCTAAAGACATTAACATGACCACGGATACGATATTTCTTCTAATATCTGGAGCAAAGAGGACGTCGTGCAATAATAAAGTCCGGCCGTTGTCGAGAACTAACTTGCATGCTCCGACGCCTTTGACTTCAACACGAGTGTTGTTGCCGACGTATATCCACTTTGTTCCTTGAGTTATCCTTCGATACTCTACGAAGAACCTTCTGTCCTTCGCTACGTGGTCTGTGGCCCCTGAATCAATCAACCAAAAATAGTCAGATTCAGCAAGAAACATGGAACTAGAAACACATATGTAACTAGCCCTACAAGTTACCTTATCACTTCCATCCGTACATGTACGGGCGAAGTGACCGTACTTGTTGCACTTAAAGCACTTGATCTTCTTCAAGTTTTTCTTCTTTGAGTGCACATTCTTTTGCCACTTTTTGTTCTTAGTCTTCTTTGAGGTTTCCGGTTCTTGCTTTCGTTCGCTCAAAAACCTTAAGCGTTTATTCTTCCGCTTATTTCCTCCATGTGAGGAACTAGCAGCCACGTGCACTTCTGCACTTGGTTTTGCGGCTTGAATCCGCTCTTCCTCGAGTTCGAGGTGTTTTGATACATCGCTTAAAGTTTTAATGCACTCATTATGAGTGAGATGCATTTTCATGTTATCCCAGCTATCTGGGAGTGAACGAATGACTGCTTGGATCTGCTGTTCGTCAGACAGCGTAACACCCGCATCCTTTAATTCAGATATAAGATTCGCCATGTGGCGGAGATGCTTTTTCATAGAATGATCTCGCCGCATCTTGTACGAATCAAATTGAATATTTAAGGAGCGGAGTTTGGTAACCGAAGTTCCACCAAACTTTATTTCTAGCTCAGACCATATGTCTTTGGCTAGGTCGAATTCCCGAAATAGACACATTATGTCATTGTCCATTGCGGACAGTAACGTAATACGTGCTATTTTGTTCTTTCGAGTCCAAGTGTCATAAGCTTCCCGGTCCCTCTTGTGTTGGGACGTATTGCCCAACTCAGGTTCTTCCATTATGTTTTGGAGTGTTTCAAGCACATCTTGCTCCTCCAAAACATATTGGATTTTAATTGACCAAAGTTTATAATTGTCGCCGTTGAGCTTTTCACCTTTGTTAAGCTCTGCGACAATGTTCTTAGAAGCAGTAGACATATTCGATTCAAAAAACTGCAAAGAAAATGAAAAACACGATCAAAATTCAATGCATAAAGTTTCGATTCTTTAAACACTTGATAAGTTCCTTGGATGCGTTGAAATGTTACTCTAGAATCGAGAAGTTCACTACGTTCCCAACTACCATCTAGGAGTAACTTTCAAAGTATCCCTCTTACTTATCTTAAGTAAAAAGAAATCAGAAATAATACACGTATGGTATTAGCAGCGGAAAAATACTTTGAAAAACATATCTTTCAAAATGGAATAGGTGAGAGTTTGCGCAAAGAATTTTAGCGCAACAATTGCCAAGCCACGAGACCTGTTCTACACACCCATGGGTTAGATAACCATGGCCGGATCGTGGTAGGACTTGGAATTCTAAATTGCGCTATCCCGATTTAAGGACGGAACATAACCTATTTGAAAATATCTTTGTCAAATAATTTGAAAGCACGTTGGCTAATCTCCGTAGAGTAGAGCACAACGTCATAAGTACATTGGCTAATCTCCGTAGAGTAGAGCACAATGACATGGCTAATCTCGCATGAAGTAGAGCTCTATAGCTAATCTTCAAGGAGTAGAGCCCAAGGAAAAACTTCATTAAAAACGTTAGCCCCGTATGGACTAGTTGTTATTGTGGTTAGCCTCGTATGGGCTAATCGGCACATTCGAGTTTGGCCAAGGCCTTTTGTCATCCCGTATGGGTCAATTGGCAAGTTTGCAGTCGACCCAGACCTTCTGCCAGATTGGTCGACCAAAAACACCAAATTGGTCGACCAATTTTTGGTCTGCAACTTCTTCCCGGCCAGGGCCTCTGCCCTGGCCGGGGCTTGGCCAAGGGCCGGCCAGGGCCTCTGCCCTGGCCGGCCAGGGGCCCTGACCCCTCGGCCAGGGCCTCTGCCCTGGCCGAGGCCGGCCAGGGCCGGCCAGGCCCTGGCCGAGGCCAGGGCGCCGGCCCTGGCCGAGGCCAGGGCGCCGGCCCTGGCCGAGGCCAGGGCGCCGGCCCTGGCCTCTGCCAGGGTCGGCAGGCCGGCCCTGGCCACTGCCAGGGCCGGCCAGGCCGGCCTGGCCTTGGCCGGCCACTGCCGGCCTGGCCATGGTCGGCCATGGCTTGGCCATGGCCGGTCATGGCCAAGGCCATTTTGGGCATTGGCCGGCCATGGCCCCTTTGGCCATGGCCGGCCACCCCCTTGAATGGGGTTGCCGCACACACTCCTCCCCCTTGATGGGGTGGTCGCCGGTGGTTATTGGCCGTAGCCAACCCCCTCCGCAAGTGGAGGGGGGTGCATGGCCTTCATAGCCCATTTGGCCATGGTGCACATGCACCAAATTTCATCTTACCCGATGGAAATAACTACCATCATCTTCCTCGATGAAGCACCCGTTCGTCGATGAAGCACCCGTTCGTCGAGAAATTAGTTATTTCTTAATGGCCGTGTGCCAAAAATGAATAACATACTACGTGAACGGTCGGTTCTTCCCGTCACGGAGAGTTCCTACCATATCCGTAATGATAGGAGACCCTAACGTGAAAAGAACAACCGCTGCGTTCTCTCCGTCACGAAGCGTTCCTACCATATCCGTAATGGTAGGAGACCCATTCGTGAAAAAGACAACGACTCGTTCATAGTTTCGACGGGACGACGGTTTGACCGGGGCGAACCCATATGGCTCTGATACCAATGTAAGATCCTGCCAAAACAGAGTTAGGATCGATAATTAAAGTTGAGACTTACGCTTGCGTATGCGGAACGATAGTCTCGGAATTTTGCCTTCGGATTCGCCACGACGGATCGAGTCTTCTCACGAACGGAGTAAGGCTACTAATCCACAATCTAAATCTCTATTTTAGATTAAGAACTTGGATAGAGGAAGAGAAAGGATTTCTGCAGAGCTTCGCTAGAATGAAGTTGCATGCATGAATGCCATGCAAAAGGTGTTAGAAATGGCTTACCCTTGGGTCTTATTTATAGCCCCCAAGGTAGTTATTTTAGGGTAAGTTGTTCCTTTGGAACAACTTAATTAAGGTGTACCATGATACATGGCACATTATAAGCTTAAGTTGTACCATATGCATGGTACAACATAAGCTTAAGATATTCCCCCTTTATTAGCCATATGCCGCATGCACTTATGCATATATAAAGCGACTTTCCTACTCATCCAGAGATCCTCTCCGCAAGGGAACAGATTCCTTTTGCACACGACTTCGTGTACGCGACGTTCGAGGTCCGTATTCCCTCGTACATCCCCCACAAGGGTGTACAAACGTCTTCCATATCCAACAAAAAGGTGGTACCTAGCGTCCATGGCCCGATATTCCGGTCGGTACCAAGCACGCTAGGCCTACCCGGTTCCGGACGGTGGGCATTCCCATGTCCATTAACACCTTCCGCAACCGGGAGCATTAAGGCCACAATGATATCTCCCAACACTTCGTCCAAGCCGCTCCCGCGCGCGAGGACTCGAAGTCAACGCTCGGGGCGTGAGCTATGGCTAGGGAGTCAACCGCCAAGTTTATTCCCCCTTTGCCCGACGGTCAGAGGCGGTCTTTCTCCCGCCAATGACAATGAAACACCCCTGCGTAACCCTAATGGCCAAATAGGTCAAATGTGATTTCTAGCAATACATCTAAGCGGGTCTTGACAGGACAAGCACCCGGACCCCAATCCCCAACACATCTAGTGTGTTGCCATACGAATTGCACTCAGATTGCTAGAAATCCCCATTGGCACATTTCATCGAACACATGCAATGCAACCAAGCCAAATGTAAATTTCCAAGCATCAATCCTACCCTAACCCGTATTATGGTTCATCAAACACTACTCGATGGTGAAGAACATGATAGAAAGCAATAATAATGACAAACAAACATTCACCATCAAGCAACAAAGAAAATAACACAAAACAATAGAAAATGAGAGAAGAAAATACTTAGCTTGCAATTGAGTCTTCAATCCATTACAAAATTTATTGAACAAAAGACCTAATCTAAAATAACCTAAGCCCCCTAGCAAAGGGACTGAAAAAGCCCTAAAAACTCCAGAAGAACCCTCTCCAAGTCGTGCCCCCACTTCTATTTATAAACCCCCCAAAAAACCTTAACAGTTCGGGTCCAGAACTGTCAAAAAAGGCCCACCCGATCGGGTGGAAACTCACCCGATCGGGTGGAATAAACAGAGAGCTCAGATTCGCAGAAACAGATCTCACCCGGTCGGTTGACAAGTCAACCGATCGGATGAAATGAAATTCCAGACTGCAGCCAGTTTCAGCACATAGCTGCGCTTAGAAAATTCCAAAAAAATCTAGAAAAATCGGATTTGGGCATGCGACCTATCGTTGAAAAGCTAACGACGATGCCGACGCTAGAAAAATAAGAGATCACCCAAAATCCTTTTGGAATGATAGCAGATCTTTAATGAATGAGCAGCGGTGTGCGAAAGCGGAAGAAAAGGCCACCCGATCGGTTGAAACATCAACCGATCGGGTGAGCCGCTTGTTGATTTGGCCGTCGGGCTTCGGGAGCTTCAACCGGTCGCTGAGGAGAACGGGTGGTATGACCGGATCGTCGTTTGGGAAACATCAGCTTCAGATGAACCGATCGGGTGAGATATCACCCGATCGGTTGGAATTAAGCTCCAACTTCCCGAGAACTCTGTTGGGATGAACCGGTCGGCGAACCGGTCGGTTGACTTTGCACTTTGCTCCAACTTCAGTCCGGGTCGTGCACGCGTGCATCACCCAATCGGTTGGCTGTGTCCAACCGATCGGGTGGGGGCTGAAAAGTGGCAATCTTGGTCGTTTGACCCCCTGGATCACGCGTGACCCCTCCCATTGCTCCGGGGACTCATGATATCATCGTTTTATGTCCCAAATGCTGTAAATTCCTGCAAAACACGGAAAACACGGAGAAGTGAAAGAAAACAAGAAAACACTCGAAAACGAATAAAAGACGGCGGTAAAATACGGAAAAAACACGGAAGAAAACGTGCGTAAATATATGAAATATAAACGCACGTCAAAATCCCCCAAGCTGAACTCTTCCTCGTCCTCGAGGAAGACGAGCGAGAGTAGGAGCTCGGAGGGAGAAAATAGAGAGAAAGAGAGAAAAAGAGAACTCTGTATCCTAGATCGCCCGTCAGGGCTAACAAAATCAAAAACGATACACAAGGCAAGCAGACGCCAAATCATATCATTAAACCAAGGAATACGAGTCCAGACAAGTGCCATGGGCCCACGCGGTGAAGCGCGAGTGAGTGCGGTCGTGTGCTAGCAGACGGTGTCACTATCTACGATGTGCAATAAAGTTCCATATACACGTACCCAAAGAAAGACCCAAATATCGATTCGATTCGAATAAAGCGGTGAATATATAGCTCAAGCATGCATGAGAATAGAGCAAGAATCGAAACATATCATGCGTCATGGACTCCACAACTAGGGTTAAGGAAATCACCACACTATAACCTAGATAATAGCCAAAAAGTTCCTAAGCCAAGGTTTTCGAAAACGATGGGGGTTGAGATGATGTGGAGTAGGACACTCGGTGCAAATTCTCGCCTTCCCTTTATTCCCGGCAAGTAGGAAAAAATATTCACACGGGAATTTTTTTTGGTTTTTGGGTATTAGTATTTTTTTTGCCTTTTGGATATACATATATTTTTTCTCTTTTCTCTTTTTTTTGGGTTTTTCTTTTCTCTCTTTTTTTTGGATTTTTGGGTATTGGAATATTTAAATGTGTACTCTCCCAAGTGGGAGAACGGTACACGACGAGGGGATTTGCACCAAGTAAAACAATAATGAAATCGGATTCTAAACACTTGGGCAAAGGAGATATTTCTCGCTAATCAGAGCATAGGCTAAATAGGTTATCCTAGTCCTTGTTTGTGGAATCCCGACACATGCGAATTGAAATATACGATATAAATATAGCATGCATATAGAAGCAGATAGTAGAAGCAAATACCGCATATTCAAATCGAAGCATGATAATCTAGGGGTCAACCAAGGATAGGTATATAAAACATAATCACAAGGTAGAAGCACACCAAATGCTAGTCACGACACATGACTCACAAAAAGCTAAGTGGACCCACGATGCATGAAATGCAAGAGGACTCGGCTTCCTAATGTTAGTGAATGTGATTATCGAAGCCGTGCTAGGTGTGTGTGTGATTTTGTGGCAATTCATCATATGGGGTCATCTCTAGGAGAGAGAGAACAAAAGAAGAAAAGAAAAAAGAAAAAAAAAAGAAAAACACGGAGAAAACCGACTCAAATAACGAAGAAAAAGAGACAAATGACGCACGAAGTGCGACTCCCCCAAGCTGAAACTTGCATTGTCCTCAATGCAATAGTAGTGAAAACGAGAGGGCAATGAAAATGGGGGGGGAGTTACGCACCGACACAAAAAAATGAAAAACACGAAAAACACATGAGCGAAACTAAAAAATAAAGAAAATGAAACACTCAAATAAAAGGTATAAAACACGACAAAAGAACACCTTGACACAAACACATAACAACGACACACGAAAACATGCACACAAATCGATTTCCCCCAAGCTGAACATGGCAATGCCAGTGAAACGATATGATCAATGTGATGCAGAAATATGCAAGGGGAAGATCGGAAAAGAAAAGAAAGAAATCAAAATGCAGGAGAGACGGTGTGCTCATTCTCCTCGGAAGAGGATGAGGGTGAAATGATAGAAGGGCACGACATGAAGGGTTATTATGATGCAAAAGCAAATCCTAGATACGCTCCCCTCGCTAATGAGAGGAAACGAGATTATTTAAATCTAAACTAGAAAGCGGTAAATTTTTACACTACTGGATTTAGATACACCTGAGCCTAGGCGGATCCAAGATCTGGAGTGGGGCAGTTAGCTGCTCTAATTGCTCCTTCTGTGGCTCCGCCAGAAGCGATGTACCATGTGTGCCAATGGACCCAAGCAATGCACCTCCAAGCATCCTTAGTAGGTGTCCACCTGTGACCTGCAAAGGACGAGGTGCATTAGTCCATGGCAAGAAATTATTTCCCAAAATAAATGTATCCCAGAGATAATTGTCAACATAAGATGGAAAAATAATAAATGGGTGACGAATACTCCCTGAGAATGGGTCGCTATCCTCTGTACTAGTGACGACCGAATTCTCGCTCTCCATGAGAAGTGGCTCTCCAGGTAGTGACGCACCGCAGCATACCTCAAGGGAAGTAGATCCTGTGTCCTGCGAGAGATATGGCGTGTCAAAAATATATGAGTCTAAAGAAATAGGACGTGAAAAGCGAGACTCAAATGTGGAGTGAGAGTGGGTATGAAAATCTCCTTGAATAGGGGCAATATGCTCAAGTATATGCTCAGCCGTAGAAGAAGTGGAGAGCGACGGTAAAGGTAGATGTGACTCGGGCTCCATGGAGTGGACCATCGTATCCAAGCCCTCATGCACGTCCTCCTCGATGATATGCTCATACTCCACTATCTGCCCGATGTCCTGAATGACATCCTCATGGTTGACCACCGACCAAGGAGGAAGCTGTGACAGAGATGGCTGTGGAGGTGGATGTGGAGCGGACCCCTCGTATGTGGTCATCGTGTCCTCGTCCTCACGCACATCCTCCTCGCCCTTTTGCATAAGCTCTGTAAACTCCTCGGTCCTCTCATAGGACTCATGTGGGGTATCTAAATCAAGACAAGAAGTCTCTCCCACAGATCCTAGAGAAATCTCCCCATCCTCACTATCATCATCAAAAAATGCTTCGTCATCCAAGTGGTAGTGATGGAAAAATGGGGGATCGGCATGAGATGTGTCTACGGTGGCCGACGGCATGGTAGTCTCAATCATGAAAGTAGGTATATCCTCTCCTTCATCCCCTCTCCTCGGTGTAGGCTCGATGATTGGTACCATCAAGTTTCGTAATGTTTGGCCTTGGTTAAACATGGCACTTTCAAGGAGAGACACGAGGTTTGATTCTTCTTGTGTTGGTGGAGGGATATAAGGTTGAGAAAATGGATGGGAGGTGTTTGGGCTAAGGTTGTGGGAAAATGTTTGGCCTTGGTGTAGGGGGAGGCTCTCGAGCGTAAATGGGCAATCATAATACACATGCCCCGCCATCCCACAAGTCTCACAAACCACAACCGAATAAGGATCGTATCCTCCCATCTGAGCATCGAAATTTGATCTCCACATGGTAATATCAAAGATACCTGGACAACAAAAATAAGAAAACTAGAGAGGAGCGTCAATAGTACAAGAGAATAACAAAAAGATAATATAATGATGGGGAAAAAATTTCTTGGTTATTGAATATTTTTTAAAAAAAATAAAATAATAAAATAAAATAAAGAAAAAGAATTTTTTTTTTGTGTTTTTATGCGTAGTCTAACGAACCCAAGCTAAGCTAATATCAAACCGAATGCCTCCCCGGCAACGGCGCCAAAAACTTGACCGGCGCCCCGTTTACGGTTTGGGCGCGGTGTCGTTTTACCGCAAGTGCACGGTTAGTGTAGGGTGTGGGTTTATCGAACACAGGGAGGTGGATGGCTTGAGTGGCTACTAGCCTCGCCTAGGTTGTGTGCTAGCTACGCGGATGATATGGGGGAAGTGTAGAAATGAAAGAAAGAAATGAAAATGACACAAAATGAATCCCCGCTAACACGGGCTAGAGCACTCATGACACTTGGCATTTGACTTGACCCAGGGTGAGACATTGCCCTAAAAGGTGGTACCTAGCGTCCATGGCCCGATATTCCGGTCGGTACCACGCACGCTAGGCCTACCTGGTTCCGGACGGTGGGCATTCCCATGTCCATTAACACCTTCCGCAACCGGGAGCATTAAGGCCACAATGATATCTCCCAACACTTCGTCCAAGCCGCTCCCGCGTGCGAGGACTCGATGTCAACGCTCGGGGCGTGAGCTATGGCTAGGGAGTCAACCGCCAAGTTTATTCCCCCTTGGCCCGACGGTCAGAGGCGGTCTTTCTCCCGCCAATGACAATGAAACACCCCCGCGTAACCCTAATGGCCAAATAGGTCAAATGTGATTTCTAGCAATACATCTAAGCGGGTCTTGACAGGACAAGCACCCGGACCCCAATCCCCAACACATCTAGTGTGTTGCCATACGAATTGCACTCAGATTGCTAGAAATCCCCATTGGCACATTTCATCGAACACATGCAATGCAACCAAGCCAAATGTAAATTTCCAAGCATCAATCCTACCCTAACCCGTATTATGGTTCATCAAACACTACTCGATGGTGAAGAACATGATAGAAAGCAATAATAATGACAAACAAACATTCACCATCAAGCAACAAAGAAAATAACACAAAACAGTAGAAAATGAGAGAAGAAAATACTTAGCTTGCAATTGAGTCTTCAATCCATTACAAAATTTATTGAACAAAAGACCTAATCTAAACTAACCTAAGCCCCCTAGCAAAGGGGCTGAAAAAGCCCTAAAAACTCCAGAAGAACCCTCTCCAAGTCGTGCCCCCACTTCTATTTATAAACCCCCCAAAAAACCTTAACAGTTCGGGTCCAGAACTGTCAAAAAAGGCCCACCCGATCGGGTGGAAACTCACCCGATCGGGTGGAATAAACAGAGAGCTCAGATTTGCAGAAACAGATCTCACCCGGTCGGTTGACAAGTCAACCGATCGGATGAAATGAAATTCCAGACTGCAGCCAGTTTCAGCACATAGCTGCGCTTAGAAAATTCCAGAAAAATCTAGAAAAATCAGATTTGGGCATGCGACCTATCGTTGGAAATATAACGACGATGCCGACGCTAGAAAAATAAGAGATCACCCAAAATCCTTCTGGAATGATAGCAGATCTTTAATGAATGAGCAGCGGTGTGCGAAAGCGGAAGAAAAGGCCACCCGATCGGTTGAAACATCAACCGATCGGGTGAGCCGCTTGTTGCTTTGGCCGTCGGGCTTCGGGAGCTTCAACCGGTCGCTGAGAAGAACGGGTGGCATGACCGGATCGTCGTTTGGGAAACATCAGCTTCAGATGAACCGATCGGGTGAGATATCACCCGATCGGTTGGAATTAAGCTCCAACTTCCCGAGAACTCTGTTGGGATGAACCGGTCGGCGAACCGGTCGGTTGACTTTGCACTTTGCTCCAACTTCAGTCCGGGTCGTGCACGCGTGCATCACCCGATCGGTTGGCTGTGTCCAACCGATCGGGTGGGGGCTGAAAAGTGGCAATCTTAGTCGTTTGACCCCCTGGATCACGCGTGACCCCTCCCGTTGCTCCGGGGACTCATGATATCATCGTTTTATGTCCCAAATGCTGTAAATTCCTGCAAAACACGGAAAACATGGAGAAGTGAAAGAAAACAAGAAAACACGCGAAAACGAATAAAAGACGGCGGTAAAATACGGAAAAAACACGGAAGAAAACGTGCGTAAATATATGAAATATAAACGCACGTCAAGAAGGCATCAGTTTTGGAAAAAACTTTTCACCCAAACTTTGCACTTCCTTTTACTCAACTCATCATTCTCTTCGTGTACTTTATTCTTCACCTCAATTATTCTTATTGCACTTACCAACCTTGAACTAGAGCTTGAAAGACTAATACCGAAGTCGAGCGTATTTTCCAAGCATGTACTAGCCCCTTAGTCTTTTAAGTGAGGGTGACGCCAGAGTCCTGGACCTGTATGCCTATGAACTCAAAGCCTTTAGGTCTGATCAGTGAACCTGCAAAGGATAGTCACCAAAGTCTGGGAGTAGTCACGGTAAGGCCCTAGCTCAATTTGGAGGGTTTTCGAAGGTAGCATGGCATGAGCTGAGAGCAGCTTGCATTGTTGAATGGTCATGTTTGGACCAGCATAGGCCACAGCTTAGACTGGTGGCTTTAGTTATATCGTGGCCACAACCTGTGCTGGGATCCTGAGGCTTCACGGGCAAGAGAGCTACGTTGGGACCTCGAGGCATTGCCAATGGAATAACTACGTTGGGACCCTGGGGTCTCGATAGCGGTTGGCCCCTGCTTGGGCAAGGCATTTGATTTGGACGTAGCATGACCTGGGTTGAGTGCCAGAGGTCGGTGCTGGGACCCTGGGGTCTCGCTAGCGGTTGGCTCTAGCCTGGGCAAGGTGTTTTACTTGGACTGGCACAACTTGGGTCGAGTGCCAGTGGTCGATGCTAGAACCACGGGGGTCGTGCCAATGGTTGGCCCCAAGCTAGGCAAGGTGTTTGATTTGGATGTGGCATGACATGGGTCGAGTGCCAGAGATTGGTGTTGGGACCATGGGGTCTCTCCGTAGGTTGGCCCTGGCATGGGTAAGGCATTTGATTTTGGCATGGCACGACCTGGGTCGAGTGCTAGAGGGTGGTGCTGTCACATTGGTTTGCACTGGCTTTGGCAATGCATTTGATTTGGATGTGGCATAACTTGGGTCGAGTGCCAAGGTTGGTACTGGGACATTGTGGTCTCCTCAGAGGTTTGCCACAGCATGGGAACGGCATTTGATTTAGACATGGCACGACCTGAGTCGGATGCTAGAGATTGGTGCTAGGACCTTGGGTCTCGACAACACGTTGGCCCCAGCATAAGGTAGGGGCTAGATTCAAACATGGAATGACCTTGAGTCGAGTGTCCGAGGGCTGCACTGGGACCTTGGGTCTCGACAGCGTGTTGGTCCCAGTGTGAGGTGGGGACTAGATTTGGACGTGGCATGATCTTGATCCAAATGCTAAAAGTCTGCACTGGGACCTTAGGTCTCAACAGTGCATTGGCCCCATTATGAGCTGGGGGCTTGATTGAGAAATTGCACAAGTGTTTGGAACTTGAAAAGGATGCTTTTTATTGAATTAGAAATTGAGTACATTGAGAGAGTAACTTGTCGACATTTGCTCAAGGATAGTAATTTTGAAGGTGCTCGGCATTCCATAGGTGTTTGACCAGAACGTCCTCCAGAGTCTCTAGCTGGTAGGCCCTAAAGCTGAGGACCTCTCGGATGCAGTATGGGCCCTCCCAGTTTGGCCCTAGTTGTTGCTTGCTTTTGTCAGTCCCGTCTTATGTATGGAGGATGCACCTAAGGACGAGATCATTCTTTTGAAAATGCCTGACCTTGACCTTCTTCTTGTAATACCGAGTAGAAGCTCGCTTATAGGAGTTTTCTTTGATCTGAGTAGCATCCCTTCTTTCGTGTGCGAGGTCTTGTTCCAGGGCTATGCCACGGTTGTTGGCAGCTTCATCGAAGTGCATCACCCGAAATATTGGAAGAGCCACTTCTACCAAAGCCACTACATCAACCCTGAAGGCCAGGGATAAAGGAGTCTCAACTGTGCTAGTCTGCTTGGTGGTCTGGTATGCTCAAAGTACATAAGGGAGGTGCTCGACCCATGATCCCTTCTTGTCATCAACCGTCTGAGCATATTTTTTAAATCTTTGTTAATAGACTTGATTTGGCCATTAGCTTGAGGATGAGCAGTAGTGGAGAAGTGATGCTGGATGCTGTATTGCTCATGCTTCACTGTAAAATTGTTGTTATAGAACTATTTCCCATTGTTAGTGGCAATGGAGTGAGGACTCCGAACTGGCATATCAACTCCTTCCAAGTGAATGTGGTGGTATTGGCTTATGTCAGGGAGGTGAGAGGAGCCGCTTCTACCCACTTAGTGAAGTAGTCGATGGCTATGATTGCATGTATGTCTCATCCTCTTCTGACAGACCAAACAGGGTGAGAGAGGTTAGTTCCTCAAGATGCAGCCTTAGGAAGTTGGAGAAACACTGGCTGGTGTTGCATCACTGGACATAGGATTTGACATCATGCAACAATGTCGGCCAGTAGTACCCAGCCCACAAGATTTTGTACATGAAGTACCTACTCCCGTAGTGGTTAACGCAGACCCCTTCTTGTATCTCCTCCATTATCGTCTAAATTTCATGCTTGTAGAGACACCTCAAGAGGGGAGAAGAGTATCCTTGCTTGTAGATGACATCATTGAGGAGAGTGTGTTGAGTATTGATTCCCAGGATTTAGTTTTGATGATGAACAAACGTAAATATCGTGAACTAACTCTTTGTGAGCGCAGTTATGGAGATCGTCGCCAAACTTCTATGAACATCAAAAGCGATGTCTTGAGACTTCTCAAAGCGCGTGATCGTATGCCTAAAGCTTCGTTGAAGCTCAAGGACCATTATTGAAGTCATGAAGATTCGATTGAAGCTTTTGAAGACGGTTCGTCAAGTTTTATTTATAGTCTTCTAGCTTCTTTTCGTAGAATGTTAAGCCTTGAGTAGGTCTTACGTTTTAATCTTCATAACGCTCATATCTTAGAGTTAGGATCTTAGTAGAAGTCCATACAAACTTTCCCGAAGCTTCGCGCTTCGATTCGCAACTTCTTGTGCATGTTAGTTTGTTCAAGAAGAAGAACCAACCGACTAGATGGCAATCTAGTCGGTCGGCAAAGCTTCTTGAACCGACTAGAATGACTTCTCAATTTCTAGCTCAGTTACTGTTTACAGTTAGTCGGTCAAAGAAGGTTCATCGACCGACTAGTTGTGAAACTAGTCGGTTAGGAATCCTTCTTAGACCGACTAGTTGAGCTTCTACTGTACAGCCTTAGTTACTGTTTATCGTTAGTCGGTCTAAGTACATTTGTCGACCGACTAGTAGATAAACTAGTCGGTCAGCATTTGCTCTTAGACCGACTAATTCAACTTATATTCAGACTATCCTATTTCTTCTATTAGTCGGTCAAAGTTCACTTATCGACTGACTAGTTGTGAAACTAGTCGGTTGGCAAGTCTTCTTAGACCGACTAGTTCTTTAAGTCTGAACTTTCTTTATTCACTGTTCACTCTTAGTCGGTTCATGTTGTTTCACCGACCGACTAGTTGATGAACTAGTCGGTCAGTGATCCTTCTTTGACCGACTAGTCTGCTTCAGAATAGACCCGTTGGAGCATTAAATGCCACGAATTTTGCTCTCTCTTTCATCTATCCTATATATACTTGGAGTGCTGCATTCATAGCACAAAAGGCTGATATTTATTGAAGTTTAGAGATCAAAAGAGAAGCAATTAATTCTCATTCAAAGCTCTTTCATTTCTCACTTGAATCTCTCCCTCACTCTTATTTCAAAAGAGAGATTCATTGCTTGTGAGCCTTCCAAGACAAGTGCTTGATTCTAGGTCACCAACATCCACCTAGGTCTCCATCGCTGATCTACATCTTGAAGCTAGGGTTCGGTGCCTTCATCTTCCCCAAAATCCGTTTTGCCCTAATTTGTAAGTATACTCAAGGCATAGGATTTTGTCGGTAAGAATTTCGTATTTCATTTACATTTGAATATTGCAAGTTTCACTCTCGGTTGTGAGAGTTTGTTTGTGATCCCAGGTTGTGGGAGTCATAATTTGATTTGTGTATGATTTGACTTTGTAGAGGTTTTCTACAAGTATTTCATAGTGCAAATTTGAGTTAGAAGTTTCTAACTCAAGTATCTGGAGAGGATCCGAGTGGTTGGGACGTAGGATCACCGGAAACAAGTCGGGGAGACTTGGGTGGATCCAAACCCGTTAAATTGTCTGTTTGCGTTTGCATTTCTTTGTTGTCATTATTTACATTTCCGCATTTCCGCATTGTTGGTTGAGTTTGCAAGATAATTAGGAATTATCTTCTTAATTATTTTAAAGTACTATTTACCCCCTCTAGTACTTGTGCAGTAGCTATAAAGGGCATTACATTTGGTATCAGAGCCAAGTACCTAGCTATGTCTGCCAACGGCAACAAGACCGTTTGTCCACCTTCAGATTACAGCACCTTCAGGAACCGTGAAGGAGCTTCTTTGGTGATGGAAGGACACTCCTCGACGAGGCCTCCTTTCTTCAACGGTACCAACTATGGGTACTGGAAAAGCCGGATGGAAACTTTCCTCCGGAGTGCTTCACTATGGATAGCCACGATGTCGGAGTATGTCGAGCCCGCCGAAGAAGATTTTGCGAAGTGGACTACCGCAGAGGTCACCGCAGAGGTAAGCAATGCCAAGGCAATGAACGCCTTGCAATGTGCTTTGGAGCCCGAGGAATTCAACAAGATATGCACATGTAAGAGGGCATATCAAATATGGAACTCCCTCCTCATCTTGCATGAATGAACGAGTAGGGTAAGAGACTCTAAACTCGTTGTTGTTAATAAAGATTACGAGTTATTTCATATGCAACAGGGTGAGAAGATGAAGGAGTATTATGCTCGTTTCGTCCACATCACCAACGAATTGGAGGCTCTTGGTAAGACCTACACCCAAAAGGAGAAAGTCTCAAAGATCATTGACGGACTTCCTTCTTGTTGGGAGAAACGTACCTTCGCCATCGAGGAAGGTAATGATATGAGTAAGTATACGGTTATTCAACTAATGGGTGCATTAATGTCTTATGAGGTACGCAAGGATAGCAAACTAAAGTTGCAGGACAAGATGAAGTCCTACTTGAAGCAAGACGAGCCAAAGAAAAAGGCGATTGCGTTCAAGGCCGCTCCATCTACATCTACATCTATCGATGATGAAGACTCGGAAGACGAGTTGGACTTGGAATCCATTGCCCTCATGGCAAAGAAGGTCAACCGGTTCTTTCGGAAAGGTAATTTCAAGAACAAATCAAAATTTAGTTCTTCTAACGCCTCCGCTCCTTTGTGTTTCAAATGCAACAAGCCAGGACACATGAAATCGGATTGTCCTCAAAACAAACACAAGGAGAAGTGGAAGGCGCCAAAGTTCGACAAGTCAAAGAAGTACAAGAAAGGGTACAAGAAAGGACTTGTCGGGACTTTCACTGACTCTGAGGATTCCTCAAGTGGAGAGTCGGACGATGAGCAAGTGGAGCAAGCACACATGTGCTTCATGGCACGAAAGGAACATGATCAAGGATCTTCCTCCGATGATAGCGAGGATGAAGGCGACGATGAGGTAACTATGGATGACCTTAGACTAGCTAACGAACAAATATGGTCTAAGTATTCTAAATTAGTTAATAGATATACTAAAGTAAAAGATGAGTTAGCTTGCATTCAAACCTCACCTAAGCCTATCGTCATCAACAACGACACAGTTGTTGAAGACTTGAGAAATGAGATTGTAAATCTCAAATCTCAACTTGAACATGTTCATATTGAGGAATCGGATGAACATGAGATAGCGGATTTGACTTCTCGGAACTCAACTTTGAGTATCGAGAATGAGAATCTCAAATCTCGTGTTTATGCACTCACATCGCAAGTATCCACTTTGGATGCTTCTATGCATTCTCTCACCGAGAAGTATGAGTGCACATTAGGCCGAATTAATAAATTCAATAAGGGTAAGGGTCATTTGGATAAAATCCTAAATGACTTACTCCCGGCCAATCACCACATTGGCTTGGGGTATAAGATGGGAAGTTCATCCAAATCATCTACTACCTTTGTTAGGCCAACTTCTGATGCCTCAACGAGTGGTAGCAAATACTCTATTGGTAGTTCATCTACCAATGGTGCTTCCACCTCGTACACACCCTCGTTTGGAAAGAAACCCACTTTGGGTGGACCTCCAAAGAAGGGTCATGCCTATATGTACACAAATACCATGCCACATAGGAACCCACGTCCTACTCCACCGGCTCACACATATGATGATTTTTATGCACCACATCCACGGGCACGTGCACACCATGTGAGACACCCTCACCCATGTGTTCCCCCACATTCATATGTTCACCCACATCATCATATGAATAATTATCATCATGCACCATTCCATCATGTGCCATATGCCTATCCACGACATGCATCACGTAGAAATCACCAATGCAAGCATTCTCCCAATAAGAATAGGGCTCCCAAAAGCTTCACTATTTGGAGCCCGAAGGACACAAATTTCGATGAAAAACACGTTTACATGAATTCTTATTTCATGAATGTAGTGCATAATAATAATTATGTGGAGAAGTCTAAGTCCAATTGGACTTGGCTTCCAAAGTTCTAATCTTTTAGGACCCAATGACCTTGGGTACCATGATACGATATTTTCTATCTTTAGGTACTCAAGAAAAAGAAACTGAGCAACAAATCAAAATTTAGCTCCAAGTATAATTGGATACTCGATAGCGGGTGTTCAAAACACATGACAGGTGATGCTCAATTGCTCTCCGGAGTGGTGCCCATTGCAAATGGTAACCAGGTAGTGTTTGGAGGCAACGAGAGCGGAACCATCATAGGTGTTGGAAAAGTGGGTAATCCTTCTAAACCACTTATAAGTGATGTTTACCTTGTTAAAGGATTAAACCACAATCTTATTTCAATAAGACAACTGTGTGACAAAGGTTACAAAGTTAGCTTTGCGAAAGGAATGTGCCATATTTTAAGAAAGGATAATAATGATTTATTATTTTCTGGCACACGCCATAAGGATATATATCCTAGATCTTCCAAGATCACATGAACAATGTCTCATTGCCAACACGAGTGAACAACACTTATGGCATCGACGTTTTGGGCATATGAACGTTGGCACACTTTTTAAGCTTTCCAAGTTAAATTCTATTTGAGGCTTCCCTAAGCTTATCTTTCAAAAGAAAATCTTTTGTGACTCGTGTCAACGAGGCAAGCTTCCAAAATCGTCTTTTAAACCTAAGAAAAGCATTTCATCTAAGCGGCCTCTAGAACTATTACATTTAGATCTTTTTGGGCCAACTAGAGTTGCTTCATTAGGAAATGCACGATATGGACTTGTCATCGTTGATGACTTTTCTAGATTTACTTGGGTATTTTCCTTAAGTAATAAAAATGATGCTTTTGAAAACTTCATAATATTTGTTAAGAAAGTACAAAATCTCATTGGAACCACCATTGTCACTATTCGTAGTGATCATGGAGGGGAATTTGAGAATGAGTCTTTCTCAACTTTTTGTGATGAAGTTGGTATTACTCACACCTTTTCATTCCCTCACGCACCTCCTCAAAATGGTGTTGTTGAGAGAAAGAATAGGACGCTAGTGGAATGTGCTCGCACTATGCTTGATGATAGCCAACTTGGCCATCAATTTTGGGTGGAAGCGGTACATACCGCTTGCTATGTGTTTAATAGGATAGTTTTGAGGCCAGGCACCAAACAAACTTGTTATGAATTGTTGTTTGGTAGATTGCCTCAAGTTAAACATTTTCGAGTTTTCGGCACAAAATGTTTTATTAAAAACACGTATGGTAGTTTGGACAAATTTGATCCAAGATCCGATGAGGGGATATTTGTTGGATATTCCTACCGTATCAAAGCCTATTGTATATACAACAAACGAACCTCAACGATCGAGGAATCACTTCATGTTTCATTTAATGAAGGTTTTGTCCCGACTAGAATTACTAATGATGATGACTCTATGGATGTCTTATTTTATTCTATTGGTAATTCTAATTCTAATGATTCTATTGATACTAACCCTACTAATGAATCTTTTGAGAATGTCCCTAGTGATCAGGGAATTCCCAAACGGCTTCATACCGTTCGTGACCATCCTCATGAGCAAGTCATTGGCAATATCCTTGATAGTGTCAAGACGAGATCTCAAGTCAACTACTTCGCTCATTGTGCCTTTGCCTCCTCGATAGAGCCAAAGAATATTAACGAAGCATGTGAATATAGTGCTTGGATCTTAGCCATGGAGGAGGAACTCATTCAATTCGAAAGGAATGAGGTTTGGGAGCTTGTTCCATTGCCATCGAAGAACCACACCGTTATAGGAACGAAGTGGATTTTCAAGAACAAGACCGACGAAAACCATATCGTCGTTCGGAACAAAGCTCGGTTAGTAGCTCAAGGCTATCGGCAAGAGGAAGGTATCGATTTCGAAGAATCCTTTGCTCCGGTAGCTAGATTAGAATCTATTAGATTATTGTTATCTTTTGCATGCCATAAAGATTTTAAACTCTTTCAAATGGATGATAAAAGTGTGTTTTTAAACGGAGATGTTGTTGAGGAAGTTTATGTTTCTCAACCTTCGGGTTTTATAAATGAAAAATTTCCAAATCATGTTTTCAAACTTAAGAAAGCACTTTACGGTTTGAGACAAGCTCCTCGAGCTTGGTATGACCGTCTAAAGAATTTTCTTTTGGATTTAGGTTTTAAAATGGGAGAAGTTGATTCTACATTATTTGTTAAGTATTCGAATAATGATATAATTTTAGTTCAAATTTATGTTGATGATATCATTTTCGGTGCTACTAACTTCACTCTTTGCGAAGAGTTTTCTAATGTGATGAAGGATCAATTTGAGATGACCCACATGGGTGAGCTCAAATATTTCTTAGGTCTCCAAATTCGCCAAATGAACGATGCAATCTTCATCCACCAAACCAAGTACACGGTGGAGTTGCTAAAGCGATTTGGAATGGAGAATGCCTCCGGGAAGAAGACTCCAATGAGCACAACTACACATCTGGATAAAGATACGGGCGGTAAAGATGTAGACATTCGTCTATATCGAGGTATGATAGGTAGTTTACTATATCTTACCGCAAGTAGGCCCGATATTATGTTTGCCGTATGTGTATGTGCTCATTATCAGTCTCAACCTAAGGAATCTCACTTAGTAGCGGTAAAACGTATTTTCCGTTATTTAAGTTACACACTTGACTTTGGGTTACTTTATCCAAAGTCTAGCACATATGAGTTAATCTCATATAGTGACGCAGATTATGCGGGATGCAAATCCGACAGGAAAAGTACTAGTGGCACTTGCCATTTTATAGGAAATTCTCTTGTCTCTTGGTTTTCCAAGAAGCAGAATTTCGTATCACTTTCAACCACCGAGGCGGAATATATTGCCGCCCGTGCCGCGTGTGCTCAGGTTCTTTGGATGAGACACACTCTTAAAGACTTTGGTATAAACTATGATACTTGCCCTATCATGGTGGACAACCAAAGTGCAATTTGTCTCTCTAAGAATCCGGTACACCATTCCCGTTCTAAACACATAGATGTTCGACACCATTTCTTAGATGATCATGTTGCTAAAAAGGACATCATATTAGTGTACGTTGAAACCCAGAAGCAAATCACCGATATTTTCACGAAACCACTCAAGGAAGACTCCTTTGTGCGGTTGCGTCGAGAATTGGGGATTATGGGTGAATCCGAGATTTAGGATTCATATTTTTTAATAATCTTGCATGCTATTAAATTTCGTTTATATTTGCACATGCTAGATTTATTGAGATTTTCTGGATTTTTGGTTGAATTTTCGGAATTTATGCTCGATTTATTCATGAACATCAAATTTAAGATTTTTGATGTTTAATGGGGTAGTATAATGATTAATGAGAGTATTACGATGTTTCGTCCAAGTGCGATTAGGAGAAAACTCAAATTTCGAAATTTCAAATTTTTTAACTCTGTTAGTCGGTTCATGTTCATTGACGACCGACTAGATCATCATCTAGTCGGTCAGTGAATGAACTCAGACCGACTAACTCAAGCCCTAATTTTGGCTTCAGTTACTATTTGCACTTAGTCGGTTCAAGCTCATTGGCCGACCGACTAGATTGTCATCTAGTCGGTCAACGCTTGAACTGTGACCGACTAAATGCATCGGGGACTGCTTGGTCTTTTCGACTTCCAATCGATTTATTTAGCCCCTAACCGACTAATTCTCTCTCCAGTCGGTGCGATTTCCTCTCCCAGCTCAAAATCCCCCGAAAACCCTTCGTCTTCCTCCTCTCCCTCCGTCGATTCCGGCCGTTTTCCGACCATCTCCGGCCGTGGATCTCCACTATCTCCTCCATATGTGATTCTCCTCACTCTCCTCTAGCTCCTAGGGTTTGATTTCAGCTTTTAGACCTAGGTTCATTCGACTTAGGGTTCAGCCTAGGGTTGTTCTAGGGTTTTAGCTTTTGATTTCGTGCGTGTCTCGTCTCGATTATGGCGAGGACACATATTCCCATCGAACCCTCGTGTCCGTCACCCATGACAGTACAGTCGCCTCCTTCGGACCCCCCCAACCTAAACGCCGATCTAAATCAACCCATCCATCGTCTTCCTCGCCTCCTCTTAAGAAGAAGAGGACGGCGACCGCCAAGCCTAGATCTCAGCCCAAGCCTAGGAAATAGCTAGTGTCTCCAGCTTCATTCCGTGCTCCCACTCCTCCCTCTGATTCCGACACGGAATATATTCCGGAGACCGAGCACACCGCTCGGGATCCTACTCCTCCACTCCGATCTAGCACTCGTCAGCCTAAGGGGAAGGCTCCCATGCCAGTTGGCGGTGTCGATATTTCGCTATGTCACGATGACCCGTTGTGTCTCGCGGCATACTACCGTATCGAGCACTGCCCACTGTTATTGGAGCATTTCGTTCAGTTCTCCGACTTCCCTCACCTTGCCGATCTTCTTTCATCTAGTGGTCTTATTGATTATCTTCGATATGACCCTAAGGCGAATCCACACCCTTACCCCCGTCTAGTCAAGCTTTTCTACGCGAACCGTGTTTGCGGTCAGTACGACGAGACCCATTCCATTGAGACTACTGTCTTGGGGACACCGATAGTCCTCACGACAGAAATCTTAGGGGATTTGATAGGTGTCTCGTCGTCTGGCCTTCTTCCTTCTGATATCTCTATCGACGACATTTCTGACCTTGACCAGGCCATGCTCTCCGAGATTTTCCATGTCATCCCTCCTGCCATGATTGGCGTCCCATCCAAGTCTTTTAAGCCAAATGCATGGGTTCTAAATCTTATCTTGAAGTCGTGCCTCCTTCCAAAGTACGGCTCATCTAGCTTACCCTCCTAGCCATTCCTCAAACTCATTTACGCCATCTTCATGGGGAGTGAGATTAATTGGGCACGGATTATTCTTGACAAGATGGACTCTTTCGAATGTATTCGAAAGTCCACCAAGTCAGCCCACATTCCATACCCGTGCCTATTGACTCTCGTCTTCCGTCACTTTCAGGTCCCTCTTCCTCCCGATGATGAGCGTCCCCTCGGTCCCCCTCTGAATGCGACGGCCGTCAAGAAGTCTCTTGCGGCGCTTCGTCATGTTCAGAGGACGACCCCTTCAGCTTCTGCCTCTGCTTCAGCTGCTCCCTCTCCTACTCTTGCTGAGCTTGCACGTTCGTTGAAACGTGTAGAGTCTCGTTGTGCTCGCTCTAAGGAGATTCTCGCTCGTATCGCATCTCACTTGGGCATTGAGATTCCTCCGTCGGTTTCTGACGACGAGGAGATGGATGATGTTGAGCTCGAGGAGCTTATTGGATCTGCTGTTCGTGCCCCAGAGGGTACATCTGCTGCTGCTGCTACGTCTACTGGTGCCCCCGAGAGCACACCTGCTGCCACCGTTCCTTCGGTGGATACTTCGTCTGGTGCTCCCGAGGCCACTCCCGTTGCGACCGTGGACACACCTGCTGATCCAGTGACCACCACTCCTTCTGCAGAGCCTCCTGCTGCTGCAGATCCTCCCGCTACCTCCTCAGCTTGTGATTGGAGGGCTCTCCTAGTGCACATTGAATGACATATGTAGTTGTGAGAGAGTTGGGTAGGATAGATGGTGGTTGTGGATTTTTGATACTTTTGGATGTATTTTGATGTATCTCTTATGGAGTTTTGATATTTTTGTATGTATGTGATACTTCGATATCTGCTGTGATATAGTGATGTATTTTGTGCTTCGATCTGAGGATCGCTTATATGTATGTTGGCAGATGTATAATTTTATTGTATCATGCTTCATATATATATATATACATCGTGTTGACATTTACTTTCTTGTGCACATTATATTATTGTCTCTGATGTTGACTTCTTCGCTCGACGATTATCTTGATTTAATAGAAATTTTTTCTATGGAAACATAGAATTGTTTTCCATGCACTTAATTCTTCGAGAATGTTGATATTGGAGAGTATATTCCATAACTCAATTCGTGAAATTAATTTGAGTTTTGATGATTTTATTTTTCGATTATCGACTTTGGTCTTGTTGGCACGCTTTGATTTAATTCGTATTTTCCTTTGGTGTCATCTGGACCGTGGTCGTATTCTACGACTCCCGTGCTTTTATTGAAGCCATTGTTGTTGTCGTTGATCTCCTCCCGCTCTTTTTGCTTCTGCCAAAGGGGGAGAGAATTAATAATGACGATGTGCTACATGATAATTCAAAGCAATTTACCGTGAATCTAATTTGATATGTTAGATTCAGGGGGAGTTAAGATATAAAAATGGATTTCAAATCCGATATTTCAATAATTGATTCACATTTTATACTTCACTCGTCTGCTTGATGCTTATGATTATTATTTAATTTGGAATTAACGTGTCATCAATGCAGGGGGAGTAAGTAAATTTCATTCGAATCAATATTTTTTATTATTATTTATGTTGGTTTGTCATCACCAAAAAGGGGGAGAATGTTGAGTATTGATTCCCCGGATTTGGTTTTGATGATGAACAAACATAAATATCGTGAACTAACTCTTTGTGAGCGCAGTTATGGAGATCGTCGCCAAACTTATATGAACATCAAAAGCGACGTCTCGAGACTTCTCAAAGCGCGTGATCATATGCCTAAAGCTTTATTCAAGCTCAATGACCATTATTGAAGTCATGAAGATTCGATTGAAGCTTTTGAAGACGGTTCGTCAAGTTTTATTTATAGTCTTCTAGCTTCTTTTCGTAGAATGTTAAGCCTTGAGTAGGTCTTACGTTTTAATCTTCATAACGCTCATATCTTAGAGCTAGGATCTTAGTAGAAGTCCATACAAACTATTCCGAAGTTTCGCGCTTCGATTCGCGACTTCTTGTGCATGTTAGTTGGTTCAAGAAGAAGAACCAACCGACTAGATGGCAATCTAGTCTATCGACAAAGCTTCTTGAACCGACTAGAATGCTTTCTCAATTTCTAGCTCAGTTACTGTTTACAGTTAGTTGGTCAAAGAAGGTTCACCGACCGACTAGTTGTGAAACTAGTCGGTTAGGAATCCTTCTTAGACCGACTAGTTGAGCTTCTACTGTACAGCCTTAGTTACTGTTTATCGTTAGTCGGTCTAAGTACATTTGTCGACCGACTAGTTGATAAACTAGTCGGTCAGCATTTGCTCTTAGACCGACTAATTCAACTTGTATTCAGACTATCCTATTTCTTCTGATAGTCGGTCAAAGTTCACTTATCGACCGACTAGTTGTGACCGACTAGTTCTTTAAGTCTGAACTTTCTTTATTCACTGTTCACCTCTTAGTCGGTTCATGTTGTTTCACCAACCGACTAGTTGATGAACTAGTCGGTCAGTGATCCTTCTTTGACCGACTAGTCTGCTTCAGAATAGAGCCGTTGGAGCATTAAATGCCACGAATTTTGCTCTCTCTTTCCTCTATCCTATATATACTTGGAGTGCTGCATTCATAGCATAAAAGGCTGATATTTATTGAAGTTTAGAGATCAAAAGAGAAGCAATTAATTCTCATTCAAAGCTCTTTCATTTCTCACTTGAATCTCTCCCTCACTCTTATTTCAAAAGAGAGATTCATTGATTGTGAGCCTTCCAAGCCAAGTGCTTGATTCTAGGTCACCAACATCCACCTAGGTCTCCATCGCTGATCTACATCTTGGAGCTAGGGTTTGGTGCCTTCTGTAAGATCCTGTCAAAACAACGACGTTAGGATCGAATAATAACATAGACTTACGTAAGCGTATACTGCGCCGTAGTCTCTGAACTTCACCCTCGGATTTGCCACAATGGTCGGTACTTCGTCATGGAGGATCGAAGCAGCGTTTCACCGCCTAAATCTCTATTTAGAAGAGGATTTTAATGGAAGGGAGAAGAAGAACACAAGTTGCCTTATGCAAACTTATGGCATGGTAAGATTAGTGTAAATGCCTTACCCTTGGTTCCTATTTATAGGCTTTAGGGGTAGTTATTGTAGAAAATAACTAAATATAAGCTTATTAGCCTATATTAGCACATTTACTTATCCTCTTCTTCATTCACTTATCAAGTGCCTTTATGCACTTATAAAGTGACTTTTTCCACTTAACGAGTGGTCCTTTTCATACGAGAAAAGGTTCCATTCGTGCACGCTTTCATGCACGCGACATCTGAGGTTCGTATTCCCTCATACATCCCCTCATGGGTGTATTCATGTCGTCCATATCCAACATCTCCCACTCACACTTGAGGGGATTATAAGGAATCATCTTTTCCTTTAACTCTTCTGTTTATCATACCGAGAAATAGGCCGTGTGACCGTCATACGCATAGAGTCCGATGTTTGTGCACTTGTTAGAGATACACAACACTCCTCGAGGTGCAAAGTTGAGTAGATTAACGCATGCTTTAACCTAGATTATTTCTTCACATTTCTTATACTTTATATTCAATAATTGAATCCCATCTGGATTACAATTGGCTGGCCAGCTTTGAATCTCTAAAGTCCAAATGTGAATATGAAATTAATCTTCCTCTTCTTGTGATCCTTTCGATCTTGACTTGACTTGCTTTTCTAACATGCCCCGCTGGACCGAATTAACCATAGTCCATAAGCAACATGCTAAGATAGCAATCACCCAGTCAAACCTAAAGGAACCAATTAGAGTCCATAAGGGTAATAAGTTAAGACCCATGTGGTCTTTGGGTCTCACATAATAGTAAACACAATTACTATTCTAACCCAATGGTCAAAATGCTTACATAGTATGAATACGTATTATAACTTCACTCCTTTCCCAAAGAGCGTATGTCTTAATGATGTTGTAAGGATGATGATCAGACACCACAATGTCTGACTTTGAGTCCCTTTTACTACATAAAATAATCTTCTGGACCCACATCCCGCATAAGACAGATAGGATTTAAGAATCCTCTTAGATCTTTTGTAAGCATCCATATGATTCAGATCTTTCATACGACCATTTTGTTTAAGTCATGACTATAAATCATCCGTCTGACGATTTTGACTTTAAACAGGTCTCATCTTTATTTTATCCGTCTGATATAATAAAGGCGGTTGCTCATGTGAGAGAGCCAACCTCAATCTGTCCGACATACTAGAAAACATAGCTGAGATTAAAAGAAAATGTACAAACATTTTCAAGAAACTCATATGCAATGTCAAAAAAAGAACTTATTCTTTTATTAAATTTAATCTTTCATAGACATGGGAATATACATTGATACAACTCAGCTCTAACGTAATCCTTGAGATGATAAGTGTTTGTAAAACACATCTCTGGGGATCGCCTTCGTAAGCGGATCCGCTATCATCTCATGCGTAGATATGTATCTTATGTCTACCTTCTTGTTCTTATCATAGTCTTTTGCAAAATTATCCTCTTAACCGCTTTCCGGTGTGTTTACCCTGGATTGGATTGGTAACGACTTACCATTCTAATGGCAAAACGGATGTCCGGTCTTGTACACATCATAGTGTACATAAGACTACCAACTGTACTGGAATATGGAACTTTTTCCATAATTTCCTTTTCCCTTTGGTTCTTAGGACACATCTTCAGACATAAATTATCGCATATGCTTATTGGAATATCAATGGACTTACAGTCCTGCATATTAAAACGTTCTAGAACTTTCTTTATATAAGTCTCTTGTGAAAGAGAAAGAAGCTTCTTCGAACGATTCCTTGAAATCTTAACTCCAAGGATATATCCGGCCTCTTTCATTTCTTTCATCTCAAATACTGATGAAAGCCAAGCCTTGATATCCATCACAAAACTCTTGTCATTTCCGGTTATTTAAAATGTCATCTACATATATAGACATAATGACATACTTGCTTTTGATCCTCTTGATATATACACAGTTATCTTCATCAAATTTGATAAGACAACTTCTTGAAATCGTATATACCATTGCCTCGAGGATTGTTTAAGATCATATATGGATTTACGAAGTTTACAAACCTAATATTCGTTTCCTTCTTTTACAAACCCTATTGGTTGTTCCATATAGATCTCTTCGTCCAATTCTCCATTGAGAAAGGCAGTCTTCGTCCAATTCTCCATTGAGAAAGGCAGTCTTTACATCCATTTGATGTAATTCAAGGTCTAAGCAAGCTACCAAAGCCAGAATCAAGCGAATCGAGGTAAAACGAACAACAGGTGAGAAGGTCTCTTCGTAGTCTATCCCTTCCTGTTGCGTAAAACCTTTCGCGACAAGACGAGCTTTATATCTGTCTATTAAGCCATCAGCCTTATGCTTGATCTTGAGAACCCATTTGTTCCTAATAGCTCTACGTCCTCTGGGTAAGTCAACCAAGTCCCAGACTTGGTTAACTTTCATGGATTCTAATTCCTCCGTCATCGCTTCCATCCATTTGTCTTTTGCAGGGCAGGACACGGCATGTTTGAAAGTAGCAGGCTCGTCATCTTCTTGTAGTAAAGTCATAAAGGTTTGCAGGAATTCATCCTCAAATCTTAGAGGAGTCAACCTTGTGCGACTACTACGTCGTATTTGAGATTCTTCAAGTCCTTGTTGACTTGAATTTAGATCAATTCTAATATCACTCCCACTTGAAATGTCGTTAGAAATGCTCCCACTTGGATCATTATTCCCGTATGGAATAGGATTCGCGTCATTCGTATCATCCATTGGTGAAGTTTGAAACGTATTTTCGTCTTCACCAAGAATTCTCACACTCGAATGAGGTAATCTTCTTGATCATTAATCTCAAATAGAGATAAGTCCTGACTTATCTCACCCTGTCTTGGAAACTCGTTTTCCAAGAAAGTGACATCCCTCGACTCAAATTCAATTAGACCTCCATTGTCTTCCTAACCAATGAAAACATAACCTTTGGAGTTTTCTGTGTATCGTATAAAGATACATTTCCTCCCCCTTGGCCCAAGTTTTCCATACTTATGGGAGGAAATATGTGCATAGGATGCACATCCCCAAGGTTTTAAAATGGTTAAGTCAGGAGACCTTTGGTTCCACAACTCATAAGGAGTGGAGCTAACTGATTTCGAGGGTACGCGGTTTAAAATGAAACCGGCCGTCAATAATGCATCACCCCAAAAGGTGATTAGGAAGTTAGCTTGCGCCATCATTGAACGGACCATTTCCATTAAAGTCCTATTTCTCCTTTGTGCAACACCATTTTGTTGCGGAGTATAAGGCATAGTTATCTGATGAACTATGCCTTTTTCATCACAAAGTTCCTTAAAACTTGTTGATTGGTATTCACTGCCTCTATCGGTTCGCAAGACCTTAATCTTGCGATCTAATTGATTTTCCACCAAACTCATATAGTTTTGAAAGCAGGTTAATGCTTCATTTTTGTGGGATATCAAATAGATATGTCCGAATCGGGTGAAGTCATCAATAAAAGTGATGAAATAGGACTTCCCGCGTCTTGTCTTGACATTCATCGGACCACATATGTCTGAATGGATGAGTTGTAATGGAACCTCGGCCCTTGTGCCGGTTCCAAACGGCTTGCGACAAGATTTTCCTACAAGACAATGTTCGCAAGTCGACATTTCGAACTTTGAAACATTGGATAGAAGTTCATGTTTGGCAAGTCTATCCATTCGTGTTGGTCCAATGTGACCAAGCTTTGCATGCCAACAAATTACATCTGACTCATAATTTGATGAATTTGTAATAAGGAAATTTTCTTTATAAAATGAGGAATCATACATTGTATTTAATACAACAAATCCTTTGAAAACATACCCAGAACCAATTAAAGAATTAGTACAAGACAAGTCCACTTTACAACTATGAAAGAACCAACTATAACCAAGACCCATTAAAACGACCACAGATATAATATTCCTTCGAATATCTGGAGCGAAGAGGACATCATGCAGTAAGATAGTGCGGCCGTTGTCCAAGACTAGCTTGCACGTACCAAGCATCAAAAGCTTCCTCGTCTCTTCTATGTTGGGCCGTAGTGCCCAACTCTGGTTCAATCATTTTTGTTCTTTAGAGTTTCGAGCACATCTTGCTCCTCTAGAACATATTGTATCTTGATGGACCATAGTTTGTAATTATCACCGTTGAGTTTTTAACATTTGTTCAACTCAGCGATGATGTTCTTAGCGGTAGAAGACATTTTAGCTTTAAAATGCTGCAAAAGACATGAAACGAAGGTTCTATCAAAAACATTGCATAAAATTCTTATACATAGTCATCATATTGTTACATTTTCATGATTCATTAGTCTCGGCCAGCGGACCGACCAGGGAAATGGCTAGTCCATGGTTCACTACCCCCAGACTGAGCTGAGGTGTCCCACAAACTAGTCCAAAAGACCACTGGTCGAATCATGATCCATTGAGATGCTGAATCAATCGAATGTGGAAATTTTCAGACTAGTTTAATATCACTCCCACTTGGAAAAAATCCCACATGGAATGATATTATTATATTTGATAAGTTACTTTCGAAAAATATTGTACATGTTGCTCTAGAATTGGAAAGGTCTCTACGATTCCAATCACCATCTAGAACAACTTTCAATATTTCCCCCTCATGTATCAAACGATAGTACTCTTATAGTACTTTGCAGCGGAAAAGCGTTTTTTAAAAAACGTATTTTGAAAACGTATTTTTCAAACGTATTTTGCAGTATTTTGAAAACGTATTTTTCAAACGTATTTTGCAGGGCCTACACCCCATTACAGGGTGACATAGCCGAAATATTTCGACAATTCCCCGTCCATTGCCTGGGTCGTGTCGTGGCCGTGCCAAGGCCGGATCCCCCTTGAGGGGATTTTTCTGCAAGCCACCGTCGCCGGCTCCCGTATGGATCCATGCGCTTCCCTTCTGCAGGGGAATTTGCCGCAGAGAACTGCCGTCGGCCCCGTATGGGCTGGCCATGCATGTCCTTATCCATGCAAGCCCCCTCCCCCAAATACAGGGTCAACCGGGGCTCGGCACTGGCCGATGCCGGGGCCGGCAGTGGCCTGGCGCTGGCCTCGGCCAGGGCCGGCAATGGCCCTGGCCACTGCCAGGGCAGGCCGTGGCCTTGGCAGAGGCCAGGGCCGGCCTGCACCAGGCCCTGGTCTCTGCCAGGGACGGCCAGGCCCTGGCCAGAGGCCAGGGCCGGCCAAGCCCTGGCCTGGGCCAGGGCTGGCCCTGGCCGTGGCCAGGGCCCTCTCGCCCTGGCCTGGCCACGGCCAGGGTCGGCCCTGGCCGTGGCCAGGGCCCCCTGGCCCTGGCCTGGCCTCGGCCAGGGCCCCCTGGCCAGGGCCGGCCAGGCCCTGGCCGTGGCCGGCCTTGGCCTTTATGGCCATGGCCGGCCTCCCGCTTGCACGGGGTTGGCCGCACACCCCCACCGGAGGGGTGGCCGTGGTTGTTATTGGCCGTAGCCAACCCCCTCCACATGGGGAGGGGGGATGCATTGCCTCCATGGCCCATATGGCCATGGTGATCATGCACCAAAAATGTCATCTTCTCCGTTGAGAATAACCACCATCGTCTTCTCCGATGAAGCACCCGTTCGTCGAGAAAACGGTTTTGCTTCAACGGCCGTGTGCCAAAAAATGAAGAGAACGTGTTTTCAAGGCCGTAAACTTCACACTCTACATGAAGAGAGTTCACATTCTCAATTGAATGGAGACTCAGCATCCATGAGGAGTGTGAGTTTGGCGAGATGAACGGTAAGTTCTTTCCGTCACGGAGGGTTCCTGCCATATCCGTAATGGCAGAAGACCCGAACGTGAAAAGAACAACTATTGCGTTCTCTCCGTCACGATGCATTCCTACCATATCCATAATGGAAGGAGACTCATTCGTGAAAGAGACAACGCCTCGTTCATCGTTTAGACCGGGGCGACGGTTAGACCAGGGCGAACCCGTATGGCTCCGATACCAATGTAGGATCCTATCAAAACAACGACGTTAGGATCGAATAATAACATAGACTTACGTAAGCGTATGTTGCGCCGTAGTCTCTGAACTTCACCCTCGGATTTGCCACAACGGTCGGTACTTCGTCACGGAGGATCGAAGCAGCGTTTCACCGCCTAAATCTCTATTTAGAAGAGGATTTTAATGGAAGGGAGAAGAAGAACACAAGTTGCCTTATGCAAACTTATGGCATGGTAAGATTAGTGTAAATGCCTTACCCTTGGGTCCTATTTATAGGCTTTAGGGGTAGTTATTGTAGGAAATAACTAAATATAAGCTTATTAGCCTATATTAGCACATTTACTTATCCTCTTCTTCATTCACTTATCAAGTGCCTTTATGCACTTATAAAGTGACTTTTTCCACTTATCGAGTGGTCCTTTTCATACGAGAAAAGGTTCCATTCGTGCACGCTTTCGTGCACGCGACATCTGAGGTCCGTATTCCCTCATACATCCTCTCATGGGTGTATTCATGTCGTCCATATCCAACACCTTCATCTTCCCCAAAATCCGTTTTGCCCTAATTCGTAAGTATACTCAAGGCATAGGATTTTGTCGGTAAGAATTTCGTATTTCATTTACATTTGAATATTGCAAGTTTCACTCTCGGTTGTGAGAGTTTGTTTGTGATCCCGGGTTGTGGGAGTCACAATTTGATTTGTGTATGATTTGACTTTGTAGAGGTTTTCTACAAGTATTTCATAGTGCAAATTTGAGTTAGAAGTTTCTAACTCAAGTATCCGGAGGGGATCCGGGTGGTTGGGACGTAGGATCACCGGGAACAAGTCAGGGAGACTTGGGTGGATCCGAACCCGTTAAATTGTCTGTTTGCGTTTGCATTTCTTTGTTGTCATTATTTACATTTCCGCATTTCTGCATTGTTGGTTGAGTTTGCAAGATAATTAGGAATTATCTTCTTAATTATTTTAAAGTACTATTCACCCCCCCTCTAGTACTTGTGCAGTAGCTACGTAGGGCATTACAGAGTGTACCTCACTGACCAGAGCCTAAGCTTTGATTCGAGGTAAATATTGTATATTTTATCCATGTTCTAAAAATCGGCCTGGGCGGCCGCCTAGGCGGCGCCTTGGTGCTAGGCGGCCAGTAAATGCTCCGAGTATGGCCTGGGCAGTCAATCTGGGTGTTTTTGGGATTAATCGGTCGCCCAAGCGTTCTGGGCGGTGTATGGGCGGTTCATGGGCGGTTCATGGGCGGTGTCTGGACGTTTTTGGTAAATGGCTTAATTGCACAAGAGTATCTTTTAAATTGTATTTTGTTGCACACAAATACTCTAAAGTAGGTAAACTGGATTTGATTTAGTATGTATTAAATATTTGATGTATTTTAAATAATATATATATTTATATTTATATATAAACATAAATATATTATATAAAAATAAATAAAATAATTAAAAATGCAAATCCGCCTAAGCCGATTAATCCCCGATTAATGCTCTGGGCGCTAGGCGGTAGCAATCCGAACGCCGAGCACCTAGCGTTTTTTACAACCTTGTATTTTCCCCACATTTAGTGTAATTTTGTGCATATATGATGCATATTTGATCTCTAATACAATCGTATTTAGAATATGGTCATTTATTAGAGCAATCACTTGGTTTAAGCACAAAACAGTAATATATTGAGTATTTATATAATTTTAGTATTTTTCATGTGTAGATCTCAGTCTCACGATTCCAACGACTATTTATTCATATTTTTCTAAGATCTGTGCTAATTTCTATAAATTTTAGAATGCAGAATACTATTTTAAATGAAGAAATACGGTCGAAATACGGCCCGAAATATCTGAAACATGGCACCTGCTATGCCTGGGACATGTGGTATCCATCTGACGGTCCCCGCCTTTATCCAACGGTGCTAGCAGTAGAGACGAAGTGGCCACTTGTGAGCCGCTAGATCAATATCTAACGGCTGCAGCTCATCCCAACGTTACGAAGCGGAGGGCTCCTCAGCTAGCCATGTTCCATAATCACATTGTCTACCCGCTCAATCGGATGGCTGAAAGAAAATACGAACGTGACTCAGATCTGATCGCGATGTGGAGCGGGCGCAGATTTGCTAGGAGGACACATGGCGGCACGTAAAGAGATCCCTCCTTCATTCAACGTGTGAGGTTTGTAGCGACTTGATGAGGAAGATTTAAGCTGGTTTTGGACCCGCTAATAACTCCAAATCCTCAATACCACATATATAAGCGTATTCTAGGGTTTTTGGTCGTATTCTTTGCGTATTTTGAGCTCTAGAGATCGTATTTGTGTGTGAGTTTTGGAGGCCCTAGAGGCAGAGGTAGAGGCTATTTTCTGAATGAGATTTGGGGCTCAATTATAGAGATTTGGTGATAAATTCCCTAACTTTTCTCTCGTATTTGGAGTTTTGCCTTGTATTTTGAGTATTGGTGACGTATTTTGCTAAGAAAATTGAATCTTTACTCTCCATGCTTGGCTAATCTCCATATGTGTTAGTTGTAATGTAGTTAGGGCTATGTAATCTCTGGTTTTGATGTCGTTAGGTCCTATTTTGCTTGTAAAATCATGTACTTTATTAGTTTCTACCTGTATTACTCAAGTATTATCGTTGTTGGTGTATTTGGATCGAATATGATCTTTGTGGATGATCGTCGTCTAGACAACGCTAATAATAATAATACCACAACACACGGGTCGTGTGTAGTCGTCAACGGGTCAAACACGAGGAGACGGTCAATGAGTATCAGTTTATGAGTCTTCGTTCGAAATCTACGAGATCGAAGCAATGGTCGGTTGGTGAAATAGGAAGAGGGTGAATCAAAAGGTAAAGGCTCTAGGGCATGGGGAATCCCTGCCATTGGACCAAGGTTAGGGTTAGACTAGTAATCAATCGGTTGTCGGGTTCATTGGGACTTGGGAGAGGTCGTGTAACCTAAGGGCGTTCGCCTATCCCCCACAGTTGTGATGCGTGATAGGTTATTCCCTTATGTCATGTCATACCCACCGCTGTTGCGATGTAATGATATGCCAACTCAACCTACACCGATGTCAGTGGTCTTCGATGCATCGGTGTATGTTGGGTGTATTATGATCGACGAATATCCCCAATCTTCCTCCTGTCTATAGTGGCGTTCGGAGATTAGACCTACATTGGGAGAGCTCTTAATCGGCGTTCGTTGGTGGTCAGTCACACTGATAGTATGGGTTGTCGTGGAGATCGGATCCCTAGATTGGTCCCGATTTTTGGTCGACAACCAATCTGATCGCCCCGAAGGGAAGGGGTCGAATCTACGAAGATAACAATCATCCCAATGTATTCCTAATCTCAATTGGCCCAGCAACTAAGTTAATTAATTAATCCAACCTATAGCTCTAATCCAATGTGGTTCATCCCATTTCCCTAGAAGGAAACTACTCACTACCCATTACAATAGAAGAGATTTCTAGCAATGGGTAAGCATCAAAGGCCATAGATTCGGAATAGATTAGCAATAGATGATAAAACAGGGCAATGATAACAAAGAGAGAGAATTTCTATTGAGAAAAGCTAAGTTATTACACTAATAAGCAATAAGAACATCAAAAATAACAAAGTAATGGAGTTTAGAATTCTTACAAAACTTCCCCAAGCCCTAGAATTTAACTAAAAAGGCTGGAGAAGAAGATCCTCTCGCAGGAGGAAGAAGGGGTGCTTATATACACGCTGCCAAAAGACCCAAAAGACCCCCAGTTTTTGCCCTAGCCGCCTTAGGAAACCAGTCTGACGTGACTGCGTCGGAAACGATGTGGTCGCATCGATCCCTTCCGTGAAATGGGGAAGCATGGCTTCAACGATGTGGTCGCGTCAGTAAAGATTCGGTCACGTCGAAAGCGGCTATGTGGCTATGTTATCTTTGTCGTGGTCGCGTTGATCAGCTTTGGTCTTCATAGAATCGTGGTCGTATTGTCTTTGTCTGTGCGGACCATGTAGGCTTCAAGTCTTCAATCTTTATCTTTCTTGACGCTTCTATTTGGTGGTATTCGACGCAGCCATGTCGATGTCTTCTCCAATGCAGTTTGACGCGGCTGTGCATTACATGCTAATGTGGCCGCGTGGGTTCCTGTTATTCACAAAATATGCTTCCCTTGCACCAATTGCCCCCGGCTTCGCTCCTTTTTCCTCTTTTCACTAGAATCTCGCCATATGGTCCCTAATCGGCACATATTTCCTGTAAAGCACATGAGGAACCACAAAAGCAAAAGAGAAGACAAAACAGAAAAAACGAAGATGAATGGAGAATAAAATGATGTAAGACGTGCATGAAAAAGAGCGAAAAACTATATACAATAAACACTCATTAAAATCCCACAAGCTAAACTCTTCCTTGTCCTCAAGGAAGACAAGAGAGAGCGTAGATTGGAGGAATGCAGTCAACATGCAAATGATGCGATGAAACTTTGAGAACTTTCAAAAATTGAGAATATGTACGTGAGTGAACTGAAAACTCGAATTCAAGAAACTTACATGCTTGAAAATATTTCCGTCGACGAGAATATGTTCCTAGAACGTCATCCCTACTCAAATCGTCAAGCAATACACTAAATGATGGCTATACTTATATTCTAAGACATTTCCTCTAACCCGACCTTAGATCGAAAGTGTAGGAACCTAAGCTATACAATGGTCATAGAGGGGATAAGTATGGGATAATGGGAAATTGGTCGAACGAGGAAGTGGCGCTCATGATACGACATTGTTCCTTGATTCAAGAAATTGCCAAGTTTTATTCATGATTTCATATATACACATGTATATAAAAAAATTATATACACATTTTTTGGGATTTGCAATTAGGTTATGTAAGGAGGTTTGGGTAGGCCTATTAACTTAACCCCAGTGGAATCCTTATTCATACACACTCACCCAAGCTAGTCCTTTTTACGCGAGGCCCCGAAGGTCACTATTAATGGGATCTAGTTACTTCGCTTCGCTGGGGAACGGTGCATATATTTTTTCTATTCGTAAAAAAATTTCTTTTTGATTTTTTTCCTTTTTTTTGAAAAGCATGTGGTAAACTAGGCAGATTCAATCCTCAATACCAGGTGAAGTGTGGTTATCCAAGTCTCGAGGGATTATAAACCATTATACACAACTATCGGCTCTACAGTCCATGCATAGAGTGTCCCTAGGTGTCAATCTAAGTCGGTTTCAAGTACTCCTATCTTAGGGACTGTGAGGACGGAGAAAGCTAGGGTATTACAAGGGATTTAAGCTAAGGTTGCAAACTATTCACATATTCAAATCGACATCATGGAAATCAAGCATAAAAGTTCGGAAAACGAATTTCAATTCAGGATTCGACTCATATAAAAACTTGTTTTCAAAAAATTCTTGAGGTGAATGCAAGTATATACAAATGTATGCATGAAGGTACAAGATCCATGATGCGAATGCGAATATTTTTGGAGTTTTTGAATTTTTTTCATTTTTTTGGCTTTTGAATGCATATATTGAATTTAAACATGATGCATATGAAAACCGAAAGAAAGATGGAAAAATAAGAAAGAAAAAGTGAAATGAAAACGAAAATAACGCTTAAAATAGGAAAATAATAGGAGAAAAAGAAAGTACGAAAGAGCTCCTCCCACAAGCTAAACCAAGTGTTGTCATCAACACAAAGAAAACACAGAAAATCGACGTGAGGACAAATAAAATGAGGGGGAGGGAGACCCAAGTGCATCTCCCACAAGCTATGCAAAAACGTGCCTGAAAATATTGAAAGTGTGTAATGCATAGGCTAAATGGTGAGGGAGTGCAAAGATGAGTGCTCCAGTCATGCTGAGCCACCGTCAGGTGGTGGCTGGGTGGCTGGAGAGGGTAGAGTGGATGGGACAATGGGATCAGCTGAATGCTCAGCTCTCATTCAACGTATGGTGGGGATGGAGTGGTGTGAATAAGCTCAAACTTTATTGGTGGAGGTGGAGGTGGAGATGGAGTGATCCAGTCTTCCTTTGAGGATGAGGAGAGAAGGATGATGGTGCCATCCTGTGGTGGAGATGTACGAGGAGGTGAGGGGGTATGTAAAGGGGATGGAATGGGAACGGACTCTGTGATGGGTGGTGGAGAAGTGTGTGGAATCACGGGATCGTGATGGGGTAATGGTGGAGGGGTGGAAATGTGCCCAATCCCAAGATAAGGCTGTGGGGAGGGTGGTGGTGTAGTGATGATGCAGGGTGTGATGGCGGCGGTGTCCTCAAGGACTAGAAGTGGCTGGGATGGGATGGAAATGTGTAGTGAGGTGGTGCAAATATCTACATGAGGGGTGGGAATGGAAGTGGCAGCTGGGGTCTGAGAAGTCTGAGGGGACTGGGATGGATGGGGTGTGATATGGATAGGTAGGAGATGTGGTGCAGCAGCAGAATAATGGCCCTGACTGTAATGATACTGATAGACCAGGTCAAACTGGGACTGGAGAGTCATGACAGCAAGATCGAGGCCATCAAATAAAGTCATGAACTCAGAGAGAGTATCTCTGACCTCAGTCAGGGTGTTGACAGTGGAGTATCTAAAAGTTCTAAACTCCTCCTCTAAGCGAGCTAACTGCTCGACATGTGTAGGCGGGGAAGGCACAGTGCTGCTAGCACCATCGACCTGGTGTCGAGATCTCCTCTGGAACTGACGAAGGGCAGGCCTGACTACTGGGCTAGCAGACGTGGTAGGAGAAGGATCAGTCGGGTCCCGGGGCTTGGGCTTGCGGCGGTCAGGATTTCTGGACTGGTGCCTGGACTCCTGAGGCTAAGTCGGTGTCAGGTGAGAAGAGCCACCTCAGTGTAGCGCCAGGCCTAAAAAGTCAAGGATTGGGAATCCTAGTGTAGGGAGTGGAAGTTGGGCCATAGAGCCAAAAATATCTCTCTCGATCAATGGCTCGAATCATGTGCATATTGTTGAGCACCAAGAGATCGAGAAAAGTAGGGCCAGGAACTGGGGTCATGGAGTCTGGGATATTGTAGAAGACAGGAGTGAGTGAGGAAATGATAGTGATAAGGCCCCCATAATAGATAGTAGATCTGGGGTCGGCTAGGATATGAAGGAATCTCTGCATAAGCCATGACACGGTATGGAGGATATAGTGGGGGACATGATTGCTACCCTCATGAAGGACACTACCATGTGAGGCACACCACAAAAAGAAGAGCTCGTCCTGAGAGACCTGGCATGTCTCATATCGACAGAATAGAGTGTTCGCAATGATGCGATAGACAATGCAAAGTCCAGGGTGAATGATGCTGGATGCCTTCGCTCGAGTCTTGGAGAAGACTTCGAGCTTGGTGATCTGGAACCAAAAATTATTTGCATCAAACTCGGGGTGGTAAGGATGGTTGTTGTGGATTTCCACATGCTCTAAAGAACTGGGCCACTTGAAGAGCGTGTTTAAGGAGTCATTTAATAGGTCGTACTTCTTATTCATGATACAAAATGAGAAACCCGCAGTATAAACTTTGAATGTGGAGAGGAAATCTTAGGTGAGCCTCTTGTAGGTCCTAGCTTCACACTCTAAAAACTCCTCCCATCTGAGGTTTCGAAGGAGGGTGTTGACTACGTCGAAGGGGCTTAGTGCCGAAAGAGCGGTAACGATCAGGAATTTGGAGGCACTATAGCACGCGAGCTAAGTGATATGAACTTTGTGTGCTCATCCTCACTCATGAAATTGATGCCGAGTCTGTCCAACTGGGGGACAGGAAGTGGTTTAACTCCCCTCTCGCTGATGGCGTTGGCTTAGGAAAGTTTAGTTTGAAAAGCCTTCGTCTTTCGACGTTTGCCCTTGCCTTGGGTAGGGCCAGTGGTGATAGCCTTCTTCTTGCACTCTTTGGGAGGCATCATGTGAAGAAGTGAGCAATGCAAGATGTATGAAATGATGTGTGTGCAGACTCACGTGAAGCTTAGTCGATTTCAGCAATAAATATTGAGAAATTTAACGAGCAAATGAGTGAAGTTACCAAAGTTGATGCTTCTAGCTGAGATCGATGTCCCCGATGCTGTAGATGACTCCCCCAAGTTGTTCCAAGCCTAGAACACGATCTTGGCAAGCCACGTCAATTGGGTTGCCCAAAACCCTAAAATTGGCCCGGTCTAGGGTTTGAATGAAACGACTGAGGAGTGGAGAGGGGCAGTGGATAGGAGTTGGTGGAGATGAGGGGATCTTGGAGAGTGATTGGGAAGGTTGGAGAGGGTTTGGGAGGAGTTTAGAGAGAGATCGAGTGGGAGGAAAGGAAGAGAAGTCGAACTGTTTCGAGCAAATGAGCGTGAGTCAGGCCGTTTGGAATGGTAGGGACCTTAAATATGCATGTGGCGCGGGACACGTGGATAAGTGAAACGGTCGCATGGGTTGTTCTCCTCCTTGTTCCTTCTACTTCCTCCTATAATCAAATATCTTAGTTAAATCCTTGGGCTTGGAGGCTTATTCAAGAACAAAAATATAGACTAACCTAGTCTAAAATGAAGATGAAAATTTAAATGAAAAATTTAAATCAAATCACTTGGGTTGCCTCCCAAGAAGTGCTTGTTTTAAGTCGTGAGCTCGACTCCCTATATTGATGTCGTTAAGGCGGTTTGAGGATGGAGAAGTCCCGGATGTGGTCATCTCCATGTTCCTTCTTCTCGTTCAGCTCATGGTGGTTCTCTCCTCGTGTCTTCTTTTCCTCGAGGTCAAGTGGGTGTGATCGCGAAGGCTTCTCCTTAAGATTCCCCTTGGAGGCTTCCTCGTGCTCTTCCTTTATCGCAATCTCTTTCAGGTTGGCCTCTCGCCTAATGGGGGGCTCCACGTTGTCGCTAAGGAAGAGCTCCTCCAAGTTAGTCTCCTTGATGGCTTTCTTAAGGAGATCCACTTGGTCCATGCGATCGACTTCCGTGAAGCTCCGCATCGACTTTCTAAGGTCGAACTCGACCTTATATTTTCCGACATTGAGGGAGAGTCTCCCACCCTTCATATCGATGAGGACTCCCACTGTGGCTAGGAATGGTCGCCCGAGGATGATCGAGATGCATGCATCTTCGGGTATATCCATGATGACGAAGTCACATGGAACTACTATCCTTCCAATTTGTACCGGCACGTCTTCGACCACTCCGAGAGGATACTTCACCAAGCAATCTGCCAGTTGGAGCGACATGTTCGTAGGCTGGAGCTCTCCTAGATTGAGCCTCTCACAAATCCCTATAGGCATCAAGCTGACGCTTGCCCCTAAGTCACATAGAGCACTTGTGATATTCAAATCTCATATGGCGCACGGGATTGAGAAGCTCCCCGGATCCTCCAATTTTTCCACCGCCTTCTTTTGAATAATGGCGCTGCACTCTGCAGATAACACCACTTTCTCCCGCCTACCACCTTTGGTGATTATCTCCTTCAGAAACTTGGCGTAGGTGGGTATTTTTGAAATTGCGTCGAGGAAGGGGATGGAAATGTTCAGCTGCTTCAGGAGCTCAAAGAACTTCACATACTTCTCGTCTAATTTAGCCTTTGCAAATCTTGATGGGGACGAAATCCTTGGCATATAAGTCCTGTGAGGCTCGTCAGTGGGCTTCACATGTTCCTTTTCTACTTCCTTCTTGTTGGAGGGTTCAGGATGCTGAGGCTTTACCTCCCGCTCATCTTCCTTGTCATTTCCAGACCCAAGCTCAACGTGAGCTTCTCCTTCAACCTCAGATTCTTTCTCCACGATGGGCATTGTGGAGCCATCGAATTTCCTCCCTCTCCTTAGTGTTATGGTGTTGATGTGCCCGTGGGGGTTCTATTCAGCTTGCCCTGGCAGCTTCCCTTGTGCTATAGAGAGGTGGGAGAGCTGCTGCACCATTTGCGCCATAGTGGTTTCCATAGATTTCTGGCCTAATGCCAGCTGCTGTGTGGTGGACATGAGTTGCTATGTTGTTTCCATCAACTGCTGGATCGAGCTCTGGAAGTAGTCGTTCCGTTGGCTCTGGGTCTGGATATGGCCAACGATTAGCACTTCTAAACTAGATTTCTGGACGGGGGTGCATTCATAGGGGGATAGGGGGCCTTAGGTTGAAATTTTGAAACTGTCCCTGAGGAGGTGGAGGCTGGAACTCTTGGGGATGCTGAGGGTCTAATGAAGGGGCTTGCAAACTTGGAGTCCGGTAAGAAAAGTTCTGGTGGTTCCTCCACCCCTGATTGTAAGTCTCGGAGTACGGATTGTTCAAAAGCCTCGGATTGCTTCCGTATAGGGTGTTTTCTTGCTCAATGGTCATATTAGGAGGCACCACCATGGGTGAAAAGCATTCAGTACCCTGGTGCCCTTGCACACCATAAATTTCACAAACTACCGCCATAGGCGGCTTAGCAGCACTGAGTCCAATGAGCGAAAGATGTTTAGTCAAGGCATCAAATTTTACTGAAAGCAGTGATACCTCATCAACATCATACTTACCTCCCTTCGTAGAGGTTCTTCTCTCATTGCTCCAGGAGTCATTGTTTTCTTCCATAGCTTCCAGCAATCTCTTTGCTTCAGCTAGGGTCTTGCTCATTATAGCGCCGCTAGCGACGGCATCGATAGACATCCTCACCGGTAGCGTTAACCCGTTATAGAAGGCTTCAATAATCAACCAGTCTAGCACGCCGTGGTGGGGGCCACATTCTTTGGAGGTCCTTAAACCTCTCACATGCTTCATATAGAGATTCTTGCTCCGACTGCTTAAAATTGGTGATCTCATTGCGCAACTTAGCAGTTTTTCCTGGAAGAAAATATTTCGTGAGAAACGCAAGAGGTAAGCTGTCCCATGTAGTGAACGTGTTGGGACTATGACTCCTAAGCCAATCTTTGGCTTTATCCCAAAGTGAGAAAGGGAATAATCTCAGCCATATGGCATTATTGGTGATGCCATTTATCTTCAGAGTGTCCATCTTCTCCAAAAAGGTGTTGAGATGGTCGTTCAGATTCTCCATTGGGGACATTGAGAATTGGTCCCTTTGTACGAAGTCAACCAAAGATGGTTTGAGCTCGAAGTTGTTTGGCTCCATCATTGGCCTTTGGACGCTAGATGTTGATCTATTGTGGGGTATGAAATAATCCAGGAGCGACCTAGGTGGTTGTGTTAGGGACCATTCTTGGGGTTGTGTACTTCCTCCATCATCTCGAGAGCTTGTCACCTCCTCCTTTCAGCATTGAGACTTATTGCGGTAACTTCGATCTTCGGGTCTAGCAGATGCAAATCCGCAGTGCCTTGAGATCTCCTATGCATGCAAAAAGGGCTACACCAAAAAAGAAACGTTAAAAGCACCAAGAATCGATGAAATAGGAAATATGCACAAAAACAAAGAAAAAGAAACACATAGTCTCTCGACAAAGACTCGAAATCGATATCAAATTGTGCCTCCCTGGCAACAGCGCCAAAAAGCTGATCATCGTCTAGATAATGTTAATAATAATACCGTAGTGCACGGGTCGTGTGTAGTGGCTAACAAGTCAAACACGAGGAGTCGGTCAATGAGTATCGGTTTATGAGTCTTCGTTCGAAAGCTACACGATCGAATCGATGGTTAGTTGGTGAAATAGGAAGAGGGTGAATCAAAAGATAAAGGCTCTAGGGCATGGGGAATCACCTCCATTGGACCAAAGTTAGGGTTCGACTAGTAAGCAACCGGTTGCCAGGTTCATTGGGACTCGGGAGAGGTCGTGTGACCTAAGGGCGTTCGCCTACCCCCCACAGTTGTGATGCATGATAGGTTATTCCCTTATGGCATGTCATCCCCCCCGGTTGTTGCAAAGCAATGATAGGAAACCCCAACTTGAATCGATGTCAGTGGTCTCCGATGCATCGGTGTACGTTGGGCGCATTACGCTCGAAGAATATCCCCAATCTTCCTCCCGTTCACAGTGGTGTTCGGGGATTAGATCTACATTGGGATAGCTTTTAATCGGTGCCAGTTGGCGGTCAGACATACGGATAGTATGGGTCGTCGTCAGGATCGGATCCCCTGATTGGTCCCGATTTTTTGTCGACGACTAATCGGATCGCCCCGTAGGGAAGGGGTCGAATCTACGATGAATATAATCATCCTAATGTATCCCTAGTCTCAATTGGCTCAGCAACTAAGTTAATTATTAATCCAATCCATAGCTCTAATCCAATGTGGTTCATCCTATTGCCCTAGAAGGAAACTACTCACTACCCATTACAATAGAAGAGATTTCTAGCAATGGGTAAGCATCAAAGGCCATAGATTCGTTATAGATTAGTAATAGATGATAAAACAGGGCAATGATAACAAAGAAAGTGAATTTCTATTGAGAAAAGCTAAGCTATTACACTAATAAGCAATAAGAACAACAAAAATAACAAAGTAGCAGAGTTTAGAATTCTTACAAAACTTCCCCAAGCCCTAGAATTTAACTAAAAATGCTGGAAAAGAAGATCCTCTCGCAGTAGGAAGAAGAGGTGCTTATATACGCGTGCCCAAAAGACCAAAATGACCCCTAGTTTTTGCCCTAACCGCCTTAGGAAACCAGTCTGATGCGACCGTGCCAGAAACGATGCGGTCGCGTCGATCCCCTATATGAAATGGGGAAGCGGGGCTTCAGCGATGCAGTCGCATCATTAGAGACGTGGCCACATCGAAAGTGGCTATGCGACCACATTATCTTTGCCACGGCCACATCTATCAACTTTGGTCTTCATAGAATCGCGGATGCGTCATCTTCGTCTGTGCAGACCGCGTAGGCTTCAAGTCTTCAATCTTTATCTTCCTTGACATGTCTGTTTGGTGGTCTTCGACACGACTACATCGATGTCTTCTCCAATGCAGTTTGACTTGGCCGTGTGTTACAAGCTGACGCAACCGCATGGTTTCCTGTTATTCACAAAATTTGCTTCCCTTGCACCAATTGACCCCCGGCTTTGCTCCCTTCACCTCTTTGCACTAGAATCTTGCCATATGGTACCTAATCGACACGTATTTCTTGCAAAGCACTTGAGGGACCACAAAAGCAAAAGAGGAGACAAAACGGGGAAATTGGAGAGGAATGGAGAATAAAACGATGTAAAACGTGCATGAAAAAGAGGGAAAAACTATATACAATAAACACTCAGCAGCGGACTTATTCCTGGCGTGATCCTTGCAGACATTGACATGACCCTTACAGGCATATGAGCCTATATTCTTTTTGAAACTAATAATCTATTCGATACTTTTTGTGTTATTTCATGTTCGTTATCGTAATATTTTTCGACGTTCTCATACCCTTGCGGGGTGAAACGTTGCGTTATTTAGGTTAAGCAATTGATTTTAATGTTTTAGATCTTGATTCACACACATACCATGAGGATTCCGAGAGGATGATGTACCGCGAGGATACATCTATGTGTGCATAACAGGAGGGACCCCAGAGGGTGATGATCTGTGAGGCTCATCTATGCATCTTGATTGTAAACACCATAAACCAATTGATTAATTAAGACATCAATTACCATTGATAACAAACCCCTAACGAAATCATGACCAACACGTCCTCTCCACACTGATACCATAATATCGAATTCACCGTAGTTATCGTATGACTTCTTTTTAGTTTTTAAAACCTTTTACTCCACTATTTCACCACCGAAATGTGGTCTTTTCTTATCGTTTCTTACTCTTTATAAACTGAAATTTGTGGTTTTACAGGTCAGTTGTCCCATGGATACGATACCTAGACTCACCATGATTATTACGTGTTCGATCTCCTACACTTGGGAGTAGCGCTCACATCTTTTGAGACGATTCAAGTTTTTGGTGACGTTGCCGGGGACAACTGTACTTGTGATCTACAATTTCAGTTTATACGGAGGAATATTTGGTGAGATCCTTCCATCTTATAACTTAGGACTTTTATTAGTTTGTTTTTGTTTTGTTTTTTTTTCAAAAAAATGGAATATATGGGATTATATTACACAAATAATTGGTGTGATGCAGAGTACGCTATTGAGCATAAGCATAGAATGGAGAATGCCAAGATAGTTAACTTCAATCAGAGAGACTGCGAAACTTTCTATCAGGCCTGGAGGAGGTTCACAGGTCTAGTATTGGCCTATCCACGGCATGGATACACAAAGAAAGAGCTTATGGAGTCCTTCCTCTTTGACCTACGACCAAATCTACCAGAATTTTTGGGATTCATGACGCCAACAGAGGCGTGGAAGCACATGGAGTCCTTACAAGAGAATGATCAAAGCATGTAAGAGACTTCAAAGCGTGATTCAATGAAGCCTTCTTACGATGACACTAAAGCATGCCTTGATTAAGGAGGGCAAAGTATAGACATACATTTGCAACCCTTGAAGGAGGAAATTCAAATGCTCATTCAAACAAATGAGGCTAAATCCCATCAATTCCAAGAAAATTTCCTTTCTCGGAGTCAGCAAATTCAAAAGTCAATTCAAAATCTTACTTTGATTGCCACATGCTTGGAAGAAAATAATTCTTTTCAAATTCAACTTCAAGTATCTAATGTGAGTTCATTTTCTATTGCAGGTATACCAAGCAAGCCATGTCATGATGGAAGCACAAATCAAAATATTAGCATGGCAGGAAGTGTCTACAAAGGAGAGGACGAGCTAAAAATTTTGGATGAACAGGAGGAGGAGACAACTAAGGACCTGAGCTTTGAGGTTATCAATATGGATCCTGAGCCATTCTTTCCCTCGGTTTTTTCCCAAAATCATTCATTCCTCTCCCCCATGGCTGAGCATCATACCAAGAGTAGTGCGATATTTTTAGGGAGTAGTCATCAGCATGCTTTACTTTATTTCACTTATGTCGATGACTATATTTGGAATATGTTCATTAAGAGTGATTTAAGACTAAATTGGACTGACATAATTCATCTCTTGCAGGACATAGGTAAACACTTTATAGATATGCTGGGAGTTATGTGGTTGGGCTCCAATTTAGCTAGTGGAGGAAGAATACTCGCCGAAGAATGCAAAGAGCAGATGGAACAACTTCCTTCACCATTAAAGATCTTTGATCCTCCATTTGATCACGCTGTGTTCTTTCAATTAGCGTAGAATTTTTTTAATGCTTTCTAAGAAATTTGCATTTGAATAAACTCGTATCCTTTTCGATATTGAGGACAATGTCAATCTTTAGTTGGGGGAGTATGAGAGCTTAGGATTTTTTTTTGTTTTTTTAATAAAATGAGAGAAAAAAACCGATCACCAATTCTCATCATTTAAAATCCTTCACATATCACTTTATCTGATGATCATGCATTAATTAATTTCTACGCTTGAATTAATTATTTTTCTTCACATGGAGTTAATCATTAATATGTCGTTTCTAAAAAATTTCAATTGCCATGATTGATATCTCGAAATATTTTATATTTATTTCATGCAAGTTATTTTGATGCATACGTTTAAAATAGACACGATTGATTGGATTGATTTTCGTATTGAAGAGGAATTTGGTCCCTATTTATTTTAAAGTTTCTGTCTGATGAATGGGTATTGAGTTGCTTACAAAAACTGAAAAAAAGAAGAAGAATGAAATGCACCGTTCCCTTGAGTTCATTAAGTAGACGGGTCTTCGTGCCTTAGAAAGCATTGGAGATTCGCTTCAAAAGATGGATGAATGGAGAGTGCATTAAAAAGGGAGATAATAAAAACTTAGATGATTCGAGTTATTAGGTTCGTGGGGCTCTTTTAAGCCTAATGCCCGAAGGTCGTCCGAACTAGGAGTCATTAACTGAACACTGTTACATGGATCATTCTACGTCGCTTAAAAAAGAAAAAAAGAAAAAAAATGATGAATAAAAGAGGCAACTTCAATACCCATGAGTTGGACAATATTTATGTTATGCCAATTTCTTGGAAGTTTGAAAATTATGACATGATATCGTGTTGTATTTTAGCCTATGCAAAACGATGCTCGTATGTTATATATTCAAAATAATTAGAGAAAATGTCATGTGATTGATTTTCTTCATGGATTGTATATATTGATGGTCAAAATCATGATGGAAAGCATATTATTGAGCCAAGCCATAATTGATCGATAGAATTTAATATTTTTATTAAGCATCCGATTTAATCGCTCTTTTTGCTAGGGACTAGCAAATCGCTAGTTAATGGTGTGATTCGGGGTAAATATTGCATATTTAACCCACATTTAGTGTAATTTTGTGCATATAAGATGTGTATTTGATCTCTAATACAATCGTATTTAGAATATGGTCATTTATTAAAGCACTTGGTTTAAACACAAAACAGTATTATATTGACTATTTCTACACTTTTAGTATTTTTTCATTGAAGATCTCAATCTCACAATTCCAACGACAATTTATTCATATTTTTCTGAGATCTGTGCTAATTTCTATGAATTTTTGAATGCAGAATACTATTTTAAATGATGAAATACGGCCAAATACGTCCTAAATATGCTAAAATATGGCGCCTGCTATACTTGGGACACGTGGCATCCATCTGACGGTCCCCTCCTTCATCCAACGGTGCCAGCAGCAGAGTCAAAGTAGCCACTTGTGAACCACTAGATCAAGATCTGACGGCTGAAGCTCATCCCGAAGTTACGAAGCATTGGGCTCCTCAGATGGGCCACGTGGCGCAATCGCATCATCCACCCACTTAATCAGACTGCTGAAAGCAAATACGATCGGATCTGATCGTGATATGGAGCGGGAGCGGATCCGCTGGGAGGACATGTGGCGGCACGTAAAGAGATCCCTCCTTCATCCGATGGGTGACGTTTGCAGCAACTTGATGAGGCAAATTTAAGCAGGTTTTGGACACTGTAATATATCCAAACCCGCAATACCACATATATAAGAGTATTCTAGGAGTTTTGATCATATTCTTTGTGTATTTTGTGTTGGGTTTTGATGGACTCTTAGGGCATAAAATCTACGCACGTCCTATGTCCGACAGACGATAGAAGCATAAAAGGTAGCAGAATAAAATACATTAAACTATTTAATGTCACCCCGAAGAGTTTCATGAACCCTAGCCAGAAAAATCTACTGTCGTTGGGGTGGGTCTGACCTACCCTAAAGAAAGATCTAAACTACTGCAACAGATATGAAAGCAGAGTAAAAGAAAACATACACGCAACTTCGTTTCCGCAGAATACAAAGAGTCGGTTTCAGCAACATTTCTTTGACCTATCAACCGATGCCCCGCGTTGGGGCTGAGCCACTTCTCTTGAGCCGAACCGCATCCCGATCTGAACCGAGTCCCGAGGCAAACCAATACCACGCCTCCGAGTCAACCACTTGCCGAAGAAATTTTTACTTAAGCAAGACCCACGTCAAAGACTTTGGATCCGATCCAAACCTCCTCCTCGTCTTACTAGGACTCGAACAGAGGAACAGAAGAATTTTAGGAGGATGGAATAAATTTTAAGTCTTAATTCGAGCATGTTCAAAACTTTTTGGAGCTACTCAAAGTAGAGACTTGGTGCAGGTTTTCAAGGCGGGTTAGCCCCTATTTATATAGAGAACCGGCCCCCCTTCCTCGTCTCACGAGCAATGTGGGACTAAAGTTAATGGAGGAAAAAACAATTTCAAGTTTGCCATCCACGAAGGCCAAACTTTAAGGAATTATTCCTCCCTTACCGTTGAGCTTCGCAAGGCATATCATATATCAAATCGAAGAGCACTGAATGGTGAACGCATATAAACAAACAATGCTCAATTTCGACATTGTTTGACCCCTCAAATGTCGTCTCAAATTGGCCAAAAAACTGCAGAAAACTAAATCTGGACAGATTTGAGTCCAGATTCATTCTTTCTATGAGCAATTGTTTCTCCCTCATCAATGATCCTCTGAAGGAGTACAATATGTCATTTTGAAGGTCTTTACATGGTGAACGCATAGAAAAAACTTGGTGCAATTCCGATGTCGTTTGACCCCTCAAATGCATCGTCAAAGTTGACCCCTTTCCAAAAACCGAATCAGGAAATTTCCAGCCATTTTTGACTAGGGTAAACCCTAGCTAAGCGGGCCCCCGTTCCCTAATGGGTTGTACCAGCACAGCCTATTCGGGACATTCCTAGACCCACGTTTCATCGAATGGATCATTTTTATGTGTTTATGCGTACTGCATCATATGCAATCTAAAAGATGTTTGCAAACCTTTTGCGACATATTTAATTTATTTGCATCATATGCAATAATTCCACATCATTAATATCGTTTAGGCTATATCGCAAACCTTTTTCTACATAATTAATTTCCATACATCTGATGTATTATTTTAGAATTTATTATCACAAACCCTTTGTGACACTAATTATTCACATGCAACCGAGTGCACTCCTCCTTAATTCTTCCTATTACTAAGACGCAAACCTTACTCGATGTGAGACCCTACAGCCTGACCCTATTACAGGTTGGGGCTCAAAACCACCAAATGACAATGACCATGAGCAGCAGGTGTCGTCCCTATTTCGACATAATAATTACGTGATTGACCCATTGACTAAAGTGTCGTCTGGATCACTCTGACTGTGTCTGTGATGAATAACGCAGTTTTAATCCCTTCGTCAAAACTATGCCGCTTAGTCAAGCATAGGGTATGGTCAACTGTCAATCCCAATAGCTCAAAACAGGTTAGTCTCCATTGATCTTTAGTCAAATAATGTTGGACTTCTTCCAACATACTTTAGCCAGAGTTTTTACTGAAGACCGAACTAAACCGTGCAACACTAACTCCCCATTAACGGGAGATACAAATCCTCTCTTGGTCATTACTTTTCTCGAATGTTTTAAGTGTCACCAAACCAAAGACCTTTCCACAGGCCTTGCCTCAAAGCTAGGTCAGAGATCTAAGTGATATTGTTCATGTACATGTTCGTACAATGAACTAAAGTCTCAGGACCAACTTGCATATCATCACTGAGAGCTATCACTGACAGAGTAGTTAATGTTAACTATATGAAAACTCTTGTTAGGTCGTTCAGTGAACTCATTCTCCAATGAGCACATATGTCTCGTCTCCGACTTCGCCAAGTCGAACAACCATAAGATCATCGTCACCACCCCATGGTGAAGACAAAGACACAATGGTCTATCCGATGTATCGATATCCTTTTCTCGAAACATCTACGACCACGAATGGTTTTAGAATTATGCTACAAACGGTCAAACAAATCTACATGATCGAGATCCTCATCACGATACCTATTTAACCTCACATCAAGTCTCAGAACTTTAACTAAGCTTTAATGTCGACTATATTATTATTAACTTAGATAAAATCTTACCAAACAGCTTACTGTTATTTTGAACAAGATATTTGTACACATACACATAGATAAATTGCCTCGAGGGCATACACATCTCCCATCATGTTGAGCTCTACAGAGTGTATTCGTGTGTGAGTTTTGAAGGCCCTAAAGGCAAAGGCAGCGGCTATTTTCTAAAGGAGAATTGGGACTCAATTGTGGAGATTTGGTGATAAATTCCATAACTTATCTCTCGTATTTGGAGTATTTGCCTTGTATTTTGAGTATTAGTGACGTATTTCTCTATGAATATTGAATCTTTTCTCTCCATGCTTGGCCAATCTCCATATGTATTGGTTGTGATGTATTTAGGGCAATGTAATCTCTGGTTTTGATGTTGTTACACCTTATTTTGCTTGTAAAATCGCATATTTTATTAGTTTCTACAGTTGTTATTCAAGTATAATCGTTGTTGGTGTATTTGGATCGAATATGATCTTTGGGGACTTATTCGTGGTGTGATCCTTGCAGACATTGTTGTAACCCTTGCGCACACATGAGCCTTTATTATTTTTGAAAATAATAATCTATTCGATACTTTTTGCGTTATTTCATGTTCGTTATTGTAATATTTTCCATTCTCATACCCATGCGGGGTGAAACGTTGCGTTATTTAGGTTAAGCAATTGATTCTGATGTTTTAGATCTTGATTCACACACATACCGTGAGGATTTCGAGAGGATGATGTACCGCAAGGATACATCTATATATGCATACCCAGAGGGACTCGAGTGGGTGATGATCTGCGAGGCTTAGCTATGAATCTTGATTGTGAACACATATGAACCAATTGATTAACCAAGACATCAATAACCATTGATTGCAAACCCCTAACGAAATCACGACCAACATGTCCTCTCCACATGGATACCATAATATTGAATTCATCGTAGTTATCATAGGACTTATTTTTAGTTTTAAAACCCTTTTACACCACTATTTCACCTTCGAAAGGTGGTCTTTTCTTATCGTTTTGTACTCTTTATAAACTAAAATTTGTGGTTTTATAGGTCAGTTGTCATGTGGATACGATACCTGGACTCACCAGGATTATTACTTGTTCGATCTCCTACACCTGGGAGTAGTGCTCACATCTTTTGAGACGAGTCAAGTTTTTCATGGCCTTAACTTTGTTCTTAAAGAGGATCTGGTGGTGCAGATACTGGATGATAGAGTGCATACATGACAAAGTTGAACTTGTGGTGCGGACGACAAGATTCGCAATAAGCATAGAACTCTGGGTAGTGGTCATATCCTTCCATCCGATAGTACAGGTCATGTGGATGATATTCATAGTCTTCCATAGGAATCTCATACTGCTATGAAAAATCATTGCCTGAATAATCCAAAGATTGCTCCATTGTACCTGAATAGTCAAAAACAACAACCTGGAAAAGATATCAATGTTACAAGAAGATAGAGATAAAGATAAAGCAGGTGGGGGAAACATTTCTCTCTCTGTTTATTTTTGTTTTTTTTTGTTTTGTTTTTGTTTGTTTGTTTGTTTTTTAACGCAATCTAATCAACCTAATTGTGGTAAATAGATAATATGGCGGAACGCCTCCCCGATAACGACGCCATAAACTTGACAGAGCCGGAACTAACTCCGAAATGATGTCGTCTAACCGCAAGCACACGGTATAGTGGCAAGCGGGTATCAAACACCGGGAAGCGGTGCTATACTACCTATCTACTCCTAGGTTGAGTTAGACTTGCGGGTTTATTGGTGGAAGTGAAGTATGGAGGGTCATAATGGTGATGGATGCGAAGCTTGTCTCGCTAAACGTCGCAAACAAGGGGTTCCACACAAAGAAATAAATAAATAAAATATAAAAGGCTAGGGCTTTAGGACTCGCCACTAGGATCGTCGGATATAGACGCTAGGATAGAATTCTTACGTTGCATTGGATTTATGGGGATGGTCTCTCATTGATGCAATGGCGGTAGCCATAAATGTAGTGATATAGTTCGTCAGTGGATCCCCTCAAGGCACGAGCTGGGCATGGTCACGAGCCTTGGTTGAATCCACTAACTCCCTAATTAAATTCTAAGGATACTCCTTAAGTTAATCAATTCCACAGACCGTGGGCATGATCCCAGTACGAGTTCTCCCCGGGATTTGGCTGGATCAACCAAAGTATAACCCCTTTTATACTTAACACATCATATAAATCCTATCTTTGCATCTAGAACCTAAAATCCTCGGTCTAATCCCTTAGCCCTATATCATGCATGATAGCAATAGATATAAGAACAATAGAAAAACTTCATCGCATACATCAAGGAGATATTTGAATAATCAATCAATAAAAAGAACTCAAATAGAATTAAAGAAAACAAAAATACTTATCTTGATACAACGGAGGGGCCTAGGGCATAGCCTAACTCCAAAAGATCGTCTCCACAACTCTCTAAAAAAACTCTCTAAAAACTCTCCAAAAAGTCTACACCCGTCCCCCCAAAAATGACGGCTCAAAATAATATATATCTCCCTCAAAAACCCTCGCAAACCCCCTTCAGAAGCCCTCTCCCAGTCGTGCCCAAAACAAGATCCAGACGCAACTTAAAATCTGGGCCAACGGCGACTCGATCAAGTAGGTGGATGCTCAGTCGAGTCGTCAAATGTCTGGATCCATCGCCCAAAACGTCACTCTGTCTGCTCGGACTGAGTAGGGTCTGCTTGGTCCAATAGACTGCTCGGTCGAGTCGTCAGAAGTCTGGATTCATCGCCCAAAACAACGCACTGCCTGCTCGGTCGAGTATGCAGCTGCTCGGTCGAGCAGACAACTGCTCGGTCGAGTAGGTTGATGTACAGCCGAATTTCAGCATTACAACACTCTGCTCAGTCGAGTAGGGTGCTGAAAACAGATTTCAGTACTGTAGCATCAGCTTGCAGAAATTTCCTAGAGCTCATCTGACCTCCGATTAGCGCGTTCTTGGTGGCGGTGGAACTGTCTTGAAGTCTACTATCTGGTTACATATGAGTTTAGTTAATGTATTATATTACTGAACTGTTTGTGCACACTTTTGAGTGAACAGAACGTTATATCTACTCCGTCTCTACATATATATTATATTCTCTAAATGCCACTCGATTTTACTTTCCAAAGCTATTTCTACCGCATTAATTCCCAAAAATTCCATACAAAAGAAAAGCTTGCTCCAAAAAGTTCAAAAAATCCAAAAAGGAGCCAAAAATCATAAATACAAAATCATATCGCTCCTACATCGCTCCTACAAAAATTCAAAAAGAAAAAGAAGAAACAAAAGTTTATAAGGTGAAAAGAAAATTTTGAAATTCATTACTCTGAGTAATACATATATTCTTGGAAAAACCAAAACAAAATTCTCAAATACATAAATATTTTTTAGATGGACGCCTCAATTCAAGCTTGGGGTGTGAAATCTTTTGACCATATGAGTGAGCATGACATTAGAGTGGAGTTGTGCACGAATGGAAAAGTTTGATAATCCTGAAACTTAGCGAAAAAATTGAGTTATGGGGATTTCCTATGATTTAATATGAGTATGTGCATGTCTTGACTTTTATTCTATTCTATATTGCATGCTTGATGTGAATTCTCTATGCTTCAGTTATAGCTTTTGATTGAAAAGTGTGTAGCCAATATTGTGTACATTTGACGCTATGAAACACATGATGTGGATGTAGGCTAATCGTATGAACTCTAGAGAGAACCTTCTTTTGTTCGACCTTGAACTCTCAAGTACTCTATTCATTTTAGATATGAAATCTATTGATATCATGTGATTTATTTTCTGAGTAGTTGTGATGTGGGGTGAATGGCACGAGATCTGAGAGAATAATCTAGCGACCCCCTCCTCTTTGCGCTCTTTTCCGTTTTTCTTATTTTTACTCCCCGTTGAACTTCATATTCATCTTCCTCAAGGACGAATAAGAGGTAAGCTTGGGGGATTTTGATGTGTCCATCTTTTTCATACTTTTACTGCATCATTTCATAGCATTTTCATCGTCCAAAGTTCAATTTTCTATACATTATCGCGCTTTTCATGATATATTTGATTCTCGTATAGATTTGTGGATTTTCAGAAACTTTGGAGCGATTCGAAGCAAATTCAAGACATGGACACATCCAAGCTAGTCAGACATCAATGGCAAGGTCCACTAGGTGCTTGACAAGATGGCGAAGAAGATTGGAGGAGGTGAATAGAGAAGAAGGCGGAAAGAGAGCTAAAAGCATAGTCTTCACAATGTTACTCAGGCTTCTTACCCAGCTCGACCGAGTAGATGTCCACTCGGGCCGAGCTGCTACAGCCGAAGAAAGGAGCTCCGACATTCAAGATTTATGTTTCACTCGGACGGAGCAGATCCATCACTCGGTCAGAACAACTCGACGGCTACACTTCAAGTTCCAACACTTAGCTGCTAGTGAAGATGAAGAAGCTACTCGATCGAGCAGAGTAGCTACTAGGTCGTGTTGAACATGCAGCAGAGCAACATATTCAAGGCCTTCCGAACTTCCTGCAGCTCGTCTGAGCAGACAAGGCGACTCGACTGAGTAGCCGAGCAACTCGACCGAGCTGGACTGAAGGCAGAACAACTTTTCGAGGTCAAGAAGTAGCCTCTTCAGATCGACCGAGTGGGACATCCACTCGGTCCAAGCTTCCAACTTCCCAGGCCAATATCAATACGAATTCAGTGATGACGATACCCTAGCTCGGACCGAATGGCACTACAGCTCGACCGAGTAGAGCGACGCTGCCAGTTTTTCATTGGGCCGAGTTGGGCCTTTTTCGAAAATTTCGTGGGGTCCATCCCATTTGTATATAAACCTATTTTCTACCCTAGTTTAGGATGCTTGCTGTATTATTCTAGTTTTAGTTTTTGAGAGAGTTTTAGAGCCGTCATTATTGTTTGGAGACAAAGGTTTGGTTTTTATTATTGTGTTTTGCTTTGTAATCTTTGGATCTTAAATTTTTGGAGTTTAGTTCTTCGTCTCTATTGGTTTGGTAACGATTTCTCATCTCTCTTATTTAGTTTTGATGTCAATTTCTGCGATGTTGACTACTATTGTTATTGCTATTGCTTTTGTTGATATTTCTATGAATCATGAATAGTCGTTTCTAGGCTAATGGATGTGCCTTAGGATCTCAGGAATTAAATGTAAAGTTGCAATTTTTATGTTGTTTTGGTATAAAATGGATGTGATTTGGTTGATCCAGCCAAGTTGTAGCAGATCCTATTTAGGGTTTGTGATCCACGATAGTGACACACATCCTAGCCATACTATCCTATGAACTTAATTAGGCTCATTAGTGAATTTAATTAGAGTTCATGATCCACGATAGTAGCACGCACTTTGATGGTTTCCACCGACGTCCTATATTACTAGTTGATGATCTACGATAGTAGCATCAATGAGAGCCATCAAATCACATATTGAAGCTCTAACCCACGATGGTGGCATGAGTAGAGATTGAGAATAGTTGTCGTTCGTAATGCACAGATCGCATGCAAGGCCATCCACGATGGTGGGGCTAAGCACGGGATATGTTAGATGATAGGTACAAGATAGTTGGCCATGAATTCCACATTTTAGATGCGACAATATCTCCCTATAAAACCAATTCAACGTAGAAATTATAGCCTAGCATCGACATCCGACGATCTTAGTGGTGACTCCTATTGCCCTAGCCTTTATTATATTGTTAATTTAAGATAAGGAATATCTGTGACAACCTTCAGAAACACCCACAACTGACATTGTTTTGTGACTTTGAATAAACCCAAGACCTTAAATCAACTACCTCCCTGTGGGATCGATATCTTTCTATATTACAAAGCTTTGACATTGTGCACTTGCGGTACGTTTGCAGAGTTAAATCCGAAGCACATCAATGGTAGTCCAGGGCTTGTACTGGATGTTGAATTTCCCGATCTCGAGTACCACTTGGTGATTTATCCCAACACATCTGGTCTCCGACGCACCTGGTGCAGCGGGTAAGTCGTCAGGACCACGATCGAATGCGCTTGAAAATACAGCTTGAGCTTCTGAGCTACCATGATCAGAGAGAAGGCTATCTTCTCAATCTCTGGATATCTGGTTTCAGCATCTAGGGGGAACGACTGACATAATAAATTAGCCACCATGCATTGTCCTCTTCTCAAATCAAGACCGAGCTGACCACGCTGGCACAAACCACAAGGTAGAGAAGTAGTGTCTCATCCTCCTTGTGTTTGGATAAGAGTATAGGTAGGTGAGGTACTCCTTGAGCTAGGTAAAAGTCTGCTCATGCTCCTACATCCATTGGAAGTCTTCTACCTTCTTCAGCACCTTGAAGAAGTGCAGGCACTTATCGGTGGCTCAGGTAATGAACCTGTTTAGTGCAGCCACTCATCTAATCAGTCATTGGACCTCCCTTACTTTCGTAGGGGATTGCATATTGATCAAGGTAACGATTTTCTCTGGTTAGCCTCAACCCCCCTGTAATGAACCATGAAACCCAAGAACTTTCCAAAAGCTTCGTAGTAGATGCACTTTGCTCGGATTGAGCTTCATATGGTACCTCCATAGGATAGAGAAGGTCTCCTCTAGATCGATGACTTCTTGGATGCCTTTATGGACTTGGCCAACATGTCATCAATAAACACCTACATTGTATTGCTGATCTGATTCACGAACATCTTGTTGACAAGACGCTGGTAGGTGGCACCAGCATTTTTCAAACCGAAGGACATTACCTTGTAGTAGTATATTCCTCGGTCTGCCAGGAAGGCTGTATGCTCCTGTTCTTGTTCTTGCATCTCGATCTAGTTATACCCAGAGTATACATCCATGAAGCTGAGGAGCTCGTGTCCAGATATTGCATCCACAAGCGGATCAATCTACTAAAGTGGAAAGCTGTCTTTCGGGTAGGCCTTGTTCTGGTCTATGCAATCAATATACGTTCATCGCTTCCCCTTCACCTTTTTCATCAGAACAACGTTAGTGAGCCATTCTGGGTAGACTTCTTTGATGAAGTCTGGGCGAAGGAGTTTATCGACTTCCTCCTTGATCACCTAGCTCCTCTCCATGTTGAAAGACATTCGATTTTGGAGGACCAGAGGCATGGTTGGATTGATGTTTAGCCAGTGGACCGCAACCATTGGATCTATGCCAGGCATGTCTTCATGCCACATGGTAAAGAGGTCCATGTTTTGTCACAAGAAGCTAATGAGCAGCTCTCAAATGTCGTGTCATAAGGCAGTTCCAACCTGAACCGTACGAGAGGGTCAGAATCTTAAAGATGGATAGCCTCCATGTCCTCAACTGGAATGTCTCTCTAATGCTCTGACTCGCCTGAGGGGTCTAGCTCTTCTACTGATGATGGAGCCGGAGCTCCATCCTGAGACTGAGAAGGGGCTAAAGACTGAAGGACGGCTGTCATCCGAGCTCCCTGTTTAGGCTCTGCTCGTGAGTCGAGTACATCCAATGGAGGAAGAACCAAAGCTTATTCATGGGAGTGTGCAGGAGGAGCAGATGGTGGTAGGGCACCCGGTCGCCAATAGTCTGCACCGGTTGAGAGGTCGCCACTTTGCTGGCTGTGACCATGCATGACCTTGCTTCTGATTGTAACCCCTCGAGGATGTCGACCCCACAATTGGTGGGTAACTTCACCATGAGATGGTATATGGATGTTATCGCTCATATAGTGTTGAGGGTTGGTCACCCAATAATGATATTGAAGTCTCACGGTCATTTGACCACTGAGAAGTTGAAAAACCATATCTAATGACAATGCAGTGTTACATTTATAAATTACTGCAAGTGTACATGTTATCATAGTACAAACAGGTCGATATCGGTGAAGTTAATGATCAAGTACCAGCTAATTTTAGATTGCAAGCTAGCTACATGAATTCTATTCAAATATCAATACGAGAAAACACTAGGGTTAAGTATCTCTGCTATCATGAATTTGATATAAATATGATCCAAAAATCGAACACTGAACCAATGCTTGAGTGAGATGAGATTTCCTTTCCAATACCTAAAACCTTCTGTCGAAGTGTAAAAGGCCTATCTATCACGAGACGATACATATTTTCATAGCAATCAAAACATGACAGAAGTATTAAGAATCAACATTAGACAATTTCCCGTCCTCCGTTCTCGCTTATTTTCATGGGAGAACTTTAATCAATTATAAGGATCTCAAATTTGACATCCAACTTTCATTTCACTGATGATGTCAAATGAGCATAAATCAATCAAACAATCAATAGTTCGTCAAATCAAACCCCGAATTTCATTTATAGTCTAGATTCAAAAGCAAATCAAAGAGCAAAATAGACATTAAGCATAACCTTGACAAAACCCTAACATATAGTTCAATAAAATCTGGTAAAAACAAGGCTCAATTCACAATCTAATCCATAATAGGGTTCAACCTAACCCTAAACAAGGAAACTACTCACCAATTATGCCAATAACAACCATACTAGCATTATGACGCATCATCAAACAAAAGAGAAATGAAAATAGATAACTTGTTTTCGATTGATGAACAGAATCAGAGGCTTCAATGTCTTCAATCTTCAATCCTACAATGAAAATTCACAAAATCCTCTCCAAAAACTAGAAGAAACCAATCTAAAACAAAAGAGTCACCTAAGAAAAAATAGAAAACAAATCTAGAGAGGTCCCCCCTCTCGAACCCTTTCATCGGTGTATTTATATCCCACAAGGCCTAAGCATAATGGGCTTTCAAAAAAATATGAATCGTCACCACAGTAGTTGCACAATCGTGTCACATATTACACGATTATGTCAACTCTGTTGCTCACAACTTGAGGTCTCTACCAACACCACACGATCATGCCAGTCATAGACTAAATGTGACACGATTGTGTCAATGGTCTAGCTCCTCTCTGCCATGCCTGCACGGTCGTGTTCCTCATTAGCTCTTCCAGACACGATCGTGGCATGCCCTTATGCCTTGATTCTTCATTTTTTGCCTTGCCTCGCCTTGCACCATTGCTCCTTGGCTCTAAATAGTCAAATTTAGACCTGAAATGCACAAATACAGCAAAACACGCCCCAAGAGTGACATCTAACAAAAAAACCAAAAATTCATACAAAATCAAATTTTAAATTATGAAATCTCTAGCACAACTACACTAAAAATCCTACAAAATTTAAAATTATGAAATCTCTAGCACAACTACACTAAAAATCCTACAAAATATGCACTTAATGAAATCCCATAAGCTAAACTCTCGCTTGCCCTCAAAGGAAGACAAAGAGACACATGAAACATGGGAATAAATGCCGAAAGAAATTAAAGATCACCTTCTCAGATTCCAAAAAGACCAAACCCACATATGCACAAGATTCCATCAAAGAATGCACTATCCACCCCACTGGAACACCTTTTTCCAAATATCATTCTCAAAACAAGTTGTATAAGGTGTGTTACACCAACAAAGAGAACGGTTTAACATATTAAAGCCATAGAATCACATAGAAAACATCATCAACAACTCATGAGTAGCTAGCAGCAATAACTGTAACCATGATTGTGATCTACAAGGATGGACTCTCACAGGAAACCACTCTAACTCTCATGTGTTTAGAAGGTATGTGTTGACACTCGTGATTCCTCTAATTGGACAGATGACAATGCACTCTTGACGAACTTGAAACGACTCTCATTTCCTACTAAATTCATGTAAATGCACACACTTGAACTAGGAGGACTTGAAGGTTGTAACTGGTCTAGGGTTAAGGTACATAAACATTTTGGGACATTATGGACTAATTGCAAAGGCTAGTGGAATATGGATATCAACTTTTCCCTTTTTCTAACTTCAACCAATCCTAACTCCCATTTTCCAACTATCAAGACACACACCTCGTTTCTCTTATTCAAATGCTTTCTCTTATTCAAATGCAGAACCCCAACCATTATTCAATGAATGTCAATAGGAAATGGAACATATTCAATTTCTTCTCTCTTTTTTGTTTTTTTCCTGTTTTTATGTTTTTCTTTTTTTGACATTATTCTAACTCTAATGACATTCTTCACTTTCACTTTTTTATGACCAAGCCAACACCCAAATACCCCCCAAGCTATGATGTCATATATTCATACATTGACACAATATCCACAATACTTCACTAGCCCTTGACGGGGTGATGCAAATAACAAGGGAAATAAGCTTGTAATGTAAGGTCAAGAAGAACAAGGCTCAAAGGGGTTCCAAATGGGAAACTCCATGCAGGATGGCTTTCGGCTGCTTAATTCAAATCAAATAACTATCTCAGCGTGCACAACAAAAACAAATTAAGAAGATCATCACGTCATATCCCTAGAGATACACTTACTCCAACTCCCATCTGAGAAATCTGTTGTGACAAGCATCAAACTCACTAGCAAGCAATGTTACAACATCAACATCTAGCTTACCTCCCTTATTGGACACGGCCCTCTCACTGCTCTAATGGTAGTTGTTGGAGGCCATCTCTTCGAGCAATGCATTAGTCACTTCAGAAGTTTTAGTCATTATAACACACACAGCTGCAGTATTAATCGATATCTTGACCTTTTGCTTCAGGCAATTGTAGAAAGTCTGAATAAGAAGCCACTTAGAAACTGCATTATGTGGACACTGCCTTTGAAGCTCCTTGCTTCTCTTCCAACCTTCATACAAAGACTCTTGATCAAAATGTGTGAATGATATGAGCTCATTCCGAAGCTTCACAGTTTTCCTAGGATGAAAGAACTTGGTGAGGACGGCCTTAGATAGAGCATCCCACGTTGCAAAAGCATTAGGGTCATTACTCTTGAGCCATCCCTTAGCCTTGTCCCTCAATGAAAATGGGAACAATCTCAGTCTAATAGCATCATTGGTGGCACCATTTATCTTGATCGTGTCACACTTCTCCAAAAAAAGTGTTGAGGTAATCATTCGGGTTCTCCATGGGCGACCTACCGAATTAGTATTGTTGGGTGAACAATATAAGCCCGGTCTTAAGCTCGAAATTGGTAGCTTGTCTATCGGTCGAGCAATACTCGATACAGGACCGATGTTGGCATGGCAAAGTCCATGAGAGACTGATGTTTGGCAATGACACCAAAAAATTGTTATGTTTATAAATTACCGCAAGCGTACGGGTTATAGTAGCACAAACAGGTCGATCTCATGGAAGTTAATGATCAAGTATCAGCCAATTTTAGATTACGAGCTAGCTACGCAAATTCTATTCAAAGTAACAATTTAATAATAAAGAAAAATATCAATACAAAAAACCTAGGGTTAAGCATCACTGCTATCATGAATTGGATATAAATATGATCCCAAAATCGAATCGCCGAACCAATGCTTGAGTGAGATTAATGTTCCCTTTTTCAATACCTAAAACCTTCTGTCGAATCATAAAAGGCATGTCTATCATGAGATGATACCTAATTTCATGGCAATCAAAACATGATAGAAGCATTAAGAATCAACATTATACAATTTCCCGACCTCTGTTCTCGCCTATTTTCAGGGGAGAAATTCAATCAATAACAAGGCTCTCAAATTCGAGATCTAACTTTCATTGATGATCTCAAATGAGCAGAAATCAATCAAGCAATCAATAGCTCATCAAATCAAAACCCAACTTTCATTGGTAGTCTACATTCAAAATAAAATCAAAGAGCAAAATAGATATTAAGCATAACCCTTGACAAAACCCTAACATATATTTCAATAAAATCGAGAAAAACATGTAGCAATTCACAATCTAATCCATAATAGGGTTCAACCTAACCCTAGACAAGGAAACTACTCACCAATCATGCCAATAACAACCATACTAGCATTATGAAGTGTCATCAAACAAAAGATAAATGAAAGTGATAACGTGTTTTCAATTGATGAACATAATTGGAGGCTTGAATGTCTTCAATCTTCAATCCCATAATAACAACTCACAAAATCTTTTCTAAAAACTAGAAGAAATCAATCTAAAACAATAAAGTCACCTAAGAAAAATAAAAAGCAGATCTGGAGAGGTCTCCCCTCTTGAACCCTTACATCAGCATATTTATATCCCCCAAGGCCCAAGCATAATGGGCTTTCCAACGAAATACGAATCATTACCGAGTAGTCGACATGATCGTGTCACAATGGCACGATCGTATCAACGATACTGCTCACAACTTGAAGTCTCTGCCAATACCACATAATCATGCTAGTTATAGAGTAAACTTAACACGATCGTGTCACTCGTCCAGCTCCTCGCTGCCATGTCTGCACAGTCATATTTCTCATTGGCTCTTTCAGACATGATCGTGTCATTCCCGTTAAGCCTTGATTCTTCGTTTTTCACCGTGCCTCACCATGCCCCATTGCTCAGTGGCTCTAATTAGCTAGATTTTGACCTAAAACACACAAACATGTCCCAAGAGTGAAATCTAACAAAAACAACCAAAAATTCATAGAAAATCAAATCTAAAATTATGAAAATCTCTAGCACAACTACACTAAAAATCCTACAAAATATGCATTTAACAGGTAGCATGCCAAACTGCACTTGGAGGGAGACCATATACTCCTTGATGACCTAAGCTCCTGTGAAACTAGTGAGATTGGTCTGCAGAGGCTATAAGAGGTCACCAAGGATCCCCAGCTTCTGAAACATGTCAAGATAGAGGTGTAGACTGATGTCCCTTTGTCTATCAGGATGCAACAAACCATGTGGGCAGTGATATGCAAGTAGACCATGATCGGATCATTGTGGGGGTGATGGAGGTATTAAGCCTCGTCCTCTGTGAAGAACAAAGGCTCATCAGAAAGCTTGAACTACTTCGAGGCCCGCTCGATGATATGCTCTTATTTTGCATGTTTTATCGCATATTTTTATGACACATTTCACCCTCTAAATTCCCATTTTATATGCTTTTACGCTATTATTTTGAACAATATGACTTTCGGAGTGTTTATGCCCATTTCAGGGATTTGGAGTGATATTGGAGCAATTTGGAGTCAATAAGACGATCGGCAACATGAGAGCACCAAGAAGACTCATGATGACATGCTTGAGGTGCCAAAGAAGAAGACTAGAGGAAGAGAAAGAGAAAGGAGAAGCCAAGAAGCAACCATCTTCAGTTTCCCAGGCTACTCGACCAAGCAGCATCAGCAGCTCGGTCGAGCTGACGTGCAATTCTTGCAGAGGAAACGGATACACCTTACTCGATCGAGTAGGGTGGCTACTCGACCCGAGTCGTCGATTTCTAGAGCGACTACTTTGACCTTCTTCCCAAGGCACTGTAGCTCGACCGAACACGAAGGCCACTCGGTCGAGTAAGGCGAACGCCTAGATTTTCAGACAGCCTCTCACTCTTCTAAACTTTGCTATCATTACAGTAAGAGAAGTATTTTTCTCATATTTTTTATGGATAGTAGACTTTATGACGGTTCCAACTCTGCCAAGAATGCATCAATCGGAGGTCAGATGAAATCTAGGAAATTTCTGTAAGTTGCCGCTACAGTGCTGAAATCTGTACTTGACCACCTACTCGACCGAGCAGCTACCTACTCGGTCCGAGCAGACCCTACTCGGTTCGAGCAGACAGAGCAGCATTTTTAAAGGAATGTCTGCCATACTGCTGACTCGACCGAGTAGGGGGCTACTCAACCGAGTTAGCTGGGGCCCAGAACGTAAGTTATGGCCAGAATTGATCTTGGGCACAAATTTCATAGGGTTTTTTTGGGTTATTTGCTAGGGTTTTGAGGGGACTATATATATATGAATTGTAGCCATCATTAAAGGGGGGCCTTTTTAAAGAGTTTTGAGTTGGATCTTAGTTTATATCAAGTTTTGGAGACGATCTTTTGGGAGTTAAGCTATGCCATAGGCCCCTCTCTTGTATCAAGATAAGTACATTTGTTCTCGTTAATTGTATCATTAATTCTTATTGATTGCTTATTGAATATCTCTTTGATGCATGCAATGAAGTTTTCTATCGTTCTTATATCTATTGCTATCATGCATGAGTAGTCTTTTCTAGGGCTAAGGAATTAGCCCATGGATCTTAGGATTTAGATGCAAAGATAGGATTTTTATGATGCGTTGGATATAAAAGGGGAGTGTTTTGGTTGACCAAGCAAAATCCTTAGGAAAACTCGTACTGAGATCGTGCACACGGTCTGTGGAATCGATTAGCTTAAGGAGCATCCTACGGATTTAATTAGGGCGTTAGTGGATTCAACCGAGGTTCGTGACCATGCCCTGCTTGTGCATGTATGGGATCCACCGACGAACTATACCACTAATTGACGGCTACCACCATTGCGTCAACAAAAGCCACCAAAATACCTTGAAGCTCTAACCCACGAGAGTGGTATGAGTTGAGAGCTTTTGAACTACGAGAGTGGTGATATTATTATAGATCTTTAATGCACGTATCGTATACATCTATCGCGCGAGCGGGGTGAATACGGTATGTTAGATTCATGATGCCTAGACGCATGAATTCACTTCCTAGATGCTACAATCTCTAATAAAACCAATGCAACGTAAGAGTCCTAGCATAGCGTCAACATCCGACGGTCTTAGTGGTGAGTCCTAAAGCTCTAGTCTTTTTATATTGTGTGGAATCCCTTGTTTATGATATCGAGTGACACGACCTTCGCATCCATCACCATTACGACATTCCATATTCCACATCCACCAATAAATCCGCAAGTCTAACCCAACCTAGGAGTAGATTGGTAGTATAGCACTGCTTCCTCGTGTTCGATACCCGCTCGCCACTATATCGTGCGCTTGCAGTAAACGAGATCATTTCGGAGTTAATTTCGGGTCGATCACTTGACATCGACGATCTCGAAGTTAGTAGGATGATTGTATGCTCACCGAGAGTGACTTTTCGGTGCTAAATTGGACCTCTAGATTGAATTGTAGCCCACCATGATGATAGGCATGAAGATTACCTCAACAGCATCAGATGAAATGCCCATGTTCTTGCCTTTGGCTGGAAGCCTCCCGGCCTGGCCATTAGGTTCTGGAGCTCTGAATTCCTGGATTCGCCCCTCTACATGTGGCACTTAATCTACTCTCAGAGGATCATGCATTCATCGATGACGCGGCCGTTCTCTTTGTGGAATATGTAGTACTTGGTCATGTATGTATTAGGGTTCTCCTATAGAAGTCGTGGTGCCTCAAACTTCTTGGGCACACTGGCCAATATCTCATAGGGTGTGGATAATAGGGTGGTGAAGACCCATACCTTGGTATACCTAGGTCTCTTGTCTACCACCCAGGAGACGATCGGGTCGATCAAAGCATCTCTTGAGTTTGCTCTCGGGCCTAGAATGCTTGTCGGGAGGAGCATGGTCGATGTCTACTCTCTTACGAGAGGATCCATGGTGGGTGGTTGAAATACTAGAGTCCTCCTCTGCCACTCGGTGATCCGACTCACCAGCTGATAGTAGCATGCTGATTATCGTTTACAAATATCAAATTTGAGATCAGACCTGTCTCTAAGGCCTGATATCAGACCCATCTTAGCGAGATCGTCGGGTGTTACGCCCCGCTTCCCATAATACCCGGGAGCGAGAATGCGACGAAGGCCCGCTTATGCATAAAACAAGGAGGAAAATTTTTTTCTTCCTCGCTTGATGCACAATAAGCGTCTGTAGTAATTCCATCGAAGGCAGGTTCTTGTCATGCAAACTCAAAGAAACAACACACAACATCTTTATTATCCAATAGATGAAAAGTAGTACAGGATTGGGCCTTATAGCACGGCCTACAGTGACTCGACAGAAAGTAAAGTACAGCACTCGAAAGTGAATAGCACACTGGCGGTAAGAAAGTACACTGACAGTAAGAAAAGCACACTGACGGTGAAGGAAAGTTGATGTCGTGGTCGAGTCGGAAACTCCTACTTCTTAGTAGGTGCGGGCTCAGTAACGTCCTTTGATCCCTAGTCCGCGGGATCGTCCTCAGTGTAATACTCCACGTACTCCGTCGGCTCGTAATCTAACATGTATTTCAAAGAAAATAATGAAATACATGTCAGCGCTAAGCGGCAAGTAAAAACCAACAGAAAGTAAAGGCAGGAAAGTAATGAGCGATCAAGAGGTAACAAACGTCGCTTGACTATCTAATAGTGTCGGCTGGCCTAATGATAAGAAGTCTTGTTTAACTCCCAAACCAGCCAATCAGTCAGGGCTTAAAGGCACAGGTCACTTCTATGCCCGCAGGACGAGTCCTTTGGTTGACCAACCCCTTCCCATTCCTTTCTAGACACTGATCCAGTAGTAATTTAAGACCGCTTATTATTATACCGCTCTATCACGTTCGAGTAGTCTCGACTTAGTCAGTAGAACATGTTGGATCTGGATCCTAGCCTAGAGGGGGAGTGAATAGGATTATAAAAATAATTCGTGCAACCCACGAATAAGCACACGCAGTTATAGCAGCAACAGTGTAAATAAAAAGCTAGACTTGTAGACTATGTCAGTGAACCTCGCATACATCTCTGATATGCTCTCTGATGGTAGCATGCTAAATCCCTCGAACTCTGCACTTAAAAGAGACAGTCTAGACTCCTTTACATGTGACGTTCCCTCATGCGTCACCTCCAAAGTATGCCATATTTCCTGCGCAGTTAAACAATGTGAGATTCTATTATATTCAGATTTATCAAGTGCACAAATGAGAGCATTCATAGCTTTAGCATTTAAAGAATAATATTTCCAATCATTATCATCCCATTTGTCATTTGGTTTTTCAATCTCAACATTTTCTACTTTAATAGCAGGCAGTTTATATCCTTTTTCAATTATTTGCCCAGCTTTATAATCAAAAGAAATAAGGTAGATTTTCATTCGATTTTTTCAATAAGCATAATCACCTCCATTAAATCTAGGGGACAGGAAACAGACTGACCCTCAGCAAAAGCACTATCCATATGGTTATTCATGGTCAATCCTAGTCTAGATCCTAAAACCTGCTCTGATACCACTTGTTGGATCTGGATCCTAGCCTAGAGGGGGGGTGAATAGGCTTATAAAAATAATTCGTGCAACCCACGAATAAGCACACGCAGTTATAGCAGCAACATGGTAAATAAAAAGCAGACACAGAGTACACAGCAGATTTACCCTGGTTCGGTCGACCCTTTGACCTACTCCAGCCCCCAAAGCAGATACTAGTATTGAATATCGCAATAGATACAAAACCACAAGTTAGAGCACCCTCAGAGCACCCTCTACGTCTCTACACTCGCCAGGCTCTCAGTACCCCACTCATTGTGTTTTCTCTCACTATCAATCCTAGTAACACTTTCTACCAGCTAGTCCCAAACTAGCTGGGTCCCACTTGTCTATCCCCAACCAGACAAGTCCCAAAATAGTCCCCAAAAAGATGGTAAAGTTTCCCCTACAAAGAACGTTACACTAAGACACGAATAAAAGAGTTAAGGGTTTAGAAATGCTCAGTTCATGTCCGTGTAGGCGTCTCTGTCTATCAGCACGTCGTCAGCTCCAATCTGACGCAAACGGTGTCTCAATCCGACTCCTGAATGTTAAGTTGTGCACTGGTCTATGCGTAAAGAAGTTTCAGTTCAAACTGAATAATGAGCGGTCTGTGCGCTCGGTAATTCACTTAAACTCAGATGCCACGTCAGCCCGAAGATTTGCATTTGTTTTTTGTTGCTATGCACCCTGCCACGTCTGCTTCCTCCCGTCCAAACAAACAGGGCATGCAGCGATGGGGAGATATGCTTTGCGTGAACTTCAGCGGCGGTGCTCCTTCATCGTCTGATGTCTCCAAGAGCACTTCGACGGCGATGGCACTTCTTCGATGACGCCGACAGCGATCCTAACTTCGACGGTGACGTGGATCTCGATTGGCGGCAGCAGCGACTCGAACAAGCGGCGATGATCTCCACAGCGACGGTGAGGAAACGACAACAGCGACGTTCTCCGATGTGCTTCATCACCTCGCTCAACGATAGGGTGTTGCTCGCCTCTGACTGATCAACAGCGTTAACTCCTTCAAGCGATGGCAGCGGTGGCAGCTTCAACGGCGATGGGAGTGTTCTCCGACACAGCGCCTCCGAACAGTTCCAGACTTTCGACGCAGACGATGGGTTCTTCAGCAACTCTTCAACAGCAGCTTAGAGCTCACGAAGATGGTCCACAGCAGCGCTGCTTCGTTGGTGGTGAGGGCATGGTGATCTCCACGGTGACGAGATGAAGAACGGCAGCACGTAGTAGGTGATCCTCGTCGGCGAGGGTTTCGACTTCGATGGCATGTTCACAGCAGTCGGGACGGCGTGATCTCAGCAGCAGCACGTTGAAGACGGTGATGTTGAAGACTTAACTTTGGGGAGGTTCACCGTCGTTCGGTGATGGTTTGGATGCCTGGGATGCTTGGTGCTCTTATTGTTTTGCCGCAATGTTGGGTATAGGTGTCACGACCCGATCTCCGGGATACCAGATAGGTACGAATCCGTATCGGTATTCTCGAAGAGGCGAGTGTTACGTAGAAAGAAAGAAAAGAAGAGAGTAGGAAGAACACTGCAGGTACTACGCACATGCTGGGAAGTACAAGTAAAACTCCATCATCGATAAAAACACTGAGAAAAAATATCAAAATTACAATCTTCCATTTTATTGATACATTGATACATCTTATACATACACCAACATCATCATATTCACAACTCCAAGTACAAAGGTCCACCCGAAAAAGAAACACCAAAAGTACAAGTCTCTCATCATACCCCTCACCACCCAATACTACAACTGATCACCAACTCCAAAGCTCCAGCCGCTATCTCCAACCTCCAACTCATATGACCTGAAAGTCAACGGGGACACGTCAACGCGTGACCCAGTAGAAACTCGTAACACTCTAGTAGAACCCAGTTTTAGAACTGGTCTTCCTAATTAACCAACTAACTACAAGTGTCACCTCATTATATATTATGCAGAAGAGGGTGGTCTAACAAATAAGGTTCATTGTGCATAAAAGTAATCACATTCTAACATGCGACATCTTAGTTATGAGAACTTATAAAACATGCATATGAAACCATATCATGAAAAGCAGATATTAAAAGGAAGCATAAGAACATGTTGTCATGGGATAGCAGCATTAATAGTAAACAAAAGTAGAGAGACATAAGATAATAACATTTATAATTGAAAGACAATTATCATAAGTTGTTAATTCACATGCTTGGAACCCGGGTAAACTGTAAACTACTAGGGAAGCGGACTTCACCCAGGGTGGGTGAAAAAGTTGTACCCCAACCAGCAACACGAGCACCGAAGGGGGCCTCTCCAACTCCATACCCGAACGGGGCAAGGTACTGAAGCGAGACCAGCTCGGTTTTTCTGTGGAAAACGGAGAAAACCATCAATTACCAGACATGATGTGACACGAGCACACCACCGGCCTCTCCAACTCTAGTCAAACTCCCCCTTTCGGGAGTGACGTAGCGAGTGAGAAATCGTACTACGGTCTGCTCCTTAACACCTATAGTTTACTCGTTTTCCCCCAAACCCGTGTCACCCTCCTTTAGGAGGACGGATACATTCCTCATTCTCACTCTCAGTTTTTATGATGTTACTTCGTTTGTCAACGAATCATCTAGCGGTCTTGAATACCGCTTTTAACCAACTTTTAACAAATATCATCATCATCATCTCAATTAAAGAATTGCATGGAATATCATCACAAACTCATCGTTATGAATATACTAATGTGAGCACAAAAGCATAAACAAATTGAACTTAAACATTATTAACATAACTAATATTTCATGAAACATCTGCATAATACATGTATCAAGAGCATGTCATTGAGAACATGATTAGCACAAACCAACTTAACTTGAAACAAAACTACGCCATGATAAGTACTAAGCAAAATTAGCATATGAATATGTCTAAACTGTCAGTGCAGAAAGAACGGCTCGGTTACCCTATCTGCAGTCAGAATTAACTTTTAGTCCCTTCTTCAAAGTTGTAGATATGGCAGTTTTGCATTGCCGTGCCAAATATCAGAAAATAATATGATATGGGTGATTTATTGTGATCAGTTTAGTAACAGATGACAGTACCGCAGAAAAACAAAAATATTGCACCAACTTCGACAGTGCTTTTCTCCCATTTACAAGCAGATCTGGGTGAAATAAAAAATTGGGTATTGTTCATCTTGAAGAGTAGTTGTCCAAAATGTCCTAGAACATCCAATTTCAATAAGAATTGTGGCCGAAATCTTGGTTTTAATACAAAGTGTCAAAACTGCCAAAAATTGGACAAGTTGCAGAAAAAGTCCTATTTCTCCTATATTTTGAATTGAACATATATCATGTGTTATATGATGTTGGGGTAGGACTTCGAGATCTACATGAATATATTTTTTCAGATTTTTCTTTCATCTACGTTGGGAGATATTCTCAGTTTAACAGAGAATAAAAATACTGGAATTTCAGAACAGTTTTGATTGAAAACCAGTATGCATATCCGAATTTTTATAAAATCATACAGTTAGAATTTGGGAAAATGATCTAAATGAAAGTTGTTCATAACAATGAGATACCCAACATATAAAATTTCTAAAGCATTCTCATTAGCCAATTAACCCAAGCACTTAGTCAAAGTTTCAATTTTTTTGGATCAAATTTCAGCATGAAAAAGTTAACTCAATTCTCCTTGTCCTAAAACTAAATTCTACCTAAGTGAAAGGAATTTCTACCTCCAAAGTCCTCCAAAATTTCTTTGGCCCTTCTTAGTCCTTGAAGAATTCTTGGGCCTCCTTCTTCAATCTCCTATCTTCAAGCTCCAAATTGGCTTCTAAAGATGGATTTGGGATGAATTTTGAGATGAATTTTGATGGAGGAATGATGAGGAATGAGAGGGGTGCTTGGAAGAGTTCTTGGTGGAGAGAAAAATGAAGCAAATGAGTGAAAGAGGGGGGAGACAAAATTTTGGCTAGAATTGGGAAGGAGAGGGAGAGTGCGAGAATATTGGATTTTCTTGTTTTTTTGTTTTTTCTTTGCCTAGATTTTAGGTCTACCTAAAACCCTCTCATCCTTTCATTTAGTCAAAGTCTAAGCCATGTGTCTCCTTCTTAATTAGCAAGATGACACCTAATAAGCTAAGGTGTCATGGTAAAACAATTTTGGAATTTGTATTTTGCAAAAATAAAAATACATGTTGAAATACCATATACACCATAAATACAAGTATTCATCCAAATACTCCTATTTACTAAATTCAAAAGATGAGTTTAAAATCTTTTAAAAATAATTCCTACACCAAAATATTTAAAGAAAAAAATACGAGAATACTCCCAATACGCATTTACGCCAAAATACGTATAAATACGCGTACATATGGAAACAGGGTATTACATTCTACCCACCTTAAAAACAAAGTCCGCCCTCGGACTTTCCATGCTAAGGGTCTGACCGGAGATTGAATAGTCTAAGGGTCCCCCTTACCCATGAAATACAAACAACATTATATGTATATACTACACACCCATTTATACTTGCACTATATCATAGATTAAACACATATATATATACACATTCCTATCCAAAGATATAGGTATACACACAGACAAATCATCACAACACGTACATAATACTATAAATTCCACATTCATCCATATACACAATGTACTCACATATATATCTATATGGACATGAGAACACTCACATATATGTACATACTAATATGTACACACATGCTAGTACACCTATGCATATGGATACATGTGTAAATGTTGTACATAGCAATATACATGTGTCAATGCCGTACATAGCAATAAGAAGAAATATATAGATACACCCAAGGCATTAATATACTCACCAATATTTATTCACTCAATACATGTGTACTCACATAAAGATTCACACAAGTATATGTTCAAAGACATATGATATATCCTGGTTACATATATGTATATATAAATACATACACCTCTATATGTAATCACACACTCCTTATAAATATATATATGTCTACATACATATATGTTCACATGATATTTAAACACACCATACTCATAAGTCACAGAGCTAGCATACTTACACATACACATACCTATGGGCATACCTAGATACATCAAAGTATAGTTCAAGTATACAACCAAGTATACATCCATCTATACTACTATATCACATCCAATATGTATGCAACCTTGCTAACAATATGTATGCAACCTTTCTAACATACATACATAAGTAAGTAAATCCATATATTGATGCACTTATGGTAAATAATCATACACCAATAATGATACACATTGATATGGTGCACTGCATATCAAGTGGGTAACCATACGCAAATATATCACTTAAGCACATAAGTATAAACACTTACAATTATATAGACAAATATATATAATAGTTCGCACACAAGAATGTACACAGTAAATATCACTATAGTAAATATGTATATTATATCAACCTTCTAGTACACACTCATTTTATATATATACAAGAATACATACATATATGGTCATATCCAATATTCACTCACGTAAATCTATATTTAACCAACTATACACTGCACAAGTATATTTACATACAAACAGTCAACGTAACACATATTCAATGTATATATATATACACATATACATACGACACTATATATATATATATATATATATATATATATATATATATATCACAAGAATTATATTAATTCAGTACATATATACACACACACTCTTGTATACACAATACATATACATATATAAATCTCATTCATATGCTACACTCACATATTATCACATGATATATAAGTACACCAAAATTGCATAACCTAGTATACCTACTTATGTATATCTATACACACTAATTAGTAAGCCAATATATTTCACGCACTACTTATGGTACACATCCAATGGTAGCTTTACTCATATATACATATCTCACTATATCAATTTACACAACCACATTTATAGTATGCATACTCATACACGTCATCACATAGAGTCGCATATAATAATACCAACACACACAGATATTCACATAATGATATATCCATCCAACACCGGTGTAAGTGTATTCGCTTACAGTCAGACAGGCAACCATATACATCTTTCATATATGTATCAAATACACAACTCTAATACACCTAGGGCATGCCCACTCATGCTTGAATGGAAAATAAATATCCGCACATGGATTTACACAATCAGCATGTACAAATACATCACATATTACTAATACATCCGGTATACCGTATCTATACATCGCCTAGAGCTCAATCAACTATATCGGTCCATGATACACACTATAAATATATATACATACTTACTACTTACATCTCAATCAATACAATCACTCTATTGCACCTACATCTGATAGTGCAACCACATACTAACACATATACTTATAATATCACATACTAACGTATAGTCACACATGTAGCTAAGGTAGTAGCATATACATGTACTAGTCATAACCCGTGCCCGCGGGCACGGTTCATTTAAGATTTTCCCCCGCGAAATCTTTGTTCCCCAAAAAATTATTTCCACAGCTAAAATTTAAAAGAACAATAAATTAGGGTAAAAGTATTTTTGCGACACGGGCGCCTTCGACGCGAAACAACAAATTTGACGCAATCACCTTTGGCGCATGGAACAACAAATTTGGTGTGGACGCCTTCGACACTGAACAACAAATTAGCGTAGAACAATAAATTCGGTGCAGGCGCCATCGGCGCAGAATAAAAAATTAGCGTAAAAAAGTTTAGTGGGTGCCTTCGGCATGATATATCTGTGGGAAAAGCCATAGCAAGATATCACTAAACCCATGTGAGTCAAACCAAGGATTGTAGCTGATAGTAAGGTTGTACGAAATGTGGAAATGGAATTTGCATCTGATAGCCGTGGCTAATATCATGGGAGTTCAGCTCGTTGGGTAGAAGGTGAAGTAGAACTATGTGAAGAGAAGGCTAAAGTAGATGTAAAACATGATTTTTGGTCTCGCGTTGCAGTTGGAATGGCATGGGGATTAATATTAGGTTTTTTCTTATGTGCATTTTTAGTGATGTGTATTATGGCCAAGTAAAGATAGTGATGTGTATTGGTTCTGTATGTATTAATTTCAAGAGGATGTGTATTGGTTCAGTAGAAGCATTGGCCATGCGTGTATCTGTATGTTAGAACTTAAGTATTGTTGTACATTTCAAGTTGGTGTTGAATCAAGAGCATGTCTCAGGCCTCTATGGCTCGATATTCTCCCTTGGCACTTTTGACATAAAACGGATATTTAAGTGTGGTATTGAACCAAGAGCATGTCTCAGGCCTCTATGTATGGATGCTATCATATAATTTGGTATTGAATCAAGAGCATGTCTCAGGCCCTATGCATGGCTGCTATCATATATGGTTGCTATCATATAACTTGGTATTGAATCAAGAGAATGTCGCAAGCCTCTATGCCTGGCTGCTATCATATAAGTTGGCATAAAAAGGATTTTATTATTCTAATACCACCCAATGTTGCCATTTTTACATGTTATGGAATATTACCTCTTAATGCTAATCAACGACGGGGTAAATATTGTTAGCGAGTAGTTGTTTTGATTTTGGTTGGTCCTTCTGAAGGACTCGCCATCAGTGTCAAAGGTTTCCGTTATAGATTTTAGTCTACTGGTGGGTATTGCATAATATTATGTAGTTGTCATCGAAATTCTTATGATGAATTCATGTTTTGCGCTGCATTGTATTGATGCCTGGCTATTTATTTGTTAGGTGCCATTTGGATACATGCCATGTTGAGCTCTGAGTTGCAGTGTGGAATTAGATCCCTTGTGAGCTGAGTTTTAGACTATATGTTAAGTTTCCTTTGTTTCAGACTATATTCTCAGCTTGCCATCAGCATCTATAGATGATATAGTCCCAATACTACCATGCGTGTGGCCCGACCACCCAAACCTGGGTTGCTTTACAAATCGAACCGAGACCAAGTGATAGAGAAGAATTTGATGAAACACACCCCCCAAATTCACTTTCAAAAGACACAATAACAATAACAACAAAATCCAGCCACCAAAGAAACAGATTGCAAATGCAGGAAGACATGAATATGTTTCTTGCGTTTAGGTTCAGATTCACAGTCTTCTTACATCATATATGTTTCTTGTGTTGCATTCTAACATCATGTATGTTTCTTGTGTTGCAATAATAATCAAGCTTGCCTCACTTGCTTACAGTACAAATACAAATTCACAACAAAATGCCACTTGAAGTCCCTTCTAGCCTAGCAAAGCACAACTGGAATTCTTCATATTGGTGTCAGGTTCAAGCTGGTGTTGTTAATCTGGTGTCAGGTTCAATCATCTTCAATCAGGTGTCAGGTGTCAGCATCAGAATTGCGGCTCCCTGTAAAATAAGCCATCAATTGAATTTCACATAGACGGTAACAAACACAAATGCTGCAGGATTAACTTACCTAATAAACCTGTCCATTTCCTAGTTTCACTTCTACAACAAATATTAACAAACTTACCGCATAAACCTGCACATATAAACATATCCAGCTGACTGTCAAAATTTAGCAAGAAAGTTAATTGATTTTCACAAATAAATGTTTATAGCTATGGAATGGTATAAGAATATAATTTATCCGGTGTGCTAAGCTTGTATTCATACGAATATAATTTATAAATTGATTAAGATCATTTCAAGGTGAATATTTGAATAACCAATCTGTTCAATGAAGACGGTGAAGAGAAATATCTCATGATATAAAAGCACAAAGGAGTGCCAAATCCCAAATATGATGAATATGAGAATATTAAAAAGCAACTTTAAATAGAAAAACAAAATGAAGTAGTTTGTATCTATGAAAGAAATCTAGATAAGACAACATAGTCAACTTGTATATTTACTATATCCTCATTCATCTTTCTGTATTATGTTATGATAAACTGAAACATTTAGATCAATTGAATGCCAATCACACTTGGTATATGACTCTTCTTAATGAGAGGTAAATCGACTTGGGGATTTCATGCATAAAAACTACATTTGTTCAAAATGACTATTTAGTCCTTCTTTAAACATGGAATATATAATTTCTGGTACTATGTCATGTACTTACGTGGGTGCAACTTGTCCAGCTAGGAATTTAGATTATTTAGCTAAATCATTTCAATAGGCTGAGTGTTGTTGGGTCTTGGAGAATCGGAAGAGGGGGTGAAAGAAACTTTTTATTTGATTTAAATGCTATTGGAGTAGACATCCTAACAATGGGACAATATTTACAGGTAAGTTGGCATGCATGCTGTTGGCATGCATGAAGTTGGCATTTATGCTGAACATAAAGCTTTCAATTAGTTTAGTAACTGCCATAAATTCTGACCATCTCTTACAGCCAACTCTCTTTCACCTTATAGTAAAAGAATATGTCACTACTAAAAAGTTTGCCTTTTGGAAGAGTTATAAAGAATCTATTGGGGTTTTAAATATGTTGCTGGCAAATGGACTCATGGAATTATGTGCATTGGCAGACTCTTGGAAGCTAGAGACCTTAAAACCATGAAGCAAATTATGTGCAAAAAACATGACGTGTGGAGAACTTGGAATCTGAAAGTTGGAGAACACAAAAAAATGGAAGCTAGAGAACATGAAGCAATTCAAGCTGGACAACTTGAAATCTGTAATTTTTTTGGAGTCTGTATTTTTTGTTTTGTGTATTTTTTGAGGGTAACTACTCAAATATGAGTGAAGTGCAAATCTGTATTGTAGAACTTCTCAAATATGAGTGTATGCTGGAGAACTTGTCCAGTTTGGATTGTGAATTTTTAATGAGCATTTCTTAAATATTCTGTAAGCTGGATAACTTCTATCAAGTTTGGATTGTATATAGTGAAGGACTTATAAACTTTTTTGAGTACTTCTCAAATTGTGTATTAGAGAACTTTTTGTGAGTACACATCAGAGTCCATTCTATATGTCCAGACCATCTCATAGAATAATCTCGTGTTATCAATTAATTGAAGCTTCATCTGACTTCTTACATATTGTTAGTCATCAATCTAACTTTCCTTTTCAATAATGAACATGTTCTGGATGTATTTCTCAATCACCAAATATGTTAGTACATAACCAAAGCAGGTCATCCTTCCCTAAATTTACTGTTACAATGAAGTTGCAAACTTTTCTGGAATTACTTATCCACTCCAAAATTCTCCACTCCAAACATATTCCAATGCTCAGATATTAGAATATGCTGGGCATAGATATATCCAATCAGAATCATTTATAACAAAGCCAATTTGGATAGTCCATGACAGGAGATGCAATCAGTTCTTAATTGATGAGAAGAGACACTTGTGACTTGTATAAATTAAAGACAATATCTGATATGTAATCATCCAATTAAATTGTAGTGTACAACTGTAATCAAGGTCCAGTCAAAAATGAACAACCATATGCTTTTTGAAACATGAAACAGAGAATGTATCTTTTACATAATTTCAATTAACAAATATATGGCATACAAACTTTTCTTTCCAATGTGTCCTAATGAAGTACTAAACTTTAAATGAGAAAATTTGAACAAAAGGATATGATTTATGATTCATATGTAGAAATTAATTTCATGTTGTTTGCCTACATATGTGTAAAGACCCATTTCTCTCTATTTGCCTATAGAGAACAACAAATTAATTTCATGTTGCATTTGAGATTTTCTAAAGACAAACAAAAAAGAAAATGGATCCTTGAAGCTTTTAAGAAAACACAATGATAGGAAAACAAAGAAACCTGTATCTCCATATTACCAAGTTATCAAAGCTAAACTGAAGCTTTACCTATGTTAATAAAAAAAGCGTTCAAGTTAACATATAACATAACCAAAATAAAAAAAATTACACCCAAGGTGAGATTTTACAGATTACCTATTAACCAGCTATCCAGAAGAAATCACTAACTACAAATGCAACAAAAACATTAAAAGAATTAATTATCTAATGGATGCAGAATACAAAGAAGAGGCTGGATGAAGATTGGAAGGGGGATTTTGGGTATCTGCAAAAGAAAACATCAATAGGAATACAAAGAAATTAGTTGGAGAAAAGAACGGAATTCAAGTATTCGTATACCTAGTATTCAGTAACTTCTTTGCTGACCTCCTTGAGGGTCTCTAAAGATCAAACCCACTACATTGGATTTAACAAATGTCATCAAAAAAATTTAATAAAATTCAGCACTTTGCCTATCGAACTTCCAAAAATCTATCCCCAAACTCCCATTTCCTAATTTCATTCATCTTGAATAAACAATATTGAATAAATTTTTAGTCTGCGTCAAATTTAAATCAACTTTTATTTTTTTCATTAACAAATCCAAACTGAATAAAAAATATCAAATAACCAATAATTGTTTAAGAAATAAAATCTTCAAAACAAAATGGCTGCAACTAAAACTATAGAATAAAGGTCAAATTCCTAACAAACGGACATCTAAAAAGTCCAAATTAGAGATTTACGAAGTACAAATACCCAACACACAAAATTCAGCAAAATATATTTAAACAATTCAATACCTTTTTGTAACAAAAAGGGACGTTTAGCCATCCTCATACCTTTTTGTAACACTGGTATTTGTTGCAAGAGCCTTATGCTAATAACTTTACTTAAAATAATATCAACATTTAAATAGAACTTTACTTAAAGATCTCACATGCACCAACAAATGCAAGCAAACCCAAATTACCAATATATAATTTCCTTCATAATAGCAAAAAAAACTTTACTTAAAAATCACTGTTGATAAGGGAATGATGGAGAAATTTTTCTTCACAATAGCAAGATCACAACTTAGCGAATTTGTTCACAATAGCAAAATTTGGTAAAATTTTTCTTCACAATAGCAAAAGTTTAGCACCAAAATTTTGCATGAACAGTCCTGAACTTTGCGTTTGTTCATGCAATTTTTAGCACCAAAATGTTTATATTGGGGGGAGAGAGAGTAACAATGACAGGATTCTTCCATATACAACACCAAAATAAAAAAATAATTATGTGAAAAATCCTGCTATATATTACTTTGATCGTATTTGTCTAAGTTTGGAAACATGTTTGCAAATCAAACTTCCAAGTTCTATATTTGTAATTTGACTTCCAAGTGTGATTTCTATGCTAATTTTGCTTTCATGTTCTGATATAAGGACTGTATATCAGATTGCCATATATCATTTTTTGACCAACCTTTATATCAAGTTTGGTTTTCAGAATCACTTTTAACCAAAATTAATATGGCAGTTTGATATCAAGTTTAATATCAGTGCTTTATATTAAATTGCCATATCAGGACAACCAAATCAGGACTTTTTGCAAACTTGATATAAACGTTATATAAAGTTTGATATCAGATTGCCATGTATAATTTGACCAAAATTATATATGGCAGTTTGATATCAAGTTTGGTATCAGGATTTTTTTATCAAATTGCCATATCAGGACTGCCATATCAGGACTTTTTACAAAAAAATTATATATGTTGAAACTCAAGACATTACATCAGGAATACTATATATCATGGCTTTATATCAAATTGAAGGTAACACCAAAAGATAACAAAATAATCCAATTAACGGAATTAACAGAATAAATAATCAAATTAATACACAAATCATCAAATTAACAGAATAGATTAACAAAATAAAGATTTTAAATTCAGTTGGAGGGGAGAGGGAGAGAGTAACATCGACAGGATCAGGCCATATATAACACCAAAACCAAAAAAAATCTATGAAAAAAATTCTGTGAACTTGAACCCCTAAATACTTGTTCCTATAAAAAACTATGCAAAATAATTTTTAAGATCGAAAGTTTCTAATTTAACTTCCAGCTAATTCCTTTGACCCTATTCGTGGAAGTGTTGGAACATGTTGTTTGCAAATAAAATTTCAAGTTTTGCATTTGTTATTTTACTTCCAAGTTTGATTTCCTGCTAATTTGACTTCCAAGTTTGATATCATTACTTTATATAAGATTACCATATATAATTTTTAAACCCCAATTTATATAAAATTTTGTTTGCGGAATCACTTTTAACCAAAATTATATATGGCAGTTTAATATCAAGTTTGATTTCATGACTTTATAGCAGATTTCCATATCAGGACTGACATATTAGGACTTGATATAAAGTTTTATATCAGATTGCCATAGACAGTTTGACCAAAATTATATATGGCCGTTTGATATCAAGGTTGATATCACAACTTTATATCAGATTGCCATATTAGGAAATCAAATTATATAATATATGGCAAAATTACATATATACCAAAATTACAAAACTACAGTACAAATTTTGTTATATATGGCAGCTTGATATATCAGGACTTTATGTTAGATTGCCATATCAGGACTGTCGTATCAGGACTTGATATAAAGTTTTATATCAGATTGCCATATATAATTTGACCAAAATTATATATGGCAGTTTGCTATCAAGGTTGATATCAAACTTTATATCAGATTGTCATATCAGGATATCTAATTATATATTATATGGAAAAATTACATATATACCAAAATTACAAAATTACAGTAAAAGTTTAATTATATATGGCAGTTTGATATCACGTTTGAAATCAGGACGTTATATCAGATTGCCAAATCAATTAAACAACATCTATTAGATTCACATACTTATAGAACAAAAAAGCAAAAATCAGCACCATTCATCAATCAAAAACCAAACTAAAATCCTCTGACTCTATCAAATTCCTTCATAAGCTAAACAAACACCATCATGCCACCCATCAATCAATCCAAAAAAACATATCACATACCTATTACAAACAAAGGATCAAATGCAATCCAAACTCAAAAGCCACAAAATTTGACCATCAACTCCTTTGATATCAAAGCAGCTCAAATGTAGAGAGATTAACATTCATGGAAATAGTTCCATAATAACAGGAAATATAATTAATTGTAGAGAGAGGTCACCAAATTTGGTGTGGTGCTCATTGTAAATTACCTACCCACTCAGTCCTCAGCAACCAGATCTGTTAGTGTCTTAATATTACTGAACTTACGAAATATAAATAACAGCAAGCATCAGAGGTAACCAATCTTCTAAAATGGAACTCATCATGCAACAATGATAAACTGTATATGGATCGACAATCAAATATTCTGCTTATAAAATGGTTGTAACCAGCCTTTGGCCTAGTGGTACTCCCCCTCCCCTTGTAGTGGTATGTCAAGGGTTCAACACCATCCTTTGTAAACTGTAAACAAAAAAACTACAACATCAGTCAAGATTCAACGTAATAAAATGTTATTTATCAGATCCAATCATCGCAAATAAAGTAAACAGCTAATAATCACAGATCTCAGTCACAGAATAAAAAAATAATAGAACAGATATCAAGATCTTTGCTTTTACCTAACTCCAGTTAGCTTTCTTAACGAAAAAATATTTCCAATTAAAAGTTCTATTCTTCCACTCAATAACTTCCATATTTGTAAATTTTTGTTGCTTTACTTCTAATTTTTTTCTCAATATCTTTCACTAAGATGTCAGAATTTCTTCAAATGTGTTAAGAGATTCACTGTTACGAAATATCATTGGTTTTGTCTAAGAACAATTGATAGCCAATGAACTGTGTTTTACATTACAGGATTCATTTTATAGAAGAAATTTTTGGAAGATAAGAAACATATCTGAAAGCAACATACAAAATGAGAATATCAGAAATCACTAAGAACTTTGAAATGTTTACAACCGGTGTTACAACAAAACAATATGATTGCCATCTAAGGCAAGAACTTAGACACATAATTGCCATCTGGCCTCTTAATGTACATCCCCACTTCTGCCATCCAGATTTCCCTAAGGCTAAAACACCCAAATTTCACCAATGCCCCAAAGTGTTTGAAGGAGCACACTTTCCTGAAAACCCAGATGGAAGAATGAAGCAAACAAAGTGAAAATCAAAGCAAGGATTAAGATCAAGTCAAAGCAAACATGTTTTTAACTATCCTGGAACCCATTTTAACATGATGGAGGGTTCAAGATCAAGTCAAAGAATAGGTTTCAAGATCAAAAATTGATACAATTACCAGGATCAAAACAGCGAGCTTTAGCTGAAATAAAAAAAGAACCTGCAAAAACAGAAAAAAAATCCAAAATGAGATACAACAAACAATAAAACATGGATATTGATGTTCATGGCTTAAAAACATAGAAATACCTGAGAGATAGCTTTGAAAACCACCGATTGCAAAGAGTGTCAAACCACCGATTGAACAAAAATTTTGGCACGCCCTACAGAAATTTACATTTGATGAACAAATTCAATCATGAACCAAATATTCAGCTTGAGCATTGCTCGAATGCAATATGATTTCAAGATGGGCTCTGTTTCCTACATGAATGTACATTTGATGAACTGATTTCACCCAACACACGGGAGCAAAAATATGAACAAAGGACTACCTAGCGCCTCATCCAGACTTTGCATCACGTTTGAGTTCTCCCAGCTGATTTCCTATGAGAATTCTCTGCAAATGGGTTAGCATGTGGGCGAGGTTGTTACACTTCCTTTGATGACCTGATCTACTTCTCGTACTCTCTTTGGTTTGCTGAGCCGTGCTACTTGCAGGTGGAGCCATGTCATCTGTGAAGGATGAGGAGGAAGAAGTCTGGGAACGGCTGGATCAGGTGGAGCCATGTCATCCCTTCTCCCATCGTCCTCAGGCGTCGATTCCCTTCCACTCCTGCCTCTTATTCCCGATTGGCCTCATGTGGGGATCTATGAGCTGCAGCCTTCATGGGTCTTCTTATCCACGAAACCCTAGAATCATGAAACTTGGGATGGCGAGAACACTTGTGTGCAGCCTTCATGGGTCAGCTTAGCGGGAAGTGATCAAGAGCGTAGCGGGAACGTGAGCTTGAGCTTTGTGATAGTGAGAACCCATGTGTGCAAGCGTAAACGTAAACAAAAATTTTTCCCTCCTTTTGTGATGGCGAGAACTGATGGGATCAAAAATTTTCCCTCCGTTTGTGATGTGATCAAAATAAAGAGGAGAGGAGTGTAAACGTTGATGTTGAGTTCAAAATTTAAAAATTCTGATTTGAATTTTAGGTGATGTGATGTGATTTCTTATATCCAATATCTCATACCTCAATTTCTCATACCCTATATACAATCTATATAAACATCATACCCAATTACACATAACCAAAACCAAATTCTCTTATCCAATATCTCTTATCCATTATCTCTTAACCAAAATCTCTTATACAACAATACACATATCCACATACAACAATACACATAACCAATATCTCTTATTCAATTTCTCTTATCCAAAACCCCATGATAACATCCCTGTTTTATAATATAGATATATGTCTACATACATATATGTTCACATGATATTTAAACACACCATACTCATAAGTCACAGAGCTAGCATACTTACACATACACATACCTATGGGTATACCTAGATACATCAAAGTATAGTTCAAGTATACAGCCAAGTATACATCCATCTATACTACTATATCACATCCAATATGTATGCAACCTTGCTAACAATATGTATGCAACCTTTCTAACATACATACATAAGTAAGTAAATCCATATATTGATGCACTTATGGTAAATAATCATACACCAATAATGATACACATTGATATGGTGCACCGCATATCAAGTGGGTAACCATACGCAAATATATCACTTAAGCACATAAGTATAAACACTTACAATTATATAGACAAATATATATATAATAGTTCGCACACAAGAATGTACACAGTAAATATCACTATAGTAAATATATATATTATATCAACCTTCTAGTACACACTCATTTTATATATATACAAGAATACATAAATATATGTTCATATCCAATATTCACTCACGTAAATCTATATTTAACCACCTATACACTGCACAAGTATACTTAAATACAAACAGTCAACGTAACACATATTCAATGTATATATATATACACATATACATACGACACTATATATATATATATATATATATATATATATATATATATATATATATATATATATATATATATATATATATATATATCACAAGAATTATATTAATTCAGTACATATATACACACACACTCTTGTATACACAATACATATACATATATAAATCTCATTCATATGCTACACTCACATATTATCACATGATATATAAGTACACCAAAATTGCATAACTTGGTATACCTACTTATGTATATCTATACACACTAATTAGTAAGCCAATATATTTCACGCACTACTTATGGTACACATCCAATGGTAGCTTTACTCATATATACATATCTCACTATATCAATTTACACAACCACATTTATAGTATGCATACTCATACACATCATCACATAGAGTCCCATACAATAATACCAACACACACAGATATTCACATAATGATATATCCATCCAACACCGGTGTAAGTGTATTCGCTTACAGTCAGACAGGCAACCATATACATCTTTCATATATGTATCAAATACACAACTCTAATACACCTAGGGCATGCCCACTCATGCTTGAATGGAAAATAAATATCTGCACATGGATTTACACAATCAGCATGTACAAATACATCACATATTACTAATACATCAGGTATACCATATCTATACATCGCCTAGAGCTCAATCAACTATATCGGTCCATGATACACACTATAAATATATATACATACATACTACTTACATCTCAATCAATACAATCACTCTATTGCACCTACATCTGATAGTGCAACCACATACTAACACATATACTTATAATATCACATACTAACGTATAGTCACACATGTAGCTAAGGTAGTAGCATATACATGTACTAGTCATAACCCGTGCCCGCGGGCACGGTTCATTTAAGATTTTCCCCCGCGAAATCTTTGTTCCCCAAAAAATTATTTCCACAGCTAAAATTTAAAAGAACAATAAATTAGGGTAAAAGTATTTTTGCGACACGGGCGCCTTCGACGCGAAACAACAAATGTGACGCAGGCACCTTCGGCGCATGGAACAACAAATTTGGTGTGGACGCCTTCGACACTGAACAACAAATTAGCGTAGAACAACAAATTCGGTGCAGGCGCCATCGGCGCAGAATAAAAAATTAGCGTAAAAAAGTTTAGTGGGCGCCTTCGACATGATATATCTGTGGGAAAAGCCATAGCAAGATATCACTAAACCCATGTGAGTCAAACCAAGGATTGTAGCTGATAGTAAGGTTGTACGAAATGTGGAAATGGAATTTGCATCTGATAGCCGTGGCTAATATCATGGGAGTTCAGCTCGTTGGGTAGAAGGTGAAGTAGAACTATGTGAAGAGAAGGCTAAAGTAGATGTAAAACATGATTTTTGGTCTAGCGTTGCAGTTGGAATGGCATGGGGATTAATATTAGGTTTTTTCTTATGTGCATTTTTAGTGATGTGTATTATGGCCAAGTAAAGATAGTGATGTGTATTGGTTCTGTATGTATTAATTTCAAGAGGATGTGTATTGGTTCAGTAGAAGCATTGGCCATGCGTGTATCTGTATGTTAGAACTTAAGTATTGTTGTACATTTCAAGTTGGTGTTGAATCAAGAGCATGTCTCAGGCCTCTATGGCTCGATATTCTCCCTTGGCACTTTTGACATAAAACGGATATTTAAGTGTGGTATTGAACCAAGAGCATGTCTCAGGCCTCTATGTATGGATGCTATCATATAATTTGGTATTGAATCAAGAGCATGTCTCAGGCCCTATGCATGGCTGCTATCATATATGGTTGCTATCATATAACTTGGTATTGAATCAAGAGAATGTCGCAAGCCTCTATGCCTGGCTGCTATCATATAAGTTGGCATAAAAGGATTTTATTATTCTAATACCACCCAATGTTGCCATTTTTACATGCTATGGAATATTACCTCTTAATGCTAATCAACGACGGGGTAAATGTTGTTAGCGAGTAGTTGTTTTGATTTTGGTTGGTCCTTCTGAAGGACTCGCCATCAGTGTCAAAGGTTTCCGTTATAGATTTTAGTCTACTGGTGGGTATTGCATAATATTATGTAGTTGTCATCGAAATTCTTATGATGAATTCATGTTTTGCGCTGCATTGTATTGATGCCTGGCTATTTATTTGTTAGGTGCCATTTGGATACATGCCATGTTGAGCTCTGAGTTGCAGTGTGGAATTAGATCCCTTGTGAGCTGAGTTTTAGACTATATGTTAAGTTTCCTTTGTTTCAGACTATATTCTCAGCTTGCCATCAGCATCTATAGATGATATAGTCCCAATACTACCATGCGTGTGGCCCGACCACCCAAACCTGGGTTGCTTTACAAATCGAACCGAGACCAAGTGATAGAGAAGAATTTGATGAAACACACCCCCCAAATTCACTTTCAAAAGACACAATAACAATAACAACAAAATCCAGCCACCAAAGAAACAGATTGCAAATGCAGGAAGACATGAATATGTTTCTTGCGTTTAGGTTCAGATTCACAGTCTTCTAACATCATATATGTTTCTTGTGTTGCATTCTAACATCATGTATGTTTCTTGTGTTGCAATAATAATCAAGCTTGCCTCACTTGCTTACAGTACAAATACAAATTCACAACAAAATGCCACTTGAAGTCCCTTCTAGCCTAGCAAAGCACAACTGGAATTCTTCATATTGGTGTCAGGTTCAAGCTGGTGTTGTTAATCTGGTGTCAGGTTCAATCATCTTCAATCAGGTGTCAGGTGTCAGCATCAGAATTGCGGCTCCCTGTAAAATAAGCCATCAATTGAATTTCACATAGACGGTAACAAACACAAATGCTGCAGGATTAACTTACCTAATAAACCTGTCCATTTCCTAGTTTCACTTCTACAACAAATATTAACAAACTTACCGCATAAACCTGCACATATAAACATATCCAGCTGACTGTCAAAATTTAGCAAGAAAGTTAATTGATTTTCACAAATAAATGTTTATAGCTATGGAATGGTATAAGAATATAATTTATCCGGTGTGCTAAGCTTGTATTCATACGAATATAATTTATAAATTGATTAAGATCATTTCAAGGTGAATATTTGAATAACCAATCTGTTCATTGAAGACGGTGAAGAGAAATATCTCATGATATAAAAGCACAAAGGAGTGCCAAATCCCAAATATGATGAATATGAGAATATTAAAAAGCAACTTTAAATAGAAAAACAAAATGAAGTAGTTTGTATCTATGAAAGAAATCTAGATAAGACAACATAGTCAACTTGTATATTTACTATATCCTCATTCATCTTTCTGTATTATGTTATGATAAACTGAAACATTTAGATCAATTGAATGCCAATCACACTTGGTATATGACTCTTCTTAATGAGAGGTAAATCGACTTGGGGATTTCATGCATAAAAACTACATTTGTTCAAAATGACTATTTAGTCCTTCTTTAAACATGGAATATATAATTTCTGGTACTATGTCATGTACTTACGTGGGTGCAACTTGTCCAGCTAGGAATTTAGATTATTTAGCTAAATCATTTCAATAGGCTGAGTGTTGTTGGGTCTTGGAGAATCGGAAGAGGGGGTGAAAGAAACTTTTTATTTGATTTAAATGCTATTGGAGTAGACATCCTAACAATGGGACAATATTTACAGGTAAGTTGGCATGCATGAAGTTGGCATGCATGAAGTTGGCATTTATGCTGAACATAAAGCTTTCAATTAGTTTAGTAACTGCCATAAATTCTGACCATCTCTTACAGCCAACTCTCTTTCACCTTATAGTAAAAGAATATGTCACTACTAAAAAGTTTGCCTTTTGGAAGAGTTATAAAGAATCTATTGGGGTTTTAAATATGTTGCTGGCAAATGGACTCATGGAATTATGTGCATTGGCAGACTCTTGGAAGCTAGAGACCTTAAAACCATGAAGCAAATTATGTGCAAAAAACATGACGTGTGGAGAACTTGGAATCTGAAAGTTGGAGAACACAAAAAAATGGAAGCTAGAGAACATGAAGCAATTCAAGCTGGACAACTTGAAATCTGTAATTTTTTTGGAGTCTGTATTTTTTGTTTTGTGTATTTTTTGAGGGTAACTACTCAAATATGAGTGAAGTGCAAATCTGTATTGTAGAACTTCTCAAATATGAGTGTATGCTGGAGAACTTGTCCAGTTTGGATTGTGAATTTTTAATGAGCATTTCTTAAATATTCTGTAAGCTGGATAACTTCTATCAAGTTTGGATTGTATATAGTGAAGGACTTATAAACTTTTTTGAGTACTTCTCAAATTGTGTATTAGAGAACTTTTTGTGAGTACACATCAGAGTCCATTCTATATGTCCAGACCATCTCATAGAATAATCTCGTGTTATCAATTAATTGAAGCTTCATCTGACTTCTTACATATTGTTAGTCATCAATCTAACTTTCCTTTTCAATAATGAACATGTTCTGGATGTATTTCTCAATCACCAAATATGTTAGTACATAACCAAAGCAGGTCATCCTTCCCTAAATTTACTGTTACAATGAAGTTGCAAACTTTTCTGGAATTACTTATCCACTCCAAAATTCTCCACTCCAAACATATTCCAATGCTCAGATATTAGAATATGCTGGGCATAGATATATCCAATCAGAATCATTTATAACAAAGCCAATTTGGATAGTCCATGACAGGAGATGCAATCAGTTCTTAATTGATGAGAAGAGACACTTGTGACTTGTATAAATTAAAGACAATATCTGATATGTAATCATCCAATTAAATTGTAGTGTACAACTGTAATCAAGGTCCAGTCAAAAATGAACAACCATATGCTTTTTGAAACATGAAACAGAGAATGTATCTTTTACATAATTTCAATTAACAAATATATGGCATACAAACTTTTCTTTCCAATGTGTCCTAATGAAGTACTAAACTTTAAATGAGAAAATTTGAACAAAAGGATATGATTTATGATTCATATGTAGAAATTAATTTCATGTTGTTTGCCTACATATGTGTAAAGACCCATTTCTCTCTATTTGCCTATAGAGAACAACAAATTAATTTCATGTTGCATTTGAGATTTTCTAAAGACAAACAAAAAAGAAAATGGATCCTTGAAGCTTTTAAGAAAACACAATGATAGGAAAACAAAGAAACCTGTATCTCCATATTACCAAGTTATCAAAGCTAAACTGAAGCTTTACCTATGTCAATAAAAAAAGCGTTCAAGTTAACATATAACATAACCAAAATAAAAAAAATTACACCCAAGGTGAGATTTTACAGATTACCTATTAACCAGCTATCCAGAAGAAATCACTAACTACAAATGCAACAAAAACATTAAAAGAATTAATTATCTAATGGATGCAGAATACAAAGAAGAGGCTGGATGAAGATTGGAAGGGGGATTTTGGGTATCTGCAAAAGAAAACATCAATAGGAATACAAAGAAATTAGTTGGAGAAAAGAACGGAATTCAAGTATTCGTATACCTAGTATTCAGTAACTTCTTTGCTGACCTCCTTGAGGGTCTCTAAAGATCAAACCCACTACATTGGATTTAACAAATGTCATCAAAAAAATTTAATAAAATTCAGCACTTTGCCTATCGAACTTCCAAAAATCTATCCCCAAACTCCCATTTCCTAATTTCATTCATCTTGAATAAACAATATTGAATAAATTTTTAGTCTGCGTCAAATTTAAATCAACTTTTATTTTTTTCATTAACAAATCCAAACTGAATAAAAAATATTAAATAACCAATAATTGTTTAAGAAATAAAATCTTCAAAACAAAATGGCTGCAACTAAAACTATAGAATAAAGGTCAAATTCCTAACAAACGGACATCTAAAAAGTCCAAATTAGAGATTTACGAAGTACAAATACCCAACACACAAAATTCAGCAAAATATATTTAAACAATTCAATACCTTTTTGTAACAAAAAGGGACGTTTAGCCATCCTCATACCTTTTTGTAACACTGGTATTTGTTGCAAGAGCCTTATGCTAATAACTTTACTTAAAATAATATCAACATTTAAATAGAACTTTACTTAAAGATCTCACATGCACCAACAAATGCAAGCAAACCCAAATTACCAATATATAATTTCCTTCATAATAGCAAAAAAAACTTTACTTAAAAATCACTGTTGATAAGGGAATGATGGAGAAATTTTTCTTCACAATAGCAAGATCACAACTTAGCGAATTTGTTCACAATAGCAAAATTTGGTAAAATTTTTCTTCACAATAGCAAAAGTTTAGCACCAAAATTTTGCATGAACAGTCCTGAACTTTGCGTTTGTTCATGCAATTTTTAGCACCAAAATGTTTATATTGGGGGGAGAGAGAGTAACAATGACAGGATTCTTCCATATACAACACCAAAATAAAAAAAATAATTATGTGAAAAATCCTGCTATATATTACTTTGATCGTATTTGTCTAAGTTTGGAAACATGTTTGCAAATCAAACTTCCAAGTTCTATATTTGTAATTTGACTTCCAAGTGTGATTTCTATGCTAATTTTGCTTTCATGTTCTGATATAAGGACTGTATATCAGATTGCCATATATCATTTTTTGACCAACCTTTATATCAAGTTTGGTTTTCAGAATCACTTTTAACCAAAATTAATATGGCAGTTTGATATCAAGTTTAATATCAGTGCTTTATATTAAATTGCCATATCAGGACAACCAAATCAGGACTTTTTGCAAACTTGATATAAACGTTATATAAAGTTTGATATCAGATTGCCATGTATAATTTGACCAAAATTATATATGGCAGTTTGATATCAAGTTTGGTATCAGGATTTTTTTTATCAGATTGCCATATCAGGACTGCCATATCAGGACTTTTTACAAAAAAATTATATATGTTGAAACTCAAGACATTACATCAGGAATACTATATATCATGGCTTTATATCAAATTGAAGGTAACACCAAAAGATAACAAAATAATCCAATTAACGGAATTAACAGAATAAATAATCAAATTAATACACAAATCATCAAATTAACAGAATAGATTAACAAAATAAAGATTTTAAATTCAGTTGGAGGGGAGAGGGAGAGAGTAACATCGACAGGATCAGGCCATATATAACACCAAAACCAAAAAAATCTATGAAAAAAATTCTGTGAACTTGAACCCCTAAATACTTGTTCCTATAAAAAACTATGCAAAATAATTTTTAAGATCGAAAGTTTCTAATTTAACTTCCAGCTAATTCCTTTGACCCTATTCGTGGAAGTGTTGGAACATGTTGTTTGCAAATAAAATTTCAAGTTTTGCATTTGTTATTTTACTTCCAAGTTTGATTTCCTGCTAATTTGACTTCCAAGTTTGATATCATTACTTTATATAAGATTACCATATATAATTTTTAAACCCCAATTTATATAAAATTTTGTTTGCAGAATCACTTTTAACCAAAATTATATATGGCAGTTTAATATCAAGTTTGATTTCATGACTTTATAGCAGATTTCCATATCAGGACTGACATATTAGGACTTGATATAAAGTTTTATATCAGATTGCCATAGACAGTTTGACCAAAATTATATATGGCCGTTTGATATCAAGGTTGATATCACAACTTTATATCAGATTGCCATATTAGGAAATCAAATTATATAATATATGGCAAAATTACATATATACCAAAATTACAAAACTACAGTACAAATTTTGTTATATATGGCAGCTTGATATATCAGGACTTTATGTTAGATTGCCATATCAGGACTGTCGTATCAGGACTTGATATAAAGTTTTATATCAGATTGCCATATATAATTTGACCAAAATTATATATGGCAGTTTGCTATCAAGGTTGATATCAAACTTTATATCAGATTGTCATATCAGGATATCTAATTATATATTATATGGAAAAATTACATATATACCAAAATTACAAAATTACAGTAAAAGTTTAATTATATATGGCAGTTTGATATCACGTTTGAAATCAGGACGTTATATCAGATTGCCAAATCAATTAAACAACATCTATTAGATTCACATACTTATAGAACAAAAAAGCAAAAATCAGCACCATTCATCAATCAAAAACCAAACTAAAATCCTCTGACTCTATCAAATTCCTTCATAAGCTAAACAAACACCATCATGCCACCCATCAATCAATCCAAAAAAACATATCACATACCTATTACAAACAAAGGATCAAATGCAATCCAAACTCAAAAGCCACAAAATTTGACCATCAACTCCTTTGATATCAAAGCAGCTCAAATGTAGAGAGATTAACATTCATGGAAATAGTTCCATAATAACAGGAAATATAATTAATTGTAGAGAGAGGTCACCAAATTTGGTGTGGTGCTCATTGTAAATTACCTACCCACTCAGTCCTCAGCAACCAGATCTGTTAGTGTCTTAATATTACTGAACTTACGAAATATAAATAACAGCAAGCATCAGAGGTAACCAATCTTCTAAAATGGAACTCATCATGCAACAATGATAAACTGTATATGGATCGACAATCAAATATTCTGCTTATAAAATGGTTGTAACCAGCCTTTGGCCTAGTGGTACTCCCCCTCCCCTTGTAGTGGTATGTCAAGGGTTCAACACCATCCTTTGTAAACTGTAAACAAAAAAACTACAACATCAGTCAAGATTCAACGTAATAAAATGTTATTTATCAGATCCAATCATCGCAAATAAAGTAAACAGCTAATAATCACAGATCTCAGTCACAGAATAAAAAAATAATAGAACAGATATCAAGATCTTTGCTTTTACCTAACTCCAGTTAGCTTTCTTAACGAAAAAATATTTCCAATTAAAAGTTCTATTCTTCCACTCAATAACTTCCATATTTGTAAATTTTTGTTGCTTTACTTCTAATTTTTTTCTCAATATCTTTCACTAAGATGTCAGAATTTCTTCAAATGTGTTAAGAGATTCACTGTTACGAAATATCATTGGTTTTGTCTAAGAACAATTGATAGCCAATGAACTGTGTTTTACATTACAGGATTCATTTTATAGAAGAAATTTTTGGAAGATAAGAAACATATCTGAAAGCAACATACAAAATGAGAATATCAGAAATCACTAAGAACTTTGAAATGTTTACAACCGGTGTTACAACAAAACAATATGATTGCCATCTAAGGCAAGAACTTAGACACATAATTGCCATCTGGCCTCTTAATGTACATCCCCACTTCTGCCATCTAGATTTCCCTAAGGCTAAAACACCCAAATTTCACCAATGCCCCAAAGTGTTTGAAGGAGCACACTTTCCTGAAAACCCAGATGGAAGAATGAAGCAAACAAAGTGAAAATCAAAGCAAGGATTAAGATCAAGTCAAAGCAAACATGTTTTTAACTATCCTGGAACCCATTTTAACATGATGGAGGGTTCAAGATCAAGTCAAAGAATAGGTTTCAAGATCAAAAATTGATACAATTACCAGGATCAAAACAGCGAGCTTTAGCTGAAATAAAAAAAGAACCTGCAAAAACAGAAAAAAAATCCAAAATGAGATACAACAAACAATAAAACATGGATATTGATGTTCATGGCTTAAAAACATAGAAATACCTGAGAGATAGCTTTGAAAACCACCGATTGCAAAGAGTGTCAAACCACCGATTGAACAAAAATTTTGGCACGCCCTACAGAAATTTACATTTGATGAACAAATTCAATCATGAACCAAATATTCAGCTTGAGCATTGCTCGAATGCAATATGATTTCAAGATGGGCTCTGTTTCCTACATGAATGTACATTTGATGAACTGATTTCACCCAACACACGGGAGCAAAAATATGAACAAAGGACTACCTAGCGCCTCATCCAGACTTTGCATCACGTTTGAGTTCTCCCAGCTGATTTCCTATGAGAATTCTCTGCAAATGGGTTAGCATGTGGGCGAGGTTGTTACACTTCCTTTGATGACCTGATCTACTTCTCGTACTCTCTTTGGTTTGCTGAGCCGTGCTACTTGCAGGTGGAGCCATGTCATCTGTGAAGGATGAGGAGGAAGAAGTCTGGGAACGGCTGGATCAGGTGGAGCCATGTCATCCCTTCTCCCATCGTCCTCAGGCGTCGATTCCCTTCCACTCCTGCCTCTTATTCCCGATTGGCCTCATGTGGGGATCTATGAGCTGCAGCCTTCATGGGTCTTCTTATCCACGAAACCCTAGAATCATGAAACTTGGGATGGCGAGAACACTTGTGTGCAGCCTTCATGGGTCAGCTTAGCGGGAAGTGATCAAGAGCGTAGCGGGAACGTGAGCTTGAGCTTTGTGATAGTGAGAACCCATGTGTGCAAGCGTAAACGTAAACAAAAATTTTTCCCTCCTTTTGTGATGGCGAGAACTGATGGGATCAAAAATTTTCCCTCCGTTTGTGATGTGATCAAAATAAAGAGGAGAGGAGTGTAAACGTTGATGTTGAGTTCAAAATTTAAAAATTCTGATTTGAATTTTAGGTGATGTGATGTGATTTCTTATATCCAATATCTCATACCTCAATTTCTCATACCCTATATACAATCTATATAAACATCATACCCAATTACACATAACCAAAACCAAATTCTCTTATCCAATATCTCTTATCCATTATCTCTTAACCAAAATCTCTTATACAACAATACACATATCCACATACAACAATACACATAACCAATATCTCTTATTCAATTTCTCTTATCCAAAACCCCATGATAACATCCCTGTTTTATAATATAGATATATGTCTACATACATATATGTTCACATGATATTTAAACACACCATACTCATAAGTCACAGAGCTAGCATACTTACACATACACATACCTATGGGTATACCTAGATACATCAAAGTATAGTTCAAGTATACAGCCAAGTATACATCCATCTATACTACTATATCACATCCAATATGTATGCAACCTTGCTAACAATATGTATGCAACCTTTCTAACATACATACATAAGTAAGTAAATCCATATATTGATGCACTTATGGTAAATAATCATACACCAATAATGATACACATTGATATGGTGCACCGCATATCAAGTGGGTAACCATACGCAAATATATCACTTAAGCACATAAGTATAAACACTTACAATTATATAGACAAATATATATATAATAGTTCGCACACAAGAATGTACACAGTAAATATCACTATAGTAAATATATATATTATATCAACCTTCTAGTACACACTCATTTTATATATATACAAGAATACATAAATATATGTTCATATCCAATATTCACTCACGTAAATCTATATTTAACCACCTATACACTGCACAAGTATACTTAAATACAAACAGTCAACGTAACACATATTCAATGTATATATATATACACATATACATACGACACTATATATATATATATATATATATATATATATATATATATATATATATATATATATATATATATATATATATCACAAGAATTATATTAATTCAGTACATATATACACACACACTCTTGTATACACAATACATATACATATATAAATCTCATTCATATGCTACACTCACATATTATCACATGATATATAAGTACACCAAAATTGCATAACTTGGTATACCTACTTATGTATATCTATACACACTAATTAGTAAGCCAATATATTTCACGCACTACTTATGGTACACATCCAATGGTAGCTTTACTCATATATACATATCTCACTATATCAATTTACACAACCACATTTATAGTATGCATACTCATACACATCATCACATAGAGTCCCATACAATAATACCAACACACACAGATATTCACATAATGATATATCCATCCAACACCGGTGTAAGTGTATTCGCTTACAGTCAGACAGGCAACCATATACATCTTTCATATATGTATCAAATACACAACTCTAATACACCTAGGGCATGCCCACTCATGCTTGAATGGAAAATAAATATCTGCACATGGATTTACACAATCAGCATGTACAAATACATCACATATTACTAATACATCAGGTATACCATATCTATACATCGCCTAGAGCTCAATCAACTATATCGGTCCATGATACACACTATAAATATATATACATACATACTACTTACATCTCAATCAATACAATCACTCTATTGCACCTACATCTGATAGTGCAACCACATACTAACACATATACTTATAATATCACATACTAACGTATAGTCACACATGTAGCTAAGGTAGTAGCATATACATGTACTAGTCATAACCCGTGCCCGCGGGCACGGTTCATTTAAGATTTTCCCCCGCGAAATCTTTGTTCCCCAAAAAATTATTTCCACAGCTAAAATTTAAAAGAACAATAAATTAGGGTAAAAGTATTTTTGCGACACGGGCGCCTTCGACGCGAAACAACAAATGTGACGCAGGCACCTTCGGCGCATGGAACAACAAATTTGGTGTGGACGCCTTCGACACTGAACAACAAATTAGCGTAGAACAACAAATTCGGTGCAGGCGCCATCGGCGCAGAATAAAAAATTAGCGTAAAAAAGTTTAGTGGGCGCCTTCGACATGATATATCTGTGGGAAAAGCCATAGCAAGATATCACTAAACCCATGTGAGTCAAACCAAGGATTGTAGCTGATAGTAAGGTTGTACGAAATGTGGAAATGGAATTTGCATCTGATAGCCGTGGCTAATATCATGGGAGTTCAGCTCGTTGGGTAGAAGGTGAAGTAGAACTATGTGAAGAGAAGGCTAAAGTAGATGTAAAACATGATTTTTGGTCTAGCGTTGCAGTTGGAATGGCATATGGATTAATATTAGGTTTTTTCTTATGTGCATTTTTAGTGATGTGTATTATGGCCAAGTAAAGATAGTGATGTGTATTGGTTCTGTATGTATTAATTTCAAGAGGATGTGTATTGGTTCAGTAGAAGCATTGGCCATGCTTGTATCTGTATGTTAGAACTTAAGTATTGTTGTACATTTCAAGTTGGTGTTGAATCAAGAGCATGTCTCAGGCCTCTATGGCTCGATATTCTCCCTTGGCACTTTTGACATAAAACGGATATTTAAGTGTGGTATTGAACCAAGAGCATGTCTCAGGCCTCTATGTATGGATGCTATCATATAATTTGGTATTGAATCAAGAGCATGTCTCAGGCCCTATGCATGGCTGCTATCATATATGGTTGCTATCATATAACTTGGTATTGAATCAAGAGAATGTCGCAAGCCTCTATGCCTGGCTGCTATCATATAAGTTGGCATAAAAGGATTTTATTATTCTAATACCACCCAATGTTGCCATTTTTACATGCTATGGAATATTACCTCTTAATGCTAATCAACGACGGGGTAAATGTTGTTAGCGAGTAGTTGTTTTGATTTTGGTTGGTCCTTCTGAAGGACTCGCCATAAGTGGCAAAGGTTTTCGTTATAGATTTTAGTCTACCGGTGGGTATTGCATAATATTATGTAGTTGTCATCAAAATTCTTATAATGAATTCATGTTTTGCGCTGCATTGTATTGATGTCTGGCTATTTATTTGTTAGGTGCCATTTGGATACATGCAATGTTGAGCTCTGAGTTGCAGTGTGGAATTAGATCCCTTGTGAGCTGAGTTTTAGACTATATGTTAAGTTTTCTTTGTTTCAGACTATATTCTCAGCTTGCCATCAGCATCTATAGATGATATAGTCCCAATACTACCATGTGTGTGGCCCGACCACCCAAACCTGGGTTGCTTTACAAATCGAACCGAGACCAAGTGATAGAGCAGAATTTGATGAAACACACCCCCCAAATTCACTTTCAAAAGACACAATAACAATAACAACAAAATCCAGCCACCAAAGAAACAGATTGCAAATGCAGGAAGACATGAATATGTTTCTTGCGTTTAGGTTCAGATTCACAGTCTTCTAACATCATATATGTTTCTTGTGTTGCATTCTAACATCATGTATGTTTCTTGTGTTGCAATAATAATCAAGCTTGCCTCACTTGCTTACAGTACAAATACAAATTCACAACAAAATGCCACTTGAAGTCCCTTCTAGCCTAGCAAAGCACAACTGGAATTCTTCATATTGGTGTCAGGTTCAAGCTGGTGTTGTTAATCTGGTGTCAGGTTCAATCATCTTCAATCAGGTGTCAGGTGTCAGCATCAGAATTGCGGCTCCCTGTAAAATAAGCCATCAATTGAATTTCACATAGACGGTAATAAACACAAATGCTGCAGGATTAACTTACCTAATAAACCTGTCCATTTCCTAGTTTCACTTCTACAACAAAAATTAACAAACTTACCTCATAAACCTGCACATATAAACATATCCAGCTGACTGTCAAAATTTAGCAAGAAAGTTAATTGATTTTCACAAATAAATGTTTATAGCTATGGAATGGTATAAGAATATAATTTATCCGGTGTGCTAAGCTTGTATTCATACGAATATAATTTATAAATTGATTAAGATCATTTCAAGGTGAATATTTGAATAACCAATCTGTTCAGTGAAGACAGTGAAGAGAAATATCTCATGATATAAAAGCACAAAGGAGTGCCAAATCCCAAATATGATGAATATGAGAATATTAAAAAGCAACTTTAAATAGAAAAACAAAATGAAGTAGTTTGTATCTATGAAAGAAATCCAGATAAGACAACATAGTCAACTTGTATATTTACTATATCCTCATTCATCTTTCTGTATTATGTTATGATAAACTGAAACATTTAGATCAATTGAATGCCAATCACACTTGGTATATGACTCTTCTTACTGAGGGTAAATCGACTTGGGGATTTCATGCATAAAAACTACATTTGTTCAAAATGACTATTTAGTCCTTCTTTAAACATGGAATATATAATTTCTGGTACTATGTCATTTACTTACGTGGGTGCAACTTGTCCAACTAGGAATTTAGATTATTTACTTGAGTTAAGTTCAATGCACATGTTTTTCTTTCTTCAAATAGTTTAGCTAAATCATTTCAATAGGCTGAGTACTGTTGGGTCTTGGAGAATCGGAAGAGGGGGTGAAGGAAGCTTTTTATCTGATTTAAATGCTATTGGAGTAGACATCCTAACAATGGGACAATATTTACAGGTAAGTTGGCATGCATGCAGTTGGCATGCATGAAGTTGGCATTTATGCTGAACATAAAGATTTCAATTAGTTTAGTAACTGCCATAAATTCTGACCATCTCTTGCAGCCAACTCTCTTTCACCTTATAGTAAAAGAATATGTCAGGACTAAAAAGTTTGCCTTTTGGAAGAGTTATAAAGAATCTATTTGGGTTTTAAATATGTTGCTGGCAAATGGACTCATGGAATTATGTGCATTGGCAGACTCTTGGAAGCTAGAGACCTTAAACCCATGAAGCAAATTATGTGCAAAAAAACATGACGCGTGGAGAACTTGGAATCTGAAAGTTGGAGAACACAAAAAAATGGAAGCTAGAGAACATGAAGCAATTCAAGCTGGACAACTTGAAATCTGTAATTTTTTTGGAGTCTGTATTTTTTGTTTTGTGTAATTTTTGAGGGTAACTACTCAAATATGAGTGTAAGTGCAAATCTGTATTGTAGAACTTCTCAAATATGAGTGTATGCTGGAGAACTTGTCCAGTTTGGATTGTGAATTTTTAATGAGCATTTCTTAAATATTCTGTAAGCTGGATAACTTCTATCAAGTTTGGATTGTGTATAGTGAAGGACTTATAAACTTTATTGAGTACTTCTCAAATTGTGTATTAGAGAACTTTTTGTGAGTACACATCAGAGTCCATTCTATATGTCCAGACCATCTCATAGAATAATCTCGTGTTATCAATTAATTGAAGCTTCATCTGACTTCTTACATATTGTTAGTCATCAATCTAACTTTCCTTTTCAATAATGAACATGTTCTGGATGTATTTCTCAATCACCAAATATGTTAGTACATAACCAAAGCAGGTCATCCTTCCCTAAATTTACTGTTACAATGAAGTTGCAAACTTTTCTGGAATTACTTATCCACTCCAAAATTCTCCACTCCAAACATATTCCAATGCTCAGATATTAGAATATGCTGGGCATAGATATATCCAATCAGAATTATTTATAACAAAGCCAATTTGGATAGTCCATGACAGGAGATGCAATCAGTTCTTAATTGATGAGAAGAGACACTTGTGACTTGTATAAATTAAAGACAATATCTGATATGTAATCATCCAAGTAGTGTACAACTGTAATCAAGGTCCAGTCAAAAATGAACAACCATATGCTTTTTGAAACATGAAACAGAGAATGTATCTTTTACATAATTTCAATTAACAAATATATGGCATACAAACTTTTCTTTCCAATGTGTCCTAATGAAGTACTAAACTTTAAATGAGAAAATTTGAACAAAAGGATATGATTTATGATTCATATGTAGAAATTAATTTCATGTTGTTTGCCTACATATGTGTAGAGACCCATTTCTCTCTATTTTCCTATAGAGAACAACAAATTAATTTCCTGTTGCATTTGAGATTTTCTAAAGACAAACAAAAAAGAAAATGGATCCTTGAAGCTTTTAAGAAAACACAATGACAGGAAAACAAAGAAACCTGTATCTCCATATTACCAAGTTATCAAAGCTAAACTGAAGCTTTACCTATGTCAATAAAAAAAGCGTTCAAGTTAACATATAACATAACCAAAATAAAAAAAATTACACCCAAGGTGAGATTTTACAGATTACCTATTAACCAGCTATCCAGAAGAAATCACTAACTACAAATGCAACAAAAACATTAAAAGAATTAATTATCTAATGGATGCAGAATACAAAGAAGAGGCTGGATGAAGATTGGAAGGGGGATTTTGGGTATCTGCAAAAGAAAACATCAATAGGAATACAAAGAAATTAGTTGGAGAAAAGAATGGAATTCAAGTATTCGTATACCTAGTATTCAGTAACTTCTTTGCTGACCTCCTTGAGGGTCTCTAAAGATCAAACCCACTACATTGGATTTAACAAATGTCATCAAAAAAATTTAATAAAATTCAGCACTTTGCCTATCGAACTTCCAAAAATCTTTCCCCAAACTCACATTTCCTAATTTCATTCATCTTGAATAAACAATATTGAATAAATTTTCAGTCTGCGTCAAATTTAAATCAACTTTTCTTTTTTTCATTAACAAATCCAAACTGAATAAAAAATATCAAATAACCAATAATTGTTTAAGAAATAAAATCTTCAAAACAAAATGGCTGCAACTAAAACTATAGAATAAAGGTCAAATTCCTAACAAACGGACATCTAAAAAGTCCAAATTAGAGATTTACGAAGTACAAATACCCAACACACAAAATTCAGCAAAATATATTTAAACAATTCAATACCTTTTTGTAACAAAAAGGGACGTTTAGCCATCCTCATACCTTTTTGTAACACTGGTATTTGTTGCAAGAGCCTTATGCCAATAACTTTACTTAAAATAATATCAACATTTAAATAGAACTTTACTTAAAGATCTCACATGCACCAACAAATGCAAGCAAACCCAAATTACCAATATATAATTTCCTTCATAATAGCAAAAAAAAACTTTACTTAAAAATCACTGTTGATAAGGGAATGATGGAGAAATTTTTCTTCAAAATAGCAAGATCACAACTTAGCGAATTTGTTCACAATAGCAAAATTTGGTAAAATTTTTCTTCACAATAGCAAAGTTTAGCACCAAAATTTTGCATGAACATTCCTGAACTTTGCGTTTGTTCATGCAATTTTTAGCACCAAAATGTTTATATTGGGGGGAGAGAGAGTAACAATGACAGGATTCTTCCATATACAACACCAAAATCAAAAAATAATTATGTGAAAAATCCTGCTATATATTACTTTGATCGTATTTGTCTAAGTTTGGAAACATGTTTGCAAATCAAACTTCCAAGTTCTATATTTGTAATTTGACTTCCAAGTGTGATTTCTATGCTAATTTTGCTTTCAAGTTCTGATATCAGGACTGTATATGAGATTGCCATATATCATTTTTGACCAACCTTTATATCAAGTTTGGTTTTCAGAATCACTTTTAACCAAAATTAATATGGCAGTTTGATATCAAGTTTAATATCAGTACTTTATATTAAATTGCCATATCAGGACAACCAAATCAGGACTTTTTGCAAACTTGATATAAACGTTATATAAAGTTTGATATCAGATTGCCATGTATAATTTGACAAAAATTATATATGGCAGTTTGATATCAAGTTTGGTATCAGGATTTTTTTATCTGATTGCCATATCAGGACTGCCATATCAGGACTTTTTGCAAAAAAAATTATATATGTTGATACTCAAGACATTACATCAGGAATACTATATATCATGGCTTTATATCAAAATGAAGGAAACACCAAAAGATAACAAAATAATCCAATTAACGGAATTAACAGAATAAATGTTTCAGAGTGTTTTCTCACTACAAAGCGTTGACCGTAGATAACCCGGTCAACGTGGTCAAGGGGCCCGTTTGGGTCCCTCGGGCGAGTCGTGTTGGTGCAGTTGAGGCTCGAGTCGGACCAGCCGGTGACGTAGAGCGCGTCGACTGGATTGAATCGGAGTCCTCGGCCGTTGGGAGGGCGAGGGGTAGCCTCGGCCTGGATCGAGACGTTCGGCCTTGGTCGGTTGCGCTCGGCCTCGGCGGTCGGACGACGAGGGGAAGCCTCAATCGTCCAGCTGATTGCGTGGTTGGCGAGGGGCGGAGGGGAAGCCTCGGCCCGTTGATCTGATGCCCTCCTGCGTAGACGAGAACGCTCGTCGGGGGCCGGACCTTGGTTCCGGCCAAATCCCCTCCGATGCCTAAGTCAGACAGAGATTTGAAAGAGGAGGCCCGGCGGAGACGGTTCGACTCGTGAGGAGATCGGAACGGCGTCTCACGACACGAGCGGGGGAGGAAGGAAATGAAATGGGGGAACTAGGTCGTTGATGGAGTACCTTAGGTTCTAGATACCTGAGATGCGGTCCCTTGTCCTGTCGTCCTCCTAGCCCCTTTATAGACCTCCACCGTGATTGCCCCCGACCCACGTCGCTCGTCCGCCCCCAATCATGCCCCCTCAATCCGCCCCCTGCCGCCGCTCCCTGCGCCACGCCAGCCTCCCCCCATAATTGCCATTAAGTGGTAGTGGGATCGAGGGAGCGGTTATCGCAGGAGTGGGTGAGTGACCCGTATGTTACCGGGGCCGGGTCGGGTCTACATTCGGGGGAGTCCCTGATAGGGCCTTATCGAGTGGGCCTGAGTGCTCAGATGGGCTCTTGACCGGAGGTCGGGTTTTTGGGCTCGTGTCTTTCGGGCCTCGGCCAAATAGGCGTAACAATTGCCCCCATCGGTCGGGTCGACCGGCCTCGGCCGGTTCGGCTCGGCCGATGTGACTTCCGCCGACTTTGACAGGCTCGCCAATCGATGTCGACTCATTTATTAGTCGTTATCATGAGTTGGTCCGTTCGATACTTTTAAGGCGCGGGCTCCGAAGCGCCGTCGGTCCTCTGATGCTGCCACGTGTAGCTGCAAGCTTATCCCCATCGCTCGTGGGGTCGTCTTAAGTCGAGAAGCCGAGGGGTTCGTGAGCCGCCCTTGGTGGGGTCGACCGGCCTTGGCTTGCTCGGTTCGGCCGCTGTGCCTCCTGGGATTCCGAGTGGCGCTTTAATCGAGGCGTGGTCATAAATGTAGGTCATGATGAGGCGGATCGATTGGACTTCCCTTGGCGCCGATTTCGAAACGCCGCCGGTTCTTCGAGTCCTGCCACGCGTTATTGTCAGGCGCTTCGAATTCGTCCCTGCGTCTGATATATAAGATCCACAGCTGCGTTGAACTCCTCTCCTTTCTTGCTCTTCCCATTGTTCTAGGCTTTCTACAACTCGGAGTCTCCCGTCGCCGTCGCTTCTTCGCCTCCTTCAAACTAGTTAAAAGGTAATTTCTTTCTCGCTCTCGTATTATGGCTGCTCTTAGGATAGGCGGTTCTGGCCGAGGGGTGAGGGATTCTCCAGAGTCCAGGCGGGGCAGGCCCCGGCTAGTGGGATCAGGTTCCTCTTCCGGGAGTCGTCCCCTCCAAGATAAGGGGAAGGGGAAGCTATTCCCAGACTACGCCTGCGATGACGTGGCGTCGGCTGCCGTGCGTCTTAACGTGCCCCCGGTTATCCTCCGTACACCGTCGAGGACCGTTCCTTCGGCGGTCACGGAGATCCGGGAAAGGTATCTCTGCTTCCCGTACGATGTCCGAGTTCCATTCGTCGACGAGCAGATTTGCCTTCCGAGGAGCAATGAAGTCAGCGTCTACGTCGAAATGTTTCGCCTGGGTCTTCATTTCCCGCTCAATCCCTTCCTTATCCAGGTCATGGAGTATCTCATGGTGCCGCTTTGCCAGTTTACCCCTTGCTCGATTTCGGTAATGACGGGCTTCGCCACGCTCTGCTGCACCCGCGGCCTGGAGCCGTCTCTCCCCCTTCTCTTCCATTTTTACCAGATCCAGACGGTCGGCCCGGGGTCATGGCTGCAGCTCCGAGCCCGCTCGAGGAGGGAATGCCTGATCGGGCTGCCCCGCTGGTCGGGGGATTGGAGTTCAGATTACGTCTTTGTGGTCTTCCTGGGGGATGCCCAGATTTTGACAAGTTGGGGCGGTTCTGTCCAGCCTCGCCCGTCGCTAGCTCTCTCAGACGTCGACCGGGCAACCGCCGCGCTGCTGTCGACCCTCCCCTTGGAGTCAAAGTCCATCTGGTCCTTGTTGGACGACCTACTCTTGAAGGCCGTCTTGTGGTCTCCGGGTAGGTCGCCTTTTCCGTCTTGAATCGCCCTGTGACTCATCCTGATTTTGGTTTCCCTTGTAGGGATGGCTGGCCGCGAGTTCGTCCGTGACGTCGATGAACTGATCCGTCGCGGAGCTGCTCGGAGCCGAGGTAGTACCTCCGGAAGGGCGCCTCGGCGTACCGTTGAGGAGGAAGTGCGCCGAGCCGAGCCTTCCGTGGGTAAGGTGGTGGCCGCGCCTCCCGCCTCTTCTTCTGGCGATCCCCTTCCCGGGGTGGTCACAAGGGCCGGACCCGCCCCGTCAGCCCATGAGGCAGGGGATAATGACGGGTCCGGTGCAGTCCCTCCTGCCCTTGGCGCGCCCCCTCAGGTTCCCGAGGGTGGGGATGGTGCGAGGCAGAAGCGCTCCTCTCCGGCGCCTTCGGATCCCCACGGAGGAAAGAAGAGGAAGGAGGCCACGGATCCCTCCAGTCCGGCGGGTTCCGCGCTTCCTGTGGCGACCACCGGGGATCCTTCGGTAGCCTTGTCGACCACCCCCCTCGCAGCATCCTCGCCCGTATCACCGGGGATCGAGGCCTTGTTGGCGAGCAACATGGCTTCCCTTGTCGTCCCTGGGAGTTCGATGTTTGTCGACCGAGCCTTGGCCCAGCAGGTTGCCGAGGTCTCCGTCCCTCCCCAGGATCGCAACCTCCTCAAGAAGATCCCTGCCGACAAGATGTCGGATTCCTTGGTATGGATCCTTCAACAGGTTCGGTTATCTTGCTATCCTCTCCTTCCTTTTATCCTCTTCTTAGCCCATGTCTCGTCTTTCCAGGGTTCAGTGCTCGCCGTGGAGTTACAGTGTCGATCCGTCCGCTTGAGGGAGCTGGAGGAGTCCTCCATGAGGGCCCAGGAGCGGGCCGGGACGGCGGAGGTGGCTATGACGGAGGCCCAGATGGAGTCTCGGCGTCTCAAGCTCTGTGTGGCCGAGTTGGAGGGACAAGTGGGTGACCTCCAGGGAAAGCTGGATGACGTCCGTCAGTAGGCTGAGGAAGCGGCGGAGTTGTTCCGCCTGGAGAGGGAGGAGCTTCAGAGGGAGCTGTCGGATCGGCGTTAGGTGACGCGGCTCGCAGAGGAGGTGGAGAGGGGCGTCGTCGAGACCCTGGGGAAGAGGATCTTCGAGGTTCTCAGGGAGGCCTTCGGTGCGTATGAAGACCTCATCGCCCCCCGGATCGTCGAAGTCGTCCAGTCTTCCTTCCGGGAATGTGCGGAGCGTGTTCGGCAAGCCCCTCCGCCGGTCGATCCCCCTCGCTCCGAGCAGGGCGAAGTGCCCGAGGATGTGTCCTCCCGAGCCCGGGCTCCCTAAGCCGTCCCTCCCGGCCTTATCCTCAAATTTTTTAGCATCCGCTTCGCTTTGGGCCAGCCTACTTGAAATGGGTCCCTGGCCCCCGCTATCTCCTTCGGCTTCGCTACTGGCTCCGTGGCCAATAATTGCTGGTTGCATGGCTGCTAGCTTGGGCTAACTACTTTGGGTCTTTTGTCAACCAATTTTGCTCTGTCGGTGTCGATCTAGCTTCTGTAGGTGATGAACTCTGTCATTCGTCGTGAGTGGATTATTTGTAGAGTGTTTCCTTCGCCTTGATTCCCTGGAAATAAGACACGTTTTTGTACCCTGGTTAACTATTATAAACGAAATCGACTTACTCGGACTTCTCGTGTATTTTGCGTTGCTGCCTCGTTCTTGGCCTAGGATTGGATGACGTTCGCGTCGGCTGGGGGAATTGCCCCCAGACTTATGGGCGCAGGAGTCGGTCGGCGAAGGCAAAACTCCTCGGCTTAGGTCCGGTCGGCGTCCGTGCCTGCTGGGGGAACTGCCCTCAGACTTATGAGCGCATGAGTCGGTCGGCGAGGGCAAAGCTCCTCGGCTTAGGACCGGTCGACGTACGTGCCTGCTGGGGGGAACTGCCCCAGACTTATGGACACAGGAGTCGGTCTGCGAGGGCAAAGTCCCTCGACTTAGAACCGGTCGGCGTTCGCGCTGGCTGGGGGAATTGCCCTCAGACTTATGAGCGCAGGAGTCGGTCGGCGAGGGTAAAGCTCCTCGGCTTAGGACCGGTCGGCGTCCGTGCCTGCTGAGGGAACTGCCCCAGACTTATGAGCGTAGGAGTCGGTCGGCAAGGGAGAAGCTCCTCGGCTTAGAACCGGTCGGCGTCCGTGCTAGCTGGGGGAACTGCCCCTAGACTTATGAGCGCAGGAGTCGGTCGGCGAGGGCAAAGCTCCTCGGCTTAGGACCGGTTGGCGTCCGTGCCTGCTGGGGGAACTGCCCCGGACTTACGAGCGCGGGATTCGGTCGGCGAGGGCAAATCTCCTCGGCTTATGACCGGTCGGCGTCCGCGCTGGCTGGGAGAATTGCCCCCAGGCTTCCAAGCGCAGGAGTCGGTCGGCGAGGGCAGTGTCCCCCTTCCTCCTCCAGTGAGGCAGCGGCCTTCATTCTTTTGCACTATTAGTGAAATGTCAATTCCGTCGAGGATTTAAGAAAAGACAAAAAGGGAATGCAATTGTACTCTTAAGAGCCCTGTCGGACTGGTATATTTGGAGGAAAGGGAATAGGGAATAAAGCTAGACGGAGGGATGTAAACCTAGATAATCCCCTCGGACCAGGCTACGACTGGGGGAGAGAGCTCACCCGCTCACTCTACGATGCGGAGGGGTCCTTGGACGGTGTTGATCTTCTTCCCCTTGTCTGGCTGCATGGAGGTCCCTTCCCCATGGGCCGGCTCGTCGGCTAAGTTCCTGGCATGCCCCCGACTCATCAGCTTTTCAATGTCCTTCTTCAAGTGCCAGCAGTCTTCAGTGTTGTGGCCGGCATCCTTGTGGTACTTGCAGTATTTCTCCTTCTTCCCACATCTTTTTGCCCTCGGTGGGGGGCGATCGGTGCGTTCTTCCTTCTGCACTTGGGCGAGGACGGCGTCTGGGGTGACGTCTCTCGCACCTTCTCCGCACTGCCTGTTTCTCGGCCTCTTCTCGGTCCGGTACCCTTCGGGACTGCCCCGTCCGTTGTCGCCGCGCTTGGACCCTCGAGTGGCTTTTCCTGCATCCACGGCCAAGGCCTCCTCGGTCAACATGAAGCGCTCGGCCCTTGCCATGATCCCGGGGAGGTCCTTTGGAGGATCGTTGTGCAGTGACTTCTTGAGGCCTCTGTGGCGAAGCCCTTTCTTAAGGGCCATTTGGACCACCAGGTCGGGAGGGCTGTTCACGTTCAGCCTCTCCGCATTGAAGCGGCGCATGAACTGCCGGAGCGGCTCGGCCGGGCCTTGCACTATGTTGAACAGATGTTCAGCATCAGGCTTGATCTGCCTCCCTGCCATGAACTGCTTGCAAAACAACTGGGTGAGTTCCTCAAAGCTGTCGATGGAGCGGCTGGGCAGGCTGCGGTACCAGGTCCTCGCCGCTTCCCTGAGAGTAGAATAAAAACCTCGGCAGAGCAGGTCATCGTCAGCTCCTTGGAAGGACATGTCCCCCTCGTAGTCCATTACGTGGTTTCCTGGGTCCCCTATCCCGTCGTACTTCCCCAGCGCCGGGATCCTGAACCGAGACGGGACCCGTGCGTCGGTTATTCTCCGTGATAGGGGGCACCAGTCTCTGTGGATGCCTCTGGGGATTCGATAGTCGCCTGTCTCTGGCTCGTTCGGTGGCGGAGGGTGCACAGGCGCCGGCGGGGCTGGCTCCGCAGCCCTCGCCACGCTGGGGGTCGGGCTGACCCGGCGCTCCCGGCTCCTCCGGCGGGAGCTCCTGCTCCGCCGTGATCGGTCTCTCGAGTGGTGTCGTTCGCTTCTCCTCCGGCGGGACGACCGTGACCGACGAGATGATGCAGTCATCGACTCGCCCTCCGTCCCTTCGGTTTCTCTTTGGCTCCTTTCACGATAAGGGGAGGAGGCGCGTGATCTCGCCTGACGGGAGTCGGACAGCGTGAACTGACGATCCGCGTTCGGCTTTTTGGTCCCGTGGTCATCGACCACGGCGGACCGCAAGAGCGGGGGACCCCCCGCCCATCGATGGCCATCGCCCAACGTGCCTCCGTTGGATGGTGCAGGGCCGACGAGCTGCTGTACCGTCGCGACCAACGTCTGGAGGCTCGCGTTGGTCTCCTGAGCCAGAGCACGGAGCTGTCCCTATGTGGCCAGTCCTGAGCCGCCGGTTTCTTCAGTTGAGGGGTCGGGGTGATCGCCGACGGGCGTGTCTTCGAGGTTGCAGTTGGATGCGCCGTTCACCTCCGCTGGGATGGGGGGCATGCGCTTCCTTCCATTGCTGGCTCGTGCCATTGTTGGTGTGGTTTGCTTCTTCGTGGGACGGTTTTCGGTTCCCACAGACGGCGCCAGATGTTTCAGAGTGTTTTCTCACTACAAAGCGTTGACCGTAGATAACTCGGTCAACGTGGTCAAGGGGCCAGTTTGGGTCCCTCGGGCGAGTCATGTTGGTGCAGTTGAGGCTCGAGTCGGACAAGCCGGTGACGTAGAGCGCGTCGACTGGATTGAATCGGAGTCCTCGGCCGTTGGGAGGGCGAGGGGTAGCCTCGGCCCGGATCGAGACGTTCAGCCTCGGTCGGTTGCGCTCGGCCTCGGCGGTCGGACGACGAGGGGAAGCCTCAATCGTCCAGCTGATTGCGTGGTTGGCGAGGGGCGGAGGGGAAGCCTCGGCCCGTTGATCTGATGCCCTCCTGCGTAGACGAGAACGCTCGTCAGGGGGCCGGACCTTGGTTCCGGCCAAATCCCCTCCGATGCCTAAGTCAGACAGAGATCTGAAAGAGGAGGCCCGGCGGAGACGGTTCGACTCGTGAGGAGATCGGAACGGCGTCTCACGGTGCGAGCGGGGGAGGAAGGAAATGAAATGGGGGAACTAGGTCGTTGATGGAGTACCTTAGGTTCTAGATACCTGAGATGCGGTCCCTTGTCCTGTCGTCCTCCTAGCCCCTTTATAGACCTCCGCCGTGATTGCCCCCGACCCACGTCGCTCGTCCGCCCCCAATCGTGCCCCCTCAATCCGCCCCCTGCCGCCGCTCCCTGCGCCACGCCAGCCTCCCCCCATAACTGCCATTAAGTGGTAGTGGGATCGAGGGAGCGGTTATCGCAGGAGTGGGTGAGTGACCCGTATGTTACCGGGGCCGGGTCGGGTCTACATTCGGGGGAGTCCCTGATAGGGCCTTATCGAGTGGGCCTGAGTGCTCAGATGGGCTCTTGACCGGAGGTCGGGTTTTTGGGCTCGTGTCTTTCGGGCCTCGGCCAAATAGGCGTAACACCAAAAGTTTGATATTATGTGATGTCAGAGATGAATTTGGCTTTGCCTGAGTTTCAGAATCACTTTTAACCAAAATTAATATGGCAGTTTGATATCAAGTTTAATATCAGTACTTTATATTAAATTGCCATATCAGGACAACCAAATCAGGACTTTTTGCAAACTTGATATAAACGTTATATAAAGTTTGATATCAGATTGCCATGTATAATTTGACAAAAATTATATATGGCAGTTTGATATCAAGTTTGGTATCATGATTTTTTTATCAGATTGCCATATCAGGACTGCCATATCAGGACTTTTTGCAAAAAAAAATTATATATGTTGATACTCAAGACATTACATCAGGAATACTATATATCATGGCTTTATATCAAATTGAAGGTAACACCAAAAGATAACAAAATAATCCAATTAACGGAATTAACAGAATAAATAATCAAATTAATACACAAATCATCAAATTAACAGAATAGATTAACAAAATAAAGATTTTAAATTCAGTTGGAGGGGAGAGGGAGAGAGTAACATCGACAGGATCATGCCATATATAACACCAAAACAAAAAAAAATCTATGAAAAAAATTCTGTGAACTTGAACCCCTAAATACTTGTTCCTATAAAAAACTATGCAAAATAATTTTTAAGATCGAAAGTTTCTAATTGAACTTCCAGCTAATTCCTTTGACCCTATTCGTGGAAGTGTTGGAACATGTTGTTTGCAAATCAAATTTCAAGTTTTGCATTTGTTATTTTACTTCCAAGTTTGATTTCCTGCTAATTTGACTTCCAAGTTTGATATCATTACTTTATATAAGATTACCATATATAATTTTTAAACCCCAATTTATATAAAATTTTGTTTGCAGAATCACTTTTAACCAAAATTATATATGGCAGTTTAATATCAAGTTTGATTTCATGACTTTATAGCAGATTTCCATATCAGGACTGACATATCAGGACTTGATATAAAGTTTTATATCAGATTGCCATAGACAGTTTGACCAAAATTATATATGGCCGTTTGATATCAAGGTTGATATCACAACTTTATATCAGATTGCCATATTAGGAAATCAAATTATATAATATATGGCAAAATTACATATATACCAAAATTACAAAACTACAGTACAAATTTTGTTATATATGGCAGCTTGATATATCAGGACTTTATGTTAGATTGCTATATCAGGACTGCCGTATCAGGACTTGATATAAAGTTTTATATCAGATTGCCATATATAATTTGACCAAAATTATATATGGCAGTTTGCTATCAAGGTTGATATCAAACTTTATATCAGATTGTCATATCAGGATATCTAATTATATATTATATGGAAAAATTACATATATACCAAAATTACAAAATTACAGTAAAAGTTTAATTATATATGGCTGATACGTCTATTTTGACGTCTATTTTGCGAAGGCCCAACAGCATAGGCCCAAAGGCACAGCCCACCAGACGAAGCCCAAAAGATACGAGCCTGGATGCCCGACCGCCGATCGGTAGCCCATCTACGCAATCAGGCCCACCCGGCGAAGTCCCATAGAGGGCCCCCAAATATCAATCCGACCCGGCCCCGATAACACACGAGTCACCCGCCCACTCCAGCGATAACCGTTCCCCTGATCCCGCTACCACTTAAGGGTCGTGATGGGGAGGTGCTGGCATGGCGCTGGGAGCGGCGACGGGGGGCGGATTGAGGGGGCACGATCGAAGGCGGACGAGCGACGTGGGCCGGGGGCAGTCACGGCGGGAGGTCTATAAAAGGGCTAGAAAGACGACTGGACAGGGGACCGGATCTCAGGTAACTAAAACCTAAGGTACTCCATCAACGACCTTGTTCCCCCATTCCAAACTCCTTCCTCCCCCGCTCGCGCCGGTAGACGCCGTTCTGATCTCCTCTCGAGTCGAACCGTCTCCGCCGGGCCTCCTCTCTCAGATCACTATCTGACTTAGGCATCGGAGGGGATTTGGCCGGAACCAAGGTCCGGCCCCCCTGACGAGCGTTCTCATCTGCGCAGGAGGACGTCACATCCACGGGCCGAGGCTTCCCCTCCGCCCCGCGACCGGCAACGTAACCAGCAGGACGATTGAGGCTACTCCTCGTCGTCCGACCGCCGAGGCCGAGCACATCCGTCCGAGGCCGAGCGTCTCAACCCGGGACGAGGCTTCCCCTCGCCCCCCTTGCGACCAAGGATCTCGATTTGGTCGAGCCGACACGCTCCACGTCGTCCGCAACTCCGACTCACACCTCGTCTGCACCGACTCGACACACCCGAGGGACCCAAGCGGATCCCTTGACCACGTTGACCGGGTTATCCACGGTCAACGCTTTTGTAGTGAGAAAACACTCTGAAACATCTGGCGCCGTCTGTGGGAACAAACCGTCCCACGAAGAAACAAACCACACCAGTAATGGCACGAGACTGCAATGGAAAGAAACGCATGCCCCCATCCCGGAAGAGGGGAATGGCGCACCCAACAGCAACCTTGAGGACGCACCCGACGACGATCGCCCCGCCCCCTCAACCGAAGAAGCTGGCGGGTCGAAACTAGCCACGCAGGGGCAGCTCCGCGCCCTGGCCCAAGAGACCAACGCGAGCCTCCAGACGTTGGTCGCAACGGTACAGCAGCTCGTCGGCGCTACGCCGGCCAACGGAGACGTGTTGGGCGACGGCCATCGTTGGGCGGGGGCCCCCGCTTTTACGGTCCGCTGTGGTCGATGACCACGGGAACCGAAGACTGAACACTGATCGTCGGTCCGTGTGGTCCGGCCCCCGTCAGGCGAGATCACACGCCTCCTCCCCTTATCGAGAAAGGAGCCGAAGAGAAACCGAGGGCACGGGGGACGAATCGGTGACCGCGTCGTCTCGTCGGCCACGATCACCCCACCATAGAAGAAGCGATCGACACCACTCAAGAGACCGACCATGACGGAGCGGGAGTTCCCGCCGGAGGAGTCGGGAACGCCGGGTCAGCCCGACCCTAAGTGTGGCGAGGGCTGCGGAGCCGGCCCCGCCGGCGCCTGTGCCCCCACCACCACCAAACGAGCTGGAGATAGGCGGGTGTCGGACCCCCGGGGGCATCCACGGAGATCGGTGCCCTCTGTCGAGGAGAATAACCGACGCACGGGTCCCCTCTCGATTCAAGATCCCGGCGCTGGGGAAGTACGACGGGATAGGGGACCCGGGAAACCACGTGATGGACTACGAGGGTGACATGTCCTTCCAGGGAGCCGACGATGACTTGCTCTGCAGGGGCTTCTACTCGACCCTCAGGGGAGCGGCGAGAACCTGGTACCGCAGCCTGCCTAGCCGCTCCATCGACAGCTTCGAGGAACTCACCCAGCTGTTCTGCAAACAGTTCATGGCAGGGCGACAGGTAATGCCTGATGCTGAACATTTGTTTAACATAGTGCAGGGCCCCACCGAGCCGATCCGACAGTTTAAGCGCCGCTCCGACAGTTTAAGCGCCGCTTCAACGCGGAGCGACTGAACGTGAACAGCCCCCCCCCGACCTTGTTGTCCAAACGGCCCTAAAGAAAGGGCTGCGCCATAGAGGCCTGAAGAAGTCTCTGCACAACGATCCCCCGAGGGACCTTCCTGGGATCATGGCGAGGGCCGAGCGCTTCATGTTGACCGAGGAGACCTTGGCCATTGAGGCGGGAAAGGCCAAACGAGGGACCAAACGCGGCGATAGCGAACGCCGCAGCCCCGAAGGGTACCGGACCGAGAAGAGGACAAGAAACAGGCAGCGAGGAGAGGGCACCAGGGACGCCACCCCAGACGCCGTCCTCGCTCAAGTTCAGAAGGAGGAACGTGCCGATCGCCCCCCGCCAAAGACAAAAAGAGGGGGGAAGAATGGAGAAAAGTACTGCAAATACCACAAGGATAATGGCCATGACACTGAAGACTGCTGGCACCTAAAGAAGGACATTGAGAAGCTGATGAGCCGAGGGCACGCAAGGAATTTTGCCGACGAGCCGGCCCACGGAGAAGGAACCTCCACGCAGCCAGACAAGGGGAAGAAGGTCAACACCGTCCAAGGACCCCTCCGCATCATAGAGTGAGCAGGCGAGGCCCCGGTCGCAGCCTAGTCCGGAGGAGATTATCTAGGTTTACATCCCTCTGTCTAGCTTTATTTCCTGTTTTCTTTCCTCCAAATGTACTAGTCCAATAGGACCCTTGAGAGTACAAACGCATTCCCTTTTATCTTCTCTTTATCTTCGACGGAACCAACATTTCACCAAAGGTGCATAAGAGCGAAGACCGCTACCTCACCAGATGGGGGGGGTCAGACAGAACCAGTCCCGAGACGAGGAGCCTCGTCCCCACCAACTGTCTCCTTCGCTCGTAAGTCTGGGGGCAATTCCCCCAGCTAGCACAGACGCCGACCGGTCCTAAGCCAAGGAGCTCTACCCTCGTCGACCGTCTCCTTCGCTCGTAAGTCTGGGGGCAATTCCCCCAGCTAGCGCAGACACCGACCGGTCCTAAGCCAAGGAGCTCTACCCTCGCCGACCGTCTCCTTCGCTCGTAAGTTTGGGGGCAATTCTCCCAGCTTGCGCAGACACCGACCGGTCCTAAGCCGAGGAGCTTCGCCCTCACCGACCGTCTCCATCACTCGTAAGTCTGGGGACAATTCCCCCGGCCAACACAGACGCCGACCGGTCCTAAGCCGAGGAGCTTTTCCCTCGCCGACCGTCTCCTTCGCTCGTAAGTCGGAAGGCAATTCCCCCAGCCAGCTCGGACGCCGACCGGTCCTAAGCCGGGGAGTTACACCCCCGCTGACCGACTTCACTGCTCATAAGACCGGAGGCAGCCCCCCTAGTCATCAAGGACGCATACCGACTTGTCCGCTCGGGGGGCAAGGGACAACCTCCCGGAGAAAGGAGGCGAGTGACCACTGTCAGCAGAAGGGTGCCGAGAATCACAGCAACAAAGCAAAATGCACGGAAAACTCTTGTAAGTCAATTTCATTTCCAACAATTAACCAAGGTACAGAAGTGTGTCTTGTTTACAGGAAATTGAAGTGGAGAAACCTCCTTACAAATGACCCGCTCACGGTAGACAACCAAATTCATCACCTACGAAGACTAGGACAACACCGGCAGAGCAAAACTTGTCGACCGAGAACCCAAAATTGCTGGCCTAAGCGGACGTCCATGCAACCAGCAATTATTGGCTCTGAAGCAGGGAGCCGGCAGCGAAGCCAAAGGAGATAGCGGGGTCAGGGATCCATTTCAAGTAGACTGGCCTAAAGCGAAGCGGATGCTAAAAAATTTGAGGATAAGGCCATGAGGGACGACCTAGGGGGCCCGGGCTCGAGAGGACACATCCTCGGGCGCCTCGCCCTGCTCGGAGCGAGGGGGATCGACAAGCGGGGGAGCTTGCCGGACACGCTCCACACAATCCCGGAAGGAAGACTGGACAACTTCGACGATCCGGGGGCCGATAAGGTCTTCATATGTACCGAAGGCTTCCCTGAGGACCTCGAAGATCCTCTTTCCCAGATTCTCGGCGACGCCCCTCTCCACCTCCTCCGCAAACCGCACCACCTGACGCCGATCCGACAGCTCCCTCTGAAGCTCCTCCTTCTCCAGGCGGAACGACTCCGCTGCTTCCTCAGCTGACTGCCGAGTGTCCTCCAACTTTCCCTGGAGGTCACCCACTCGTCCCTCCAGCTCGGCAACCCGAAGCTTGAGATGCCGAGACTCCATCTGAGCCTCCGTCATAGCTACCTCCGCCGCCCCGGCCCGCTCGTGGGCCCTCACAGAGGACTCCTCCAACTCCCTCAAACGGACGGCTCGACGCTGCAACTCAACAGCGAGCGTTGAACCCTGAAAGACGAGACATGAGCCAAGAAGAGAGTGAAAGGAAGGGAAGGACTGCAGAATAGCCGAACCTGTTGGAGGGTCCAGACCAAGGATTCCGACACCTTGTCGGCGGGGATCTTCTCGAGGAGACTGCGGTCCCGGGGAAGGACGGAGCCTTCAGCAACCTGCTGGGCCAAGGCTCAGTCGACAAACACCGAACACCCGGGGGTGACCTCGAGGGAAGCCAAGTTGCTCGCCAACAGGGTTCCGATCCCCGGTGATGTAGGCGGGGACGCTGCGACGGGGGTGGTTGTCAGGGCCGCCGGAAGATCCCCGGTGGTCGCCGCCGGAGGCACGGAGCACACCGGACTGGAGGGATTCATATCTTCCTTCCTCCTTTTCCCTCCGCGAGGCTCGGCAGACGTCGAAGGGGAACGTTTCCGCCTTGCACCATCTCCACCCTTGGGGACGAGAGGGGAAATGCCAAGTGCAGGAGGGACTGCACCGGACCCGTCGTTACCCCCTGCCACTTGGGCTGGAGGGACGGATCCGGCCCTCGCGATCCCCCCCCCGGGGAGGAGATCGCCAGAAGAAGGGGCGGGGGCCGCGGCCACCACCCTGCCCACGGAGGGCTCGGCTCGGCGCACCTCCTCCTCGACGGTTCGCCGAGGCGCCCTTCCGGAGGTACTACCCCGGCTCCGAGCAGCTCCGTGACAGATCAGCTCATCAACATCGCGGGTGACCTCGTGACCAGCCATTCCTGCAAAGGAAACCGAAATTAGGGTAAGTTGTGGGGCAACCCAGGAGTAAAAAAGCGACCTACCCGGAGACCACAAGACGGCCTTCAGGAGTAGGTCATCCAACAAAGACCAGATGGACTTCGCCTCCAAGGGGAGGGTCGACAGCAGCGCGGTGGCCGCCTGATCTGTCTCGGAGAGGGCTAGCGTTGAGCAAGGCCGGACCGACCCGCCCCAGCTTGTCAGAATTTGGGCACCCTCCAGGAAGACCACGAAGACATAGTCCGAACTCCAACCCCCGACCAGTAGGGTAGCCCGATCAGGCATTCCCTCCTCGAGCGGGCTCGGAGTTGCAACCATGACCCTGGGCCGACCGTCTGGATCTGATAAAAGTAGAAGAGAAGGGGGAGAGACGGCTCCAGACCACGGGTACAGCAGAGCATCACGAAGCATGTCAGTACCGCAATCGAACAGGGGGTGAACTGGCAAAGGGGCACCATGAGGTACTCCATGACCTGGATGAAGAAGGGATTGAGCAGGAAACGAAGACCCAGGCGGAACATCTCGACGTAGACGCCGACCTCATTGCTCCTCGGAAGGCAGATCCGCTCGTCGATGAATGGAACTCGAACATCGTACGGATGGCAGAGATACCTTTCCCGGATCTCCGTGGCCACTGAGGGAGGAGTCCCCGACGTCGTTCGGAGGATAACCGGGGGCACATTAAGCCGCACGGTGGCCGACGCCGCATCATCGCTGGCGTAGTCCGGGAAGAGCTTCCCCTTCCCCTTATCTCGAAGGGGGGGACTCCCAGAGGAGGAACCTGATCCCATAAGCCGGGGCCCGCCCCGCCTCGACTCAGGAGGATCCCTCGCCCCTTGGCCAGAACCACCTATCCTAAGAGCAGCCATAATATGAAAATAAGAAAGGAGTTACCTTTTTGTTAATTTGGAGAAGACAAGGAAACGAAGGCGGCGGGAGACTCCGAGTTGTGAAAAGCCTAGAACAGAGGAAAGTGCAAGGAAGAAGTTGGGATCGACGCGGCCGGGGATCTTATATACCAGACCCGGGGGCGAATTCGAAACGCTTGACAGGGACACGTGGCAGGCCTCAAGGAGCCGGCGGCGTTTCAAAATCGGCGCCAAGGGAAGTCCAATCGATCCGCCCCATCATGACCTCCATTTATGACGACGCCTCGATTGAAGCACCACACGGAACCCCAGGAGTCACATCGGTCGAACCGAGCTGGCCAAGGCCGATCGGCCCCACCGATGGGGGCAATTGATACGTCTATTTTGCGAAGGCCCAACAGCATAGGCCCAAAGGAACAGCCCACCAGACGAAGCCCGAAAGATACGAGCCTGGATGCCCGACCGCCGATCGGTAGCCCATCTGCGCGATCAGGCCCACCCGGCGAAGTCCCATAGAGGGCCCCCAAATATCAATCCGACCCGGCCCCGATAACACACGAGTCACCCGCCCACTCCAGCGATAACCGTTCCCCTGATCCCGCTACCACTTAAGGGTCGTGATGGGGAGGTGCTGGCATGGCGCTGGGAGCGGCGACGGGGGGCGGATTGAGGGGGCACGATCGAAGGCGGACGAGCGACGTGGTCCGGGGGCAGTCACAGCGGGAGGGCTATAAAAGGGCTAGAAAGACGACTGGACAGGGGACCGGATCTCAGGTAACTAAAACCTAAGGTACTCCATCAACGACCTTGTTCCCCCATTCCAAACTCCTTCCTCCCCCGCTCGCGCCGGTAGACGCCGTTCCGATCTCCTCTCGAGTCGAACCGTCTCCCCGGGCCTCCTCTCTCAGATCACTATCTGACTTAGGCATCGGAGGGGATTTGGCCGGAACCAAGGTCCGGCCCCCCTGACAAGCGTTCTCATCTGCGCAGGAGGACGTCACATCCACGGGCCGAGGCTTCCCCTCCGCCCCGCGACCGGCAACTTAACCAGCAGGACGATTGAGGCTACCCCTCGTTGTCCGACTGCCGAGGCCGAGCACATCTGTCCGAGGCCGAGCGTCTCAACCCGGGACGAGGCTTCCCCTCGCCCCCCTTGCGACCAAGGATCTCGATTTGGCCGAGCCGACGCGCTCCACGTCGTCCACAACTCCGACTCACACATCGTCTGCACCGACTCGACACACCCGAGGGACCCAAGCGGATCCCTTGACCACGTTGACTGGGTTATCCACGGTCAACGCTTTTGTAGTGAGAAAACACTCTGAAACAATGGCAGTTTGATATCACGTTTGAAATCAGGACGTTATATCAGATTGCCAAATCAATTAAACAACATCTATTAGATTCACATACTTATAGAACAAAAAAGCAAAAATCAGCACCATTCATCAATAAAAAACCAAACTAAAATCCTCCGAATCTATCAAATTCCTTCATAAGCTAAACAAACACCATCATGCCACCCATCAATCAATCCAAAAAAACATATCACATACCTATTACAAACAAAGGATCAAATGCAATCCAAACTCAAAAAGCCACAAAATTTGACCATCAACTCCTTTGATATCAAAGCAGCTCAAATGTAGAGAGATTAACATTCATGGAAATAGTTCCATAATAACAGGAAATATAATTAATTGTAGAAAGAGATCACCAAATTTGGTGTGGTGCTCATTGTAAATTACCTACCCACTCAGTCCTCAGCAACCAGATCTGTTAGTGTCTTAATATTACTGAACTTACGAAATATAAATAACAGCAAGCATCAGAGGTAACCAATCTTCTAAAATGGAACTCATCATGCAACAATGATAAACTGTATATGGATCGACAATCAAATATTCTGCTTATAAAATGGTTGTAACCAGCCTTTGGCCTAGTGGTACTCCCCCTCCCCTTGTAGTGGTATGTCAAGGGTTCAACACCATTCTTTGTAAACTGTAAACAAAAAAACTACAACATCAATCAAGATTCAACGTAATAAAATGTTATTTATCAGATCCAATCATCGCAAATAAAGTAAACAGCTAATAATCACAGATCTCAGTCACAGAATAAAAAAATAATAGAACCGATATCAAGATCTTTGCTTTTACCTAACTCCAGTTAGCTTTCTTAACGAAAAAATATTTCCAATTAAAAGTTCTATTCTTCCACTCAATAACTTCCATATTTGTAAATTTTTGTTGCTTTACTTCTAATTTTTTTCTCAATATCTTTCACTAAGATGTCAGAATTTCTTCAAATGTGTTAAGAGATTCACTGTTACGAAATATCATTGGTTTTGTCTAAGAACAATTGATAGCCAATGAACTGTGTTTTACATTACAGGATTCATTTTATAGAAGAAATTTTTGGAAGATAAGGAACATATCTGAAAGCAACATACAAAATGAGAATATCAGAAATCACTGAGAACTTTGAAATGTTTACAACCGGTGTTACAACAAAACAATATGATTGCCATCTAAGGCAAGAACTTAGACACATAATTGCCATCTGGCCTCTTAATGTACATCCCCACTTCTGCCATCCAGATTTCCCTAAGGCTAAAACACCCAAATTTCACCAATGCCCCAAAGTGTTTGAAGGAGCACACTTTCCTGAAAACCCAGATGGAAGAATGAAGCAAACAAAGTGAAAATCAAAGCAAGGATTAAGATCAAGTCAAAGCAAACATGTTTTTAACTATCCTGGAACCTATTTTAACATGATGAAGGGTTCAAGATCAAGTCAAAGAATAGGTTTCAAGATCAAAAATTGATACAATTACCAGGATCAAAACAGCGAGCTTTAGCTGAAATAAAAAAAGAACCTGCAAAAACAGAAAAAAATCCAAAATGAGATACAACAAACAATAAAACATGGATATTGATGTTCATGGCTTAAAACATAGAAATACCTGAGAGATAGCTTTGAAAACCACCGATTGCAAAGAGTGTCAAACCACCGATTGAACAAAAATTTTGGCACGCCCTACAGAAATTTACATTTGATGAACAAATTCAATCATGAACCAAATATTCAGCTTGAGCATTGCTCGAATGCAATATGATTTCAAGATGGGCTCTGTTTCCTACAGGAATGTACATTTGATGAACTGATTTCACCCAACACACGGGAGCAAAAATATGAACAAAGGACTACCTAGTGCCTCATCCAGACTTTGCATCACGGTTGAGTTCTCCCAGCTAATTTCCTATGAGAATTCTCTGCAAATGGGTTAGCATGTGGGCGAGGTTGTTACACTTCCTTTGATGACCTGATCTACTTCTCGTACTCTCTTTGGTTTGCTGAGCCGTGCTACTTGCAGGTGGAGCCATGTCATCTGTGAAGGATGAGGAGGAAGAAGTCTGGGAACGGCTGGATCAGGTGGAGCCATGTCATCCCTTCTCCCATCGTCCTCAGGCGTCGATTGCCTTCCACTCCTGCCTCTTATTCCCGATTGGCCTCATGTGGGGATCTATGAGCTGCAGCCTTCATGGGTCTTCTTATCCACGAAACCCTAGAATCATGAAACTTGGGATGGCGAGAACCCTTGTGTGCAGCCTTCATGGGTCAGCTTAGCGGGAAGTGATCAAGAGCGTAGCGGGAACGTGAGCTTGAGCTTTATGATGGCGAGAACCCATGTGTGCAAGCGTAAACGTAAACAAAAATTTTTCCCTCCTTTTGTGATGGCGAGAACTGATGGGATCAAAAATTTTCCCTCCGTTTGTGATGTGATCAAAATAAAGAGGAGAGGAGTGTAAACGCTGATGTTGAGTTCAAAATTTAAAAATTCTGATTTGAATTTTAGGTGATGTGATGTGATTTCTTATATCCAATATCTCATACCTCCATTTCTCATATCCTATATACAATCTATATAAACATCATACCCAATTACACATAACCAAAACCAAATTCTCTTATCCAATATCTCTTATCCATTATCTCTTAACCAAAATCTCTTATACAACAATACACATATCCACATACAACAATACACATAACCAATATCTCTTATTCAATTTCTCTTATCCAAAACCCCATGATAACATCCTTGTTTTATAATATAGATGTATAGTTTTACTGAAAGGTGTCAAAACTGTCTAAAAACAGACCAGTTTTAGAAACTGAATTTTTACTCTATTTTTCAGTTCGAATTTGCAAAACTTGTAAAAAAGAAAGATGTTAAGGACTTCGATATGAGCAACATATATTTTTTTCATGTATTTCTATTTAGCCAATTAAGGTACTGGTTGTGCTTTTTTTAGTATGTAATGTCATAACGTCAGTTATGACATGTGTATGTTTCATGTTATGTTTCATGTCATAACATTAGTTATGGCATGTGTATGGTTCATGTCATGGTTCATGTCATAACATTTGTAATGACATGTTTACTTTCTTACGCATAACGACCCGGTCTCCGGGATACCCGATAAGTACGAATCAGTATCAGGTATTCCTGAAGAGGCGAGTGTTACGTAGAAAGAAAGCAAAGAAGAGAGTAGGAAGAACACCGCAGGTACTACGCACGTGCTGAAAAGTACAAGAAAAAATCCATCACAGATAAAAACACTGAGAAAATAACAAAAGTACAATATTCATTTTATTGATACATTGATACATCTTATACATACACCAATATCTTCATATTCACAACTCTAAGTACAAAGGTCCACCCGAAAAAGAAACACCAAGAGTACAAGTCTCTCATCATACCCCTCACCACCCAATACTACAACAGATCACCAACTCCAAAGCTCCAGCCGCTATCTCCAACCTCCAACTCACATGACCTGAAAGTCAACGGGGACACGTCAACGCGTGACCCAGTAGAAACTCCTAACACTCTAGTAGGACCCAGTTTTAGAATTGGTCTGTCTATCTAGGGAGGGTGGTCTAACAAGTAAGGTTCATAGTGCTTAAAAGTAATCACATTCCAACATGCGAACCTAGTTATGAGAACGTGCAAAAACATGCATTTGAAACCATATTATGAAATGCAGCTATTGAAAGGAAGCGTAAGAACATGTTACCATGGGACAATAGCATTAAAGTACACAAAAATTAGGAGACATGAGATAACAACATTTATAAATTAAAGACAACTACTATAAGTTGTTGATTCACTTATTTGGAACCCGTGTAAACCGTAGAACGCTAAGGAGGCGGACTTCACCCATGGTGGGTGAAAAAGTGGTACAACAACCAGCGACACGAGCACTAGAGGGGCCTCTCGTAACTCTCTGTACCCGAACGGAACAAGGTATGGGAGTGAGACAAACTCGGTTTTTCTGTCGGACAAACGGAGCAAACCATCAATTACCGTCATGATGCACCACGAGTACACCAGCGGCCTCTCCAACCCTTTCAACCCGCCCTTCTGGGAGTGATACAGCGGGTGAGAATTCAGATCATATGTCCGCTCCTTAACTCCTAAAGTTTACCCGTTTTCCCCCAAACCCGTGTCACCCTCCTTTAGGAGGACTGATACATTCCTCATTCTCACTCTCAGTTTTCAAGATATTACTTCGTTTGTCAACGAATCATCTAGCGGACTTGAATACCGCTTGAACCATCTTTTAACAATATCATCATCATCATCATCATCATCTCAATTAAGTAATTGCATGGAATATCATCACAAACTCATCGTTATGAACATACTAATGTGAAAGCATAAACAAATTGAACTTAAATATTATTGACATAATGAATATTTCAGGAACCATCTGCATAACTACATGTATCAAGAGCATGTCATTGAGAACATGATTAGCACAAACAAACTTAACTTCAAACAAAACTACACCATGATAAGTACTAAGCAAAATTAGCATATGAATCTGTCAAAACCGTTACAGCAGAAAGAATATCACTTTTAGCCTATCTACAGTCAGAATTGGTGTCAGGTCACTTCACGAAAGTTGTAGATATGGGTGTTTTCCTTTCACTGACCAATTTTCATAAGCTCAGTTGACATATGTGATTTATGGTGGATTTTCTCCTAACAGGTATAATTTCAGCATTCTAAACCAGAAACTGAGTTCAGTTCAAGTCCATTTTTCTATAAGTTACAGACAGAATTAAAATCTAAAACAATTATGGGTTGAATATCTTGAAGTCAGCTTTCCAACGACATCAAGATCATAATATTTTATAAAGTGTGCATGGAGTTCTACTCGTTTTACTGAAAGGTGTCAAAACTGTCTAAAACAGACCAGTTTTAGAAACTGAATTTTTACCCCAATTTTCAGTACGAATTTGCAAAACTTGTAAAAATGAAATTTGTTAGGAACTTCAATATGAGAAACATATATTTTTTAGGCAATTCCATGTAGCCAATTAGGTGCAGCAAGCTACCAAAGTTTCGCCCAATTCTGTGTAAATTTCAGCATGCTAACTTAAATTAAAATCCTAATCCTAAAACTAAATTCTACTAAGAATGATAGGAGCTCTACCTTAAAAAGTCCTCCAAGAATTTGTCTTGCCCTTCTTAATCCTTGATGACCCTAAGCTTTTCCCTCTTCAAGCTTCTTCTTCTTCTTCTAATAATTGAGTATGGCAATAGTTTTGGCCTAAAGGGGGGAGAAAGAGGAGATATGATTATTGTGTAAATCCATGTGCGGATGATTGTGAAAATTGGGTCTGTAACTTGATGAAATATTAATTTCATACATATGAATACCCCGTTTCCATATGTACGCGTATCTATACGTATTTTGGCGTAAATACGTATTGGGAGTATCCTCGAATTTTTTCTTTAAATATTTTGGTGTAGGAATTATTTTTAAAAGATTTTAAACTCATCTTTTGAATTTAGTAAATATGAGTATTTGGATGAATACTTGTATTTCTGGTGTATATGGTATTTCAACATTTATTTTTATTTTTGCAAAATACAAATTCCAAAATTTTTTTACCATGACACCTTAGCTTATTAGGTGTCATCTTGCTAATTAAGAAGGAGACACATGGCTTAGACTTTGACTAAATGAAAGGATGAGAGGGTTTTAGGGAGACCTAAAATCTAGGCAAAGAAAAAAAACAAGAAAATCTCATATTCTCTCACTCTCCCTCTCCTTCCCAATTCTGGCCGAAATTTTGTCTCCCCCTCTTTCACTCATTTGCTTCATTTTTCTCTCCACCAAGAACTCTTCCAAGCACCCCTCTCTTTCCTCATCATTCCTCCATCAAAATTCACCTCAAAAACCATCCCAAATCCATCTTTAGAAGCCATTTTGGAGCTTGAAGATAGGAGATTGAAGAAGGAGGTCCAAGAATTCTTCAAGGACTAAGAAGGGCCAAAGAAATTTTGGAGGACTTTGGGGGTAGAAATTCCTTTCACCTAGGTAGAATTTAGTTTTAGGACAAGGAGAATTGAGCTAACTTTTTCAGGCTGAAATTTGATCTAGAAAAATTGAAACTTTGACTAAGTGCTGGGGTTAATTGGCTGATGGGAATGATTTGGAAATTTTATATGTTGGGTATCTCATTATTATGAACAACTTTCATTTAGATTAGTTTTCCAAATTCTAGCCGTATGCTTTTATAAAAATTTGGATATGCAAACTGGTGTTTCAATCAAAACTGTTCTGAAAGTATTTTTCTCTGTTAAACTGAGAATATCTCCCAACGTAGATGAAAGAAAAATATGAAAAAAAAATATGTTATTCATATTGTAGTCCTTAATAACTTTCACGTTTACAAGTTTTGCAAATTCGGACTGAAAGCTAGGGTAAAAACTCAGTTTCTAAAACTGGTCTGTTTTTAGACAGTTTTGACACCTTTCAGTAAAACGAGTAGAACTCCATGCACACTTTATAAAATATTATGATCTTGATGCCGTTGGAAAGCTCACTTCAAGATATTCAAACCATAATTTCTTTAGATTTTAATTCTGTATGTAACTTGTAGAAAAATGGACTTGAACTAAACTCAGTTTCTGGTTTAGAATGCTGAAATTAAACCTGTTAGGAGAAAATCCACCATAAATCACATATGTCAACTGAGCTTATGAAAATTGAACAATGAACGGAAAACACCCATATCTACAACTTTCGTGAAGGGACCTGACACCAATTCTGACTGTAGATAGGCTAAAAGTGATATTCTTTCTGCTGTAACAGTTTTGACAGATTCAAATGCTAATTTTGCTTAGTACTTATCATGGTGTAGTTTTGTTTGAAGTTAAGTTTGTTTGTGCTAATCATGTTCTCAATGACATGCTCTTGATACATGTATTTTTGCAGATGGTTCATGAAATATTCGTTATGTCAATAATATTTAAGTTCAATTTGTTTATGCTTTCACATTAGTATGTTCATAACGATGAGTTTGTGATGATATTCCATGCAATTCTTTAATTGAGATGATGATGATGATGATGATGATGATATTGTTAAAAGTTGGTTAAAGCGGTATTCAAGTCCGCTAGATGATTCGTTGACAAACGAAGTAATATCTTGAAAACTGGGAGTGAGAATGAGGAATGTATCAGTCCTCCTAAAGGAGGGTGACACAGGTTTGGGGGAAAACGGGTAAACTTTAGGAGTTAAGGAGCGGACATATGATATGAATTCTCACCCGATGTATCACTCCCAGAAGGGCGAGTTGAAAGGGTTGGAGAGGCCGCTGGTGTACTCGTGATGCAACCTGCAACGACCCAATCTCCGGGATACCGGATAAGTACGAATCCGTATCAGGTATTCCCGAAGAGGCGAGTGTTACGTAGAAAGAAAGAAAAGAAGAGAGTAGGAAGAACACTGCAGGTACTACGCACGTGCTGGGAAGTACAAGTAAAACTTCGTCACAGATAAAAACACTGAGAAAATAACAACAGTACAATATTCCATTTTATTGATACATGGATACATCTTATACATACACCAACATCTTCATATTCACAACTCTAAGTACAAAGGTCCACCCAAAAAGAAACACCAAAAAGTACAAGTCTCTCATCATACCCCTCACCACCCAATACTACAACTGATCACCAACTCCGAAGCTCCAGCCGCTATCTCCAACCTCCAACTCACATGACCTGAAAGTCAACGGGGACACGTCAACGCGTGACCCAGTAGAAACTCCTAACACTCTAGCAGAACCCAGTTTTAGAACTAGTCTGTCTATCTAGGGAGGGTACTCTAACAAGTAAGGTTCATGGTGCGTAAAAGTAATCGCATTCCAACATGCGAACCTAGTTATGAGAACGTGCAAAACATGCATATGAAACCATATTATGAAATGCAGCTATTGAAAGGAAGCGTAAGAACATGTTACCATGGGACAATAGCATTAAAGTACACAAAAATTAGGAGACATGAGATAACAACATTTATAAATTAAAGACAACTACTATAAGTTGTTGATTCACTTATTTGGAACCCGTGTAAACCGTAGAACGCTAAGGAGGCGGACTTCACCCAGGGTGGGTGAAAGACTGGTACCACAACCAGCGACACGAGCACTGGAAGGGCCTCTCGTAACTCTCCGTACCCGAACGGAACAAGGTATGGGAGTGAGACAAACTCGGTTTTTCTGTCGGACAAACGGAGCAAACCATCAATTACCGTCATGATGCATCACGAGTACACCAGCGGCCTCTCCAACCCGTTCAACTCGCCCTTCTGGGAGTGATACAGCGGGTGAGAATTCATATCATATGTCCGCTCATTAACTCCTAAAGTTTACCCGTTTTCCCCCAAACCCGTGTCACCCTCCTTTAGGAGGATTGATACATTCCTCATTCTCACTCCCAGTTTTCAAGATATTACTTCGTTTGTCAACGAATCATCTAGCGGACTTGAATACCGCTTTAACCAACTTTTAACAATATCATCATCATCATCATCATCATCATCATCATCTCAATTAAATAATTGCATGGAATATCATCACAAACTCATCGTTATGAACATACTAATGTGAAAGCATAAACAAATTGAACTTAAATATTATTGACATAACGAATATTTCATGAACCATCTGCAAAAATACATGTATCAAGAGCATGTCATTGAGAACATGATTAGCACAAACAAACTTAACTTCAAACAAAACTACACCATGATAAGTACTAAGCAAAATTAGCATTTGAATCTGTCAAAACTGTTACAGCAGAAAGAATATCACTTTTAGCCTATCTACAGTAAGAATTGGTGTCAGGTCCCTTCACGAAAGTTGTAGATATGGGTGTTTTCCATTCATTGTCCAATTTTCATAAGCTCAATTGACATATGTGATTTATGGTGGATTTTCTCCTAACAGGTTTAATTTCAGCATTCTAAACCAGAAACTGAGTTTAGTTCAATTCCATTTTTCTACAAGTTACATACAGAATTAAAATCTAAAGAAATTATGGGTTGAATATCTTGAAGTGAGCTTTCCAACGGCATCAAGATCATAATATTTTATAAAGTGTGCATGGAGTTCTACTCGTTTTACTGAAAGGTGTCAAAACTGTCTAAAAACATACCAGTTTTAGAAACTGAGTTTTTACCCTAGCTTTCAGTCCGAATTTGCGAAACTTGTAAACGTGAAAGTTATTAAGGACTACAATATGAGTACCATATATTTTTTTCAGATTTTTTTTTTCATCTACATTGGGAGATATTCTCAGTTTAACAGAGAATAAAAATACTGGAATTTCAAAACAGTTTTGATTGAAACGCCAGTTTGCATATCCAAATTTTTATAAAATCATACGGCTAGAATTTGGAAAAATGATCTAAATGAAAGTTGTTCATAACAATGAGATACCCAACATATAAAATTTTCAAAGCATTCCCATTAGCCAATTAACCCCAGCAGTTAGTCAAAGTTTCAGTTTTTCTAGATCAAATTTCAGCATGAAGAACAAAGGTGTTTCATGAAAGTTAATTCAATTCTCCTTGTCCTAAAACTAAATTCTACCTAGGTGAAAGGAATTTCTACCTTGCAAAAGTCCTCCAAAATATTTCTTTGGCCCTTCTTAGTCCTTGATGGAGAGCCACCAATCCTCCTTCTCCAAGCTCCAATTAATCTCCAAAAAGTAGGGTTTTGGGGCTAATTTGGACTAATGGGAATGCTTTGAAAATTTTATATGTTGGGTATCTCATTGTTACCTGCACTATCCTTACGCACGCCACAGTGCGGTGACCTGCATAGGCCACCAATTGTAACGACCCGGTCTCCGGGATACCCGATAAGTACGAATCTGTATCAGGTATTCCCGAAGAGGCGAGTGTTACGTAGAAAGAAAGCAAAGAAGAGGGTAGGAAGAACACCGCAGGTACTACGCACGTGCTGGGAAGTACAAGTAAAACTCCATCACAGATAAAAACACTGAGAAAATAACAAAAGTACAATATTCATTTTATTGGTACATTGATACATCTTATACATACACCAACATCTTCATATTCACAACTCTAAGTACAAAGGTCCACCCGAAAAAGAAACACCAAGAGTACAAGTCTCTCATCATACCCCTCACCACTCAATACTACAACAGATCACCAACTCCAAAGCTCCAGCCGCTATCTCCAACCTCCAACTCACATGACCTGAAAGTCAACGGGGACACGTCAACGCGTGACCCAGTAGAAACTCCTAACACTCTAGTAGGACCCAGTTTTAGAATTGGTCTGTCTATCTAGGGAGGGTGGTCTAACAAGTAAGGTTCATAGTGCTTAAAAGTAATCACATTCCAACATACGAACCTAGTTATGAGAACTTGCAAAAACATGCATATGAAACCATATTATGAAATGCAGCTATTGAAAGGAAGCGTAAGAACATGTTACCATGGGACAATAGCATTAAAGTACACAAAAATTAGGAGACATGAGATCACAACATTTATAAATTAAAGACAACTACTATAAGTTGTTGATTCACTTATTTGGAACCCATGTAAACCGTAGAACGCTAAGGAGGCGGACTTCACCCAGGGTGGGTGAAAAAGTGGTACCATAACCAACGACACGAGCACTGGAGGGGCCTCTCGTAACTCTCCGTACCCAAACGGAACAAGGTATGGGAGTGAGACAAACTCGATTTTTCTGTCGGACAAACAGAGCAACCCATCAATTACCGTCATGATGCATCACGAGTACACCAGCGGCCTCTCCAACCCTTTCAACTCGCCCTTCTGGGAGTGATACAACTGGTGAGAATTCATATCATATGTCCGCTCCTTAACTCCTAAAGTTTACCCGTTTTCCCCCAAACCCGTGTCACCCTCCTTTAGGAGGACTGATACATTCCTCATTCTCACTCTCAGTTTTCAAGATATTACTTCGTTTGTCAACGAATCATCTAGCGGACTTGAATACCGCTTGAACCATCTTTTAACAATATCATCATCATCATCATCATCATCTCAATTAAAGAATTGCATGGAATATCATCACAAACTCATCGTTATGAACATACTAATGTGAAAGCATAAACAAATTGAACTTAAATATTATTGACATAACGAATATTTCAGGAACCATCTGCATAACTACATGTATCAAGAGCATGTCATTGAGAACATGATTAGCACAAACAAACTTAACTTCAAACAAAACTACACCATGATAAGTACTAAGCAAAATTAGCATATGAATCTGTCAAAACCGTTACAGAAGAAAGAATATCTCTTTTAGCCTATTTACAGTCAGAATTGGTGTCAGCTCCCTTCACGAAAGTTGTAGATATGGGTGTTTTCCGTTCATTGTCCAATTTTCATAAGCTCAGTTGACATATGTGATTTATGGTGGATTTTCTCCTAACAGGTTTAATTTCAGCATTCTAAACCAGAAACTGAGTTTAGTTCAAGTCCATTTTTCTACAAGTTACATACAGAATTAAAATCTAAAGAAATTATGGGTTGAATATCTTGAAGTCATCTTTCCAACGGCATCAAGATCATAATATTTTATAAAGTGTGCATGGAGTTCTACTCGTTTTACTGAAAGGTGTCAAAACTGTCTAAAAACAGACCAGTTTTAGAAACTGAGTTTTTACCCTAGCTTTCAGTCCGAATTTGCAAAACTTGTAAACGTGAAAGTTATTAAGGACTACAATATGAATAACATATATTTTTTTCATATTTTTCTTTCATCTACGTTGGGAGATATTCTCAGTTTAACAGAGAATAAAAATACTGGAATTTCAGAACAGTTTTGATTGAAACACCAGTTTGCATATCCGAATTTTTATAAAATCATACAGCTATAATTTGCAAAAATGATCAAAATGAAAGTTGTTCATAACAATGAGATACCCAACATATAAAATTTCTAAAGCATTCCCATTAGCCAATTAACCCCAGCACTTAGTCAAAGTTTCAGTTTTTCTGGATCAAATTTCAGCATGAAAAAGATAACTCAATTCTCCTTGTCCTAAAACTAAATTCTACCTAAGTGAAAGGAATTTCTACCTCCAAAGTCCTCCAAAAAAATTTTGGCCCTTCTTAGTTCTTGAAGAATTCTTGGGCCTCCTTCTTCAATCTCCTACCTTCAAGCTCCAAATTGGCTTCTAAAGATGGATTTGGGATGAATTTTGAGATGAATTTTGATGGAGGAATGATGAGGAATGAGAGGGGTGCTTGGAAGAGTTCTTGGTGGAGAGAAAAATGAAGCAAATGAGTGAAAGAGGGGGAGACAAAATTTTGGCCAGAATTGGGAAGGAGAGGGAGAGTGAGAGAATATTGGATTTTCTTGTTTTTTTGTTTTTTCTTTGCCTAGATTTTAGGTCTCCCTAAAACCCTCTCAACCTTTCATTTAGTCAAAGTCTAAGCCATGTGTCTCCTTCTTAATTAGCAAGATGACACCTAATAAGCTAAGGTGTCATGGTAAAAAAATTTTGGAATTTGTATTTTGTAAAAATTAAAATACATGTTGAAATACCATATACACCATAAATACAAGTATTCATCCAAATACTCCTATTTACAAAATTCAAAAGATGAGTTTAAAATCTTTTAAAAATAATTCCTACACCAAAATATTTAAAGAAAAAAAATACGAGAATACTCCCAATATGCATTTACGCCAAAATACGTATAAATACGCGTACATATGGAAACGGGGTATTACATCACGACCCGCTCTCCGGGATACCCGATAAGTACGAATCCGTATCGGTATTCTCGAAGAGGCGAGTGTTACGTAGAAAGAAAGAAAAGAAGAGAGTAGAAAGAACACTGCAGGTACTACGCATGTGCTGGGAAGTACAAGTAAAACTCCATCACCGATAAAAACACTGAGAAAAAATATCAAAAGTACAATCTTCCATTTTATTGATACATTGATACATCTTATACATACACCAACATCATCATATTCACAACTCCAAGTACAAAGGTCCACCCGAAAAAGAAACACCAAAAGTACAAGTCTCTCATCATACCCCTCACCACCCAATACTACAACTGATCACCAACTCCAAAGCTCCAGCCGCTATCTCCAACCTCCAACTCATATGACCTGAAAGTCAACGGGGACAAGTCAACGCGTGACCCAGTAGAAACTCCTAACACTCTAGTAGAACCCAGTTTTAGAACTGGTCTTCCTAATTAACCAACTAACTACAAGTGCCACCTCATTACAGATTATGCAGAAGAGGGTGGTCAAACAAATAAGGTTCATTGTGCATAAAAGTAATCACATTCTAACATGCGACATCTTAGTTATGAGAACTTATAAAACATGCATATGAAACCATATCATGAAAAGCAGATATTAAAAGGAAGCATAAGAACATGTTGTCATGGGATAGCAGCATTAATAGTAAACAAAAGTAAAGAGACATGATATAATAACATTTATAATTGAAAGACAATTATCATAAGTTGTTAATTCACATGCTTGGAACCCGGGTAAACTGTAAACTGCTAGGGAAGCGGACTTCACCCAGGGTGGGTGAAAAAGTGTACCCCAACCAGCAACACGAGCACCGGAGGGGGGCCTCTCCAACTCTGTACCCGAACGGGGCAAGGTACTGGAGCGAGACCAGCTCGGTTTTTCTGTGGAAAACGGAGAAACCCATCAATTACCAGACATGATGTGACACGAGCACACCACCGGCCTCTCCAACTCTAGTCAAACTCCCCCTTTCGGAAGTGACGTAGCGAGTGAGAAATCGAACTACGGTCCGCTCCTTAACACCTATAGTTTACCCGTTTTCCCCCAAACCCGTGTCACCCTCCTTTAGGAGGACGGATACATTCCACATTCTCACTCTCAGTTTTTATGATGTTACTTCGTTTGTCAACGAATCATCTAGGGGTCTTGAATACCGCTTTTAACCAACTTTTAACAAATATCATCATCATCATCATCATCATCATCATCATCATCTCAATTAAAGAATTGCATGGAATATCATCACAAACTCATCGTTATGAATATACTAATGTGAGCACAAAAGCATAAACAAATTGAACTTAAACATTATTAACATAACGAATATTTCATGAAACATCTGCATAATACATGTATCAAGAGCATGTCATTGAGAACATGATTAGCAAAAACCAACTTAACTTGAAACAAAACTACGCCATGATAAGTACTAAGCAAAATTAGCATATGAATATGTCTAAACTGTCAGTGCAGAAAGAACGGCTCGGTTACCCTATCTGCAGTCAGAATTACCTTTTAGTCCCTTCTTCAAAGTTGTAGATATGGCAGTTTTGCATTGCAGTGCCAAATATCAGAAAATAATATTATATGGGTGATTTATTGTGATCAGTTTAGTAACAGATGACAGTACCGCAGAAAAACAGAAATATTGCACCAACTTCGACAGTGCTTTTCTCCCATTTACAAGCAGATCTGGTGAAATAAAAAATTGGGTATTGTTCATCTTGAACAGTAGTTGTCCAAAATGTCCTAGAACATCCAATTTCAATAAGAATTGTGGCCGAAATCTTGGTTTTAATACAAAGTGTCAAAACTGCCAAAAATTGGACAAGTTGCAGAAAAAGTCCTATTTCTCCTATATTTTGAATTGAACATATATCATGTGTTATATGATGTTGGGGTAGGACTTCGAGATCTACATGAATATATTTTTTCAGATTTTTCTTTCATCTACGTTGGGAGATATTCTCAGTTTAACAGAGAATAAAAATACTGGAATTTTAGAACAGTTTTGATTGAAAACCAGTATGCATATCCGAATTTTTATAAAATTATACAGTTAGAATTTGGGAAAATGATCTAAATGAAAGTTGTTCATAACAATGAGATACCCAACATATAAAATTTCTAAAGCATTCTCGTTAGCCAATTAACCCCGGCACTTAGTCAAAGTTTCAGTTTTTCTGGATCAAATTTCAGCATGAAAAAGTTAACTCAATTCTCCTTGTCCAAAAACTAAATTCTACCTAAGTGAAAGGAATTTCTACCTCCAAAGTCCTCCAAAATTTCTTTGGCCCTTATTAGTCCTTGAAGAACTCTTGGGCCTCCTTCTTCAATCTCCTATCTTCAAGCTCCAAATTGGCTTCTAAAGATGGATTTGGGATGAATTTTGAGATGAATTTTGATGGAGGAATGATGAGGAATGAGAGGGGTGCTTGGAAGAGTTCTTGGTGGAGAGAAAAATGAAGCAAATGAGTGAAAGAGGGGGAGACAAAATGTTGGCCAGAATTGGGAAGGAGAGGGAGACTGAGAGAATATTGGATTTTCTTGTTTTCTTGTTTTTTCTTTGCCTAGATTTTAGGTCTCCCTAAAACCCTCTCATCCTTTCATTTAGTCAAAGTCTAAGCCATGTGTCTCCTTCTTAATTAGCAAGATGACACCTAATAAGCTAAGGTGTCATGGTAAAACAATTTTGGAATTTGTATTTTGCAAAAATAAAAATACATGTTGAAATACCATATACACCATAAATACAAGTATTCATCCAAATACTCCTATTTACAAAATTCAAAAGATGAGTTTAAATCTTTTAAAAATAATTCCTACACCAAAATATTTAAAGAAAAAAATACGAGAATACTCCCGCATTTACGCCAAAATACGTATAAATACGCGTACATATGGAAACGGTGTATTACAATAGGGCTGAGAGCGAATGATAGGCAAGGGATTTTTACAATTGATGTGCGGTTCCCCTTCTTTTTGTTTGTTGTCTCACCCTAGGTTTTTGTTGTATGGGCGCACGTTATTTTTGATACTAGGGTTTTTAGCCGCAAAAAAATGTTGCCCTCTATTTTTTCCTTTTAACCCCCAACTCAAGCCTAGAGAATAGTGGTGTTTAAATACTAGGTAGGGTATGACTTGGTCTAGTGCTTTGGCATGCGTGGATAGCCCCTTGGCTATAGGATTTTTAAATAAGATTTGTTGTTTGAATAGAGATGAAATCGGGAGAGATTTGATTTGAATAGGAATAGGATAGGAGCAAGAATCTTTAATAGATTTGATCAAATCACTTTGATTATATTTGTCTCCATCTCTTCCAATATTGACCAAGTCAAAATATCTTTGTGCACACCACCTATTCTCTTTTCAACTTGCTATATGTTTAGCAATTACTCCAACTATTAAGAAGATTATTGTTTCGCCTTTCCTGAAACACACTTAGCACACATATCAGATATCATGACACGTTTTTCATCATCAAACCAAGATCCTAGATCGTTGCTTTCAACAATCTCCCCCTTTTGGTGATGACAAACACATAAAAGATTTGAGCAATAGATAGGTGTGTGAAGTGTGTTGAAGGGTGTAATGCAATATGATGTATGGATAATTCATTCAAGCTTTACAACGCATGCATAACAAATAGTGAATATAAAAGCATGCTCCCCCTTCTCTCAAGCTCTCCCCCTTCTCTCAAGCTCCCCCTTCAACATTAACATTATTTTGCATGCTCCCCCTTCAACAAATAATACCGACCATCAAATCTGTCCAAATCTTTTCTGCAAATCTTTTCTTTCTCCCCATTTGTAATCACCAAAAGTGGATGAATGAAGTCACAACAATATTCCATGCAAAAATAAACCATTATTAAATGTAGCGTGCAATTTGCATGAGTTTTCTAATTAGCAAACAATTCAAGCTCATTGAATTTCATAAAGTGACTTCTCCACCTTTTTGTAAATGTAATGATATAGACAATAAAGTACTAAGGGAGATTCAATTTTAGAACAATCAACCAAATCAATCCGCATTTTCCAATTTTTCATGAATATCACTAGGATTGATTTTTTCCACCTCATCAAAGATGAGTTCAAGTTATCGAACCCCAAAACATGGCCTAAAAGGACTTTTAAATGTGGGGTGGCATTTGCTTGACGAGTTATATACACCAACGCTAATGATTACCCATTTAGCACAAGTTGGATACTCGTGGGTTCTGTATTAGCCATGAAGTGTATCCATTTTTCATACGGAGCAAATATAGTATATAAATATAAATATATATATATATATATATATATATATATATATATATATATTCAATTCTTTTGTGCTCAATTTTAATTCATGGCTAAACACTTCATATACCTTAGAAAATTCAGAAATTAATCATTCCTACATTCACTTTCCATTATTCTTTTTAAAAAAATCTCCAAAAGCACTAAAAAGTCAATTATCGTGAAAGGGCAAATGTAGGTGTAGAAGTCAAATTTGAAATTTATGAGACATGTCATGGCTACTAAAAAGAGAACAACATGTTCATGTAGCTACAACAATAATGAATTAACTTCTACAACGGATAGAGTTGATCAGTCATACAAAACCACTTAAGATAAATCATAAATGGTATTCTTTTAAGCTCAAGTTTTTTTTTGAAATTTCTTTTCAAAAATAAAAACATTAAAAAACATGCAAACAAGCACACAAACAAAAATAAATCAAGCACACAAAACAATATATGAAGGTATGCAATGAGATGCAAAGAGGGATAAAAATTATACCTTCACGTCGTTGTTTGGCTAAGGAGCTAGAAATAGAATGAGACTTTAAAAATTTGCTCCTCGACAAGCCTCCATCACACCTACATGAAAGGTGTTAAGTGTGACCTTGAAATCCAACAAGGTCCACGAGTGTTAGCCATTAAAGATTTAGGAACCCAAACTTGTTTAAACTTGATATTTGTGTTCCTAAATTTACAATAATATGAAGTGTGGCCTACACTATCACAAGTAAAGCACTTTGCATATTTGTTCTTTGCAATAGAGGGTACATTGTGGAGTTTCTTGAATTTTTGCTTTTCAACGTTTTTCAGACCAAAACCAAGTCCTCTTCTATTATTGCCATATAATTGATTCTCTAAAATAGTGTCCAACGATTGTTTTCCCATATAGAATTTCTTAATGGCCACTTCACGATGAGAGACTTTGGGTTTTAATTGTTTATTCTCTTCCATAAGCATCGTGCATTTACTAATAAAAGCTCTCTTGTTTTCCTCTCCCTTCTTTTCAAATTCAATCATTTTTCTTTTAAAGTCATTATCCAACATGTAGAATTTATCATTAAGCTCTCTAATCACATAGACTTTTTCAGTTTTGAGCTTAATCAAATCAAGTTTAAGCATGCTATTTTGATTTAATAATGAGGAATAAGAAATACAAGGAGCAATTTCATTAAAGCTAGCCTTTTCCTTCTTCATGATTTCAATAGTAGACTTACATGCATTAAGTTCAATTTTAAGCTTTTCATTCTCTTTAAACACTTTATCATCTCTAACTTGCATGTCATAGTTCTGATTTTGGAGACATTCAATAGTGAACTCACGATCTACTATTTGATTTTGCATTTCTTCACAAATTTTAAAAAGTTCAGCTTTGCTACCTGACGGTTTCTCATCTTGGATGCCCATCAAAACCATGCAAGAATGGGCTTCATGTTCCTCCTCGCTTTCAGCTTCGCTATCCATATCCCATGTTAATACCTTCGCTTTTCTTTTTCCTTTAGCGAGCTGAGCAGTTTCATTTGGGCAATCCTTCATCAGATGTCCTCTTCCCTTGCATTTAAAATATTTCATTCTATCAGTAGATTTCTGATCATTAAATTACTTGGAATAATTATTAAAGTTAGAATGATTAAACATGGGTGTCATTTCATTTCTCCCATGCTTGGTCTTGATGAACTTTCTGAAGTTTCTCACCATTAGCGCTATGTCGTCGTCGTCATTCTCTTCTTCGCTAGCTTGCAAAGCAAGGGGCTTTATGGCTTTCTCTTTCTCCTCAGGTTTCTCTCTTGCTTCAACATTTTGTAGTTCCAACTCATGGGACATCAAATTACCAATAAGGTCATCCACCTTCAATTGAGACAATACTTTTGCTTCCTGGATGGCGGTGACCTTTGGTCTGAAAGAGCTTGGCAATGCTCTTAGGATCTTCCTCACTTGATCGAGGCTATCATATGGCTTTCCAAGCGAGCTAGACTTGTAGACTATGTCGGTGAACCTCGCATACATCTCTGATATGCTCTCTAATGGTAGCATGTGAAATCCCTCGAACTCTGCACTCAAAAGAGACAGTCTAGACTCCTTTACCTGTGACGTTCCCTCGTGCGTCACCTCCAAAGTATGCCATATTTCCTGCGCAGTTAAACGATGTGAGATTCTATTATATTCAGATTTATCAAGTGCACAAATGAGAGCATTCATAGCTTTAGCATTTAAAGAATAAGATTTCCAATCATTATCATCCCATTTGTCATTTGGTTTTTCAATCTCAACATTTTCTACTTTAATAACAGGTAGTTTATATCCTTTTTCAATTATTTGCCCAGCTTTATAATCAACAGAAATAAGGTAGATTTTCATTTGATTTTTCCAATAAGCATAATCACCTCCATTAAATCTAGGGGGACGGGAAACAGACTGACCCTCAGCAAAAGCACTATCCATATGGTTATTCATGGTCAATCCTAGGCTAGATCCTAAAACCTGCTCTGATACCACATGTTGGATGTGGATCCTAGCCTAGAGGGGGGGTGAATAGGCTTATAAAAATAATTCGTGCAACCCACGAATAAGCACACGCAGTTATAGCAGCAACATGGTAAATAAAAAGCAGACACAGAGTACACAGCAGATTTACCCTGGTTCGGTCGACCCTTTGACCTACTCCAGCCCCCAAAACAAATACTAGTATTGAATATCGCAATATGTACAAAACCACAAGTTAGAGCACGCTCAGAGCACCCTCTACGTCTCTACACTCGCCAGGCTCTCAGTACCCCACTCACTCTGTTTTCTCTAACTATCAATCCTAGTAACACTTTCTACCAGCTAGTCCCAAACTAGCTGGGTCCCACTTGTCTAGCCCCAACCAGACAAGTCCCAAAATAGTCCCCAAAAATATGGTAAAGTTTCCCCTACAGAGAACGTTACACTAAGACACGAATAAAAGATTTAAGGGTTTAGAAATGCTCAGTTCGTGTCCGTGTAGGCGTCTCTATCAATCAGCACGTCGTCAGCTCCAATCTGACGTAAACGGTGTCTCAATCCGACTCCTGGATGTTAAGTTGTGCACTGGTCTGTGCGTAAAGAAGTTTCAGTTCAAACTGAATAATGAGCTGTCTGTGCGCTCGATAATTCACTTAAATCCAGATGCCACGTCAGCCCGAAGATTTACGTTGTTTTTCGTTGCTATGCACCCTGCCACGTCTGCCTCCTCCCGTCCAAACAAACAGGGCATGCAGCGATGGGGAGATATGCTTTGCGTGAACTTCAGCGATGGCACTCCTTCGTCGTCCGATGTCTCCAAGAGCACTTCGAAGGCGATGGCACTTCTTTGATGAAACCGACAGCGATCCTAACTTCGACGGCGATGTAGATCTCGATTGGCGGCAGCAGTGACTCGAACAAGCGGCGATGATCTCCACAGCGACGGCGAGGAAACGACAGCAGCGGCATTCTCCAATGTGCTTCGTCGCCTCGCTCAATGGTGGGGTGCTGATCGCCTCCGACTGATCGACAGCATTGACTCCTTCAAGCAATGGCGGCGGTGGCAGATTCAATGGCGATGGGAGTGTTCTTCGACGCAGCGCCTCCGAACAGTTCCAGACTTTCGACACAGACGATGGGTTCTTCAGCAACTCTTTGACAGTAGCTTAGAGCTCACGACAATGGTCCACGTCAGTGCTGCTTCGTTGATGGTGAGGGAACGGTGATCTCCACGGCGACAAGATGAAGAACGGCAGCACGTAGTAGGTGATCCTCGTCGGCGAGGGTTTCGACTTCGATGGCGTGTTCACATCAGTCGGGATGGCGTGATCTCAGCAGTAGCACGTTGAAGACGAAGATGTTGAAGACTTAACTTTAGGGAGGTTCGCCGTCGTTCGGTGATGGTTTGGATGCCTGGGCTGCTTGGTGCTCTTATTGTTTTACCACAATGTTGGGTATAGGGCTGAGAGCGAATGATAGGCAAGGGATTTTTACAATTGATGTGCGGTTCCCCTTCTTTTTGTTTGTTGTCTCACCCTAGGTTTTTGTTGTTTGGGCACACGTAATTTTTGATACTAGGGATTTCAGCCGTAAAAAAAATGTTGCCCTCTATTTTTTCCTTTTAACCCCCAAATCAACCCTAGAGAATAGTGGTGTTTAAATACTATGTAGGGTATGACTTGGTCTAGTGCTTTGGCATGCGTGGATAGCCCCTTGGCTATAGGATTTTTAAATAAGATTTGTTGTATGAATAGAGATGATATCAGGAGAGATTTGATTTGAATAGGAATAGGATAGGAGCAAGAATCTTTAATAGATTTGATCAAATCACTTTGATTATATTTGTCTCCATCTCTTCCAATATTGACCAAGTCAAAATAGCTTTGTGCACACCACATATTCTCTTTTCAACTTGCTATATGTTTAGCAATTACTCCAACTATTGAGAAGATTATTGTTTCGCCTTTCCTGAAACACACTTAGCACACACGTCAGATATAATGACACGTTTTTCATCATCAAACCAAGATCTTAGATCGTTGCTTCCAACAGAACAGTCGTATCCAGTCAGTAATCGTGACAGAACAATGGAAACATAGCAAACAACCGAACTAGTGCATCAACCTTAGCCCAAGTGCACGATGTGTAACCATAAGTGCACCCATCCCATGGAGCAACCCGTGGAATATCTACCTACCATCCTTTGCAGTGTGATGGTAAGGCTTACCAAATAAGGGTGGACCTGGTCACTCCCGCACACTTCGTAGCTCAAGACTACCCCATAACCCGTGTATTACGTTCATACTAGTATTCGTATCCATATGGCCTCATGGACCCATCACATCATCAACAGTGCATAAGAACAATTCTTTTAATGCGGAAGAAGTAAACTACATGTGACCCAGTGTAGAGGGTGGTTGATACTTGCCTGTGGTCATGACCGGTTGCAGTCCGGTTCCTTGGGCGAGTCTTGTGTCGCGTCCGGGAGTCGGTATCTTCTCCGGACGTCTACCTACAAATACCACACGCATGCACCCATATTTTATTCATTAATAACTGAAGTTACAAAGTCCGTACTACGTCATGTACGCTCCTACATGTATACTTATGAAAAAAATACAAAAACAATTCCTATCTAATCTTTTTCTTTATTCTCTTTACAATTCCCTTAAAAAATTCCCTTCTAAAAAAATTCATTCCCTTTTATAATTTCCCTTTTATAAATTCTCCTACCAAAAACTTCCCTTTTATTCATTCCCTCTTCATTTGGCACCACAAAAAACTGTCAAAATTTTTTTTCCCAACATCTTCTTCTTTGTTTTGTAGGTTGAACCAATGGTGGAAGAGGAGAGAGCCAAGAGGGAAAGCAATGAGGGGGAGGTGGGGTGGCCGGCCGCTGGTAGCAGGCTGAAAAAAATTGTCCCCTTTTTTTGTTTCTGTTTTGGACATTTAGAGAGAGAGAGAGATTTGTAGAGGTGGAGAGGGGATCATGTAACGGCAGGTATTTTTAGGCGTGTTTTCGATTGTGCGTACCGATATTTTTTTCTTCAGTCATCCAGTATAACTAAAAACTTTAATTAATTATTATTACTAATTACTTTTGTTAAATTAATAATTACATTTAACTCTTAAGTAATCTTAATCATTCACCTTTAGAATCTTGTGAAAGGGAGTAAACCCAATTGGTAGGCAGATTCAGTTTCCCTTGCTTAGAGTCAACAAACATCATTAAATTTAATCCTAATCCCAAACCTACACACATTTAATTTGTTCTCTGTTTTTTGTTGAATAATGGGGAGAGTAGGGGAGTCTAACACGTTTATAACCAGATACATCCTTTAGTCAACACAAACATTAATCGAATCCTAATCACAAACCTACCAACATTAAAGTTGTCTACTGCTCGTTAGCTTATTAAGGCAACATTTCACTTGCAAAGTTCATCTTCTCTGCAAACCCTCCATCAACCAGCAAACAAATCAGCCTTCAACACAATCTCCCATCAAATTTAGCCCTCAAACAAAATTCCCCAAAACAATTTCTGATCAAACAATCAACCCAAAATTTTCCACCAAAACAGAACCCAAATCCTCAAACCAGAATCAACAAATCAAACCAGAAATTCTCATCAAATTCTTCCCCAAAAATTAACCCACTTTCCCTACAAAAATTCAAACGGAAAGAGGGGAAAACAACGAAGCTCAGATCTGAAAACTCTCAGACAATTTCAGATTCTTGCAATCAATAAACCCTCAACTGATCTTCCTCCTCTATCCTGATCAGCCATCTCCTTGCGCGCACCACCCTACGCCGTGAAAGGTCGTCGGAGCACCACCCACACGACGCCGGGGGAGATGCTGCGCCGTCGCCGTAAGGATCCGCTGCCCAGCCCCCTGTTGCGCCACCGTCCACCGGAGAAGACCCCGCCACGCGCCTGGCCGGAGCCGCCGTCGTGCTTCCGCCTGGCCGGAGCGCCACCTCGCCGGAGTCACCCAGCCGTGCGCCGTGCCTTCCTCGCCATCTGCGCGTGCGTGAGTTCTCCTTCCCCATTGTGTGAGTTCTTGCTGCCAAGTTTTGAAACAAATAAAAAAACGAAATGAAAGAACAGGAGAAACGAAATGAAGGAAGGGGAGAAAGTGACATCCTGTGGGTTAATAAAGGGGAAGTTTAAAATAAAAGAAAGAGAGGAAATCTGTGCCTTGGTTTTAGATGTTAAAAGCATTGACAGAGAAGAGGTACTAATAGAAGTTATTAAAGATATGAGTGTAATAAGGTGATGTAGGGTAGTGCCTTGTTTATTAAAGGATGAATAAAAATATGTTAAGAGGAGCAAGTGACAGCCTTACTCATATGATATCAATAAAGAATGAAGGGTATGGTATTATATTTGTGTAAGGGGGAGGGTGACTGCCATGTGAATGTTAAAGGACGAGGACAGTATTTGTTAGTGTTATATTAAAAGAATTGAATGAATAAAGAAAGCAGTGGCAGCCTTGTTAATATAAGAGGGAGTAGGTGAAGTTTTTATATAATCGTATCCTTATGTTGACATGGTAATTAGTTTAATAATGTTAATTAGAAGTTTAATTAGTAGGTTAGTTGTGTTAGTATAATCCAAGTGTTAAACTGTTATGTATGATTTAAATCAGCATTTTATTAATTGTTAAATGATGTTAGGTTAATTAAATAGGTTATTAGTGAATGATCTAATATCTGTTAGTTAGCTTTCATTCAGCATGTTATTACTTGTTTAATGATGATAGGATCATAATATTAGTATAAAAATAAAGTGTATCAGGTTAATTTAACATGATATAGACATCATCCTAACCAGAGAACCCAATAAAATTAGACGAACCCAAATTAGGAATTATTTTAGTAGTGTGTTTATCTCACGAAAATCTAATTCGGTGAATTGTTTAAATCAAAACAGAGAACCGGTCATTCTATAGCGTAACGCTCGTCGAGGCGAACCCACGACAACCGATATCACCAGAAACAGGCAAGTGATTCTTGCCAATAAATATTTAGGCCACGTTTTTAGGTCAAATTGTTTGTTAGCGTAAAAGAGACTAGACAGTGAAATGATAGCTGTCTAGACGCACTATTTGATCTAGTTTGACAACGAAACTAGATCTGACACCTTACCTGCTTTCATTCATGCTGCCATGCCATGTTTAATTTTCAATTAACGGTACGCACTTTAACTGCTCATCCCATGCCATGTCATGCATTATGTGTTCTTCGTGATTGAGTAGCACATGCTAAAAATGTTATTGCTATTGAGACTAGGCACCTGCTTTTGCGGGCATAACCCTATGCCATATTAAAAAACACTTCCTGGCTCGTGATCCAGAAGCGAGCACAATGTTGTTGGGAAACCAAAGCTCGATACACGTGGAGGGGTAGGGTTAAGCGACCACTCAGCGTAGAAGTGTGCCCGTACAGCCACTTCAGCTGTAAGGCATAAACCCTGTGCACAAAGTGAATGGATAATGTTTCGTGTTTTTGTTACTTGTATTGCATGCTTCATGTCATATTAAAATTGCTGCATCCTTAAAATGTCATGTCACCTCATTATATTAGAACTATTAGTTGTTTCAGTTTATTATATCCTTGCACAAAAGTCCTCCGCCTTCCTTGGGAGACTTTTGCTGACATGTGCCCTTTTCTCTTTGGGTATCACATGTCAGACTTTGAGACAGAGCAGGTAGCAGAAGACGAGCAATTCGTGGACGCTGAGTTTGAGGCTCCTGCTGAGACTGAATTTGAGGACATTGGTGACCAGTCCTAGACTCGTTTGGAGTCTCCCCTTAGTTGTTACCTTTCCTTAGTTGCTGTTAGCACCTATCTCTCTTTGTTTTGTTGGGCCATGCTTTAGGCCTATTGTTCAGACTTGTACTTTTGTGAATATTCTGTGATGTTGTAATATTTGTTGGATGTTGTTGGTGGATGTTCTTTTATCTGCTTTATTATTATTGTTGTTGTTTCGTCGCAATGCAAGGACCTGCTACTTTTCGAAATTTTTACAGACGCTTATCAGACTGCAGCTTCACAGCTCCACGTCTGAGCGGACCTCCTCACGTCTCGCCTTCCATATTAGGGAAGCGGGACGTGACAGGTTTTGGTGGTGGCCCATGCAGGTCCTCCTCTTTGCATCTGCGAAATATCGGAACAACAATAATGATAACAACATCCATTTGAATATTCGGAACATTCAAGTCATGAATCAAGTCTAATCAGAAGGTTTTCCTTGTCTTAGATGGTAGAAAGACTTAGATAGACGTCCATGTTTGATAGTCAGGCACTTTTCATTGAGACTTAGTTGTACTCGTCTTCGGTTACCTGAGTAGTCACCCACCCAGCCCTGACCATATTAGACTTCTAGAGCTTTTCCTTTAGTCTTTCGTTGAGTCCATTAATTTCGGGCCAGCAAAACAAAATTTTGATACTCTTAAGACCCTTCCCTGAGACCTCTATTGCAATTTAGTTCATTAGAAAGTCTTAGTGCTAAGTTCTCCTGATCTTTAGTCGACCTAATAATTAGGCCCTAATTTTATTATTATTCCTAGTCCTTACATCGCTATATTAATGACCGTAGAATTCCATCGTAGCATATTCACCTAAGTTAATTCCCCGTCGTGTTTACATTTTAACCATTCAACTCCCTCCTTACTCTCTACCCATGTGATCTTCCTGACAGCCATCATTATCTTTTGAATCACTTGCATTACTATACTAATTTTACTATTGATATCTCTTTAGTGGAATTTCTCGCCCAGTTTAACTTCTTTAAAAATCTTTTACATAGGCCTTATATTTTTCAACTGACTTAAAATTATTCTTTGATTTTGAGTTTCCTTCGCTGAAAATTTTCAGTCACTAAAATTTTAATGATTAATAATCTATACCATACATACCCACATATTTTACTTTCTACATATTAAGATCTTTATCTTTAAACCTTTTTGTGGATGGCCCGCATATAAAAGATAAGCTTCCTTCAATGGACCATGATCCGGTCAATGTGCTTGGATAAGTTTGTTGGATCACCCTTGCTAGACTGGGGTAAGTGATCCTGGCTTAGTGATCGCGCCCGGGCATACACCCTAAAGAGCGACCGTGTAGTTTTACCGCAAGCGCACGGTGTAGCGGCGAGCGGGTATCGAACACAAGGATGACGATACAATATCGCAGATCACACACTTTTCAATTGAATGCTTTCTATGAGGAGTATAAGAATATCACGCAATAGAATAGAAAGAATAGAAAAGCGTGGATTTCATGAAATGAATGCTAGGCGTAGATTTCTGGAATTCGTGAAGCTAAAACAATCTCACCGAGTATAGAATATTACTTAGCCTAGGTTGTCAGGCACCGTCAAGTAGTCACTCTCTCACACATCATTGGATTCTCTCCCCCAAGCTTATCTATAAGCGTGGTGGCATATACAAAACTGTATTTACATCCCCATTTCTTTTGAAGCTCCAAATGCAAAAGAAAATAAAAATAAAAACAAAAAGAGGGAAGAAAGAGAGAGTATATGAGATGGGATCGTTTATCGAGATTCTTTTCTCTTTTCTTTTCTTTTTCTCAAATCTTTTTCTTTTCTTTTCTTTCTTTTCGTGCAAGTACGGAAAACGGCGTGAAAAAAAACTAAAAATAAAGGTGGTAAATCGAAAAGCGTGAGAACTCACTCCCCCAAGCTAAAGTGCACAATGTCCTCAATGTGCGAAGTGTGGCGCACCGAGAGACGTGTAATGGGAGGGGTAGGTGAGGATGCATGCATGATGGAAAAAGAAATAAAAATAACAAAATTCTCCCAAAAATGATATAGAAAGATATGATCAAAATGTGGACCCAAAACAGTGAGGGGAGGAGGGGTGGGTAAAAATCATCCTGGCCAAAGCGGTGATTGCCAGACATGGTCCTGTACTCGGGTGGTGTAGTCGACGAGGTGACAAGAGTGCAGCGTGTGCTGCGTTCAAGTACATAGGCGGTGTACCACTGGCCGTGCAGACGAAGCATCTTCATCCGGGCCATGACGTCTATAGATAGTGAAGTGGGGCCCGGAGAACGACACAAATCAGCTGGTAGGTCCTCGCCGGTATCAGGGCGAGTGAGTGCCCACCAATAGCTCGTCACTCCCCCTCGATGGCTGAGGCCTTAGCCCTACTAGGGTCAAAGGCAGCTGGTAAACCCGTGATCCGGGCCCAGAAAGTGTGGGAATCGAAGGAAGGTGGGGGGATGTGAGTGGGTGCGTAACCACGGTCGGCCCCGGGGATATCGGGCCACGAAAAGAATGCTCTCATTATACCGAGAGTGACCTGGCACTCTCGGTCCATAAACCTAAACGAGCATCCCTCATCGGTCCGGGCTATAGAACTCAGCACCTCAAGTGTTGGACGGATGAAGGTGTCCGCCGACACTTGGAAAAAATCTCGCCAACCCACGTTGTCATACAACGTGAGCATCCCCTCAAGTACCCCCAGGCATCCTAGGTCTGCAAGGTGTGCGAACCTGGAGGGTACAATCGAGCGCTGGGAAATGCGCTCGAAAACGACGCGATGTGCGTCGTCTCGAAACGTAATCCCCAGCGGCCCGACAAGTGGAGCCGGTGGTGGCAGTGGGTCGGCAGGGAGTGGCTGTGCGGGGTGAACGGGGACTGCAGGCTGTGGCTGTGCGGGGTGAGGTGGTGTAGGTGGAGGAGAGTCCTCCATCTCGTGGGAGGGGCTGGGCTCATCCGGCCGCTTCCGCTTGGCGGAAGCTCTCCTGGTGCGTGGCCATGTCCGGGGCGGCATGTGGGCCCCGGGTGCTCACCAAAAATAGAAAAAACACAGCGTGCGAAAGTAAGTGGAACGAGTATACCGTAACATGCCGCGAGAGCAAAATAGTGGATGCATGCGAAGACGTCAGGGGCTCGATTGGCACAGCTCGGCCGGCAGCGACGGCCGAGCGCAGCCGCTGAAGCGGCCGAGGAACCGATGAGTTTTTGGGCGGAACGTAACGAAAAATATTTTTGAAATTCCTCCCCGCTTACGACTCGGCCGAGTGGCTTCGCCACCCTCGGCCGAGTGGAAAAAGTCCATTCGACCGAGTGGCACAAGCTACTCGGCAATACTCGCCCTAGGAGCGTATCAGTTTCAGTCGTTTTTGCGCCGCTCATCTAATCTCTGTTTTTCTTCCTCCAGTCGATTTCATCCTTCTCCTAAGCATCGAGCGCATTCCTGGAGCGCTCCTCGTCGCCTTGTTCATCCTCCTAATGATAGATATCCCTTTCTCCTCTCCTGTCAAAGAAAAATAGGACCCGTTATCACGAATTTTTCAGGCAAACGACTCAAAACACTAATAATTTCTAAAACAAAAATAAAGAACAAAGTAAAAATAAAAAGATAACCGTCGGGTTGCCTCCCGACAAGCGCTCGTTTAAGGTCTTGAGCTCGACCCCCTTGGATATTCAATTTAATGCGGGATATTGGGTGCATATGAGATGCACCCGTCGAATTTATCGAGAAGAACGCTCAGATTTGGATGTTGTGGCGGCGTGTTCTTCCTCAGTGCTCCTTCGTCTCGGGTAGTTTTGGGGGGTGGCTCCCCCAAGCTAGTGCTTTCTCCGGGCCTCGGCTTCACCGGTGACACCGATTTTCATATCGGTGGAGCTTTCTTTGGAGACTTCAATTTTGAGATCTTGCAGAGCTCTCGTATTCTTGTGACATCAGCGTCGCCTTCATCAATTTCCATGAAGAGATCGGGGGAGTGCTCCATCTTTTCTTCTTGGCCCAAGTCCGGCACTTCCTTAAAATCATCCTTGAATAGTGCGTCGATGGAATGGGGGATCGCCTCCTCAATGACCTCGTCAAGGAGGTCCATATAGTCGAGCTCCTCATGATAAGGCATGTGTTTCATTGCCTTGGGTATATGAAGCTCCACTTCGATGTTGCCGACGTTCAATGTTAGAGTCCCTTCACATACGTCGACAATGACACCTGCGGTGGCGAGGAACGGGCGTCCAAGTATTAGCGACATATCGCCCTCCTCCTTGACATCCATGATCACAAAGGCGCATGGCAAACATATGCCTACCGGGACTTGTAGCGGGATGTCCTCTGCGATCCCTACCGGCCTTGTAATTTGACCATCTGCTAGTTGTATCTGCATGTCGGTAGGCTTCAATTCTGTGCCGGTGTTTAGTCTTCGGAATATAGAGAGAGGCATGAGGCTAACACTAGCCCCTAAGTCTACTAACGCCTTTTGTAAAGGGACGCCGCCTAAGGTGCAAGGAATTCGGAAACTCCCCGGGTCTTTGAATTTGGCGGGCTCCTTCTCTCTCTTGGTGAACCAAGTCCCCTCCTCAGCGAGCATTATTTTCTCCTTCCTCTTTCTTCCCGTAATCAAATCCTTTAAGAACTTGGCGTATGTCGGGATCTCCACGATAGCATCGAGGAAAGGAATATTGAGGCTTACCCCCCTCAAATATTCGAGAAACTTGGCTAGCTGTTTCTCCATCTTTGCTCTAGCAAGCCTCTGAGGGAATGGGATCGGTGGCATAAAACGCCTCTCTTCAATCAGCTGCTCCGCTCTGGACTTTTCTTTCCCTTGCGGCTCTTTCTCTCTCTCTCAACTTTAATGACCGGCTCACTTGGCTCTACTCTCTCCACCACGGGCTCCTTAGTTGGAATCATGACGGGGGTGGTATCCTTCCCGCCTCTCGTAGTAACTGCAACCACGGCGTTGATATGTCCGGTGGTGCCTCGTGGATTTTGCTCGGGTTGAGCCGGCAACTGTTGACTATTTCGATTGAGCAACGCAAGTTGCTCCGAGATTTGGCCTACAACGGTTGCAAGGGAATCTTGGCTCGCCTTCAAGGACGCATTAGTCTTCTTCTGCTCGACCATAAACTCCTCCACTCTAGCTTCGAAATCGGAACGTTTTTGAGCTTGTGGAGGGTTTGGATTTCTCCACCCTTGATTGTATCCGGGCGGCCTATAGGGTCCCACTTGTTGCCTTGGTGGGTGATTTTGTTGCGGTGGCCCCCTTGGTGGATAATGTTGTTATTGTTGTTGTTGTGGTCGAGCTTGATGAGGTAGTTGTTGCGGGGGGTTCAATGCTCAATCATTGTTGGCATAGGAGAAACCGGGATGGTTTCTTGCGGCCGGATTGGCCCAATATCCTTGGTTCCCCGCGACGTATTGAACTTGCTCCAAAGATCCCTCTCCGTGTTCTCCTCCCAAATACATAGCTTGGGATTGGTCTTGCCAATCACACATTTGATTTGTTGGTGTGGATGTGGAAGGGGCTCCTTGGGGCTCCGTGATATATTTCTCCAGTCTCTCCACCACCTTGTGGAGAGAGTCAAACTTGTTGGTTAGCTCCGCCATGGCCTTGGCCTCATAGATGCTAGATGGCTTCAAGGAGGACGAAGAGTGTCCTCGCTCGTCGCCCCATTGTTGATTGTTTGAGGCCATCTCCTCAATTAAGGCCGTAGCTTCGTCGGGAGTCTTCGATAGGATGGCCCCATTTGCCGCGGCATCAATAATCTGCTTGGTCCCCGGTTGGAGACCATTGTAGAAGCTATGGACTAGCTCCCAATCTTCAATGCTATGGTGGGGGCACTGATGCTGCAGGTCTTTGAAGCGCTCACATGCCTCGTAGAGTGTCTCTTGAGGTCCTTGCTTGAAGGACATGAGAGCGCTCCTAATCTTTACCGTCTTGGAGGGCGGATAGAACTTGTCAATAAACGCGCTCGCCAACTCATCCCATGTGGTGAAGACTCCTTCAGCTTGCGTCCCCAACCAATAAAGAGCTTTATCCTTTAGTGTGAAGGGGAAGAGGCGCAGTCTGATGGCATCTAGGGTGACGCCCGGCATCTGGAAGGTGGCGCACTTTGATAGGAAGAGCTGGATGTGGTAGTGGGGATTTTCATGGGCGTTCCCATTAAATGGATCCTGCTGCATCAGAACCACAAGTCCGGTCTTCAACTCAAAATTCTTGTCGGCCGCCAACTCCGGCATGGCTATGGACGAGGTCGTGGAGGAAGTCTTAGGCCGGAGCCTATCTCGAATGGAAATAATCCTCGCCATTCTTGCCGCTAACTCTTCAAGCGTCTCCCAAATGTTCATAAACCTCCCTTCCGTATCGGGTCTCCTCTCCGCTCTGATTCTCCGCAATGTACGCTCGATCTCAGGATCAAACAATATATCTACGGGGTCCGCAGTGGATCTCGTGTACATGCACGGGAAAACAAAGTTTCAAAGAAGTGATTAGCATAATGGAAGGGTTAGATAAAAAATAAAGAAATAAAACAAAAAGAAAGAAATAGCTAGGGTGGTAGGATCAAACACAATCGCATCCCCGGCAACGGCGCCAAAAACTTGATCGCGCCCGGGCGTACACCCTAAAGAGCGACCGTGTAGTTTTACCGCAAGCGCACGGTGTAGCAGCGAGCGGGTATCGAACATAGGGAGGACGTATGACAGTGCCTTCTCCAAACAACCTGGCTATATGGACAGAAAAGTAGGAAATTGCCTTTCGGCTAAGACGTTGAAACTACGATGGGCTTTGTTCATCAGTGATCACTTAGACACTTCCCTGGCCGTGTCCGCTGGACCGCAAGGACGTGATTCATAATTATGTATGGCATTACTATACTACAACAGATTTCAAAACAACCGACCATTTACTAATTTTAAATACTTTTTCAGTGTATTAGTTCTCTATTCATCGTATTTATACTTTTAAATTTTTGTAAAAAAAATCTATCTCCATTTACGAAACGAACACTACATCTCTACACCCATGACTTTTTCGTCTTTTGCTTATCTATTGTTTTAACTTATACCACCTACTCACTATCCTTATATACGTTATTGGGAAATTGTCATTTTTTACACATACCTCCAACTCTCCCATTTAATCATTCACAACCATCTCTATGCAACCTGATCAAACTAACCATTGTCACGACTACTAATTTGATATCATTGTTCTACAGACTAAGTCGAGATTACTCGAACGTGATAGAACGATATAATAATAAGCGGTCTTAAATTGCTACTGGATCAATGTCTAAAAAGGAACGGGAAGGATGTTGGTCAACCAAAGGACTTGTCCTGTGGTCATAGAAGTGACCTATGCCTTCAAGTCCTGACTGCCTGGCTGGTTTAGGAGTTCAGCTAGACTTCTTATTATTAGGCCAGCCTACAATATTAGAAAGTCAAGCGACATTTGTTTTCCTCATGCTCACTCATTACTTGTCTTTTCCAGTGTTACTGCGTCTACCTAATCATCTTACTATTGTCATCACATTGCCTGCCGGATAAAACATTGTTACTACCATATACCATGCCACAGTCGTTACTTTTGCACTTGCACAGTCACCTTTACTTTATGCATTACATACACTTTACTTACCACACTTGAGCAGCCACCAGTACTTTACTTTTCGCTCGTATATGCATGTCTGTTCTTACTTTACTTTTGCATCTGTAAGATCATCTTTCTGATCAAGCTAACTCCATATCATTGTCTCACCTAAACACATTCGTCGCAAACTTGATTCGTTACATCAAACAACTTTGTATCCTACACCATCTCTTGGTTACACATTAGCACATCTATTTACTATTACCACTTTAGCGAGATTAGTTTTAAATTTGCGTTATACTCCCTTTTAAAATGTTCTCTCCTACCTTTATTTCTATCATCAGCCGTATTGAATTTTTATTATGCATATGTTGATAGGACGTTAGGAATGATTATTGTTATTAGGGGATTATAATTACGGATAAGTGTAGTCGAGGTGATCTAAGGCATAATTGTATTGATTGTTGACAATATGATAGATAGAATGACGTGTTCAAGAGTTATATTTCACTTTTGGATATACCCGTTCATAATGGCTTCAATAGGACTCCATATTATGAGTAGTGCACAAGAAGACGAATACATTACGGATTTGGAGTTCATACTAGTAGCAGCTGAGAATAACTTTATAGATATTACATGACTTATGATGACGATGATGATTAGTAAAGTATGTAAAGTAACAAGATTTCATTATACGGATAGGGTGACGGAGACGTCGGGAATAATATGATATGTTGATACGAATATTGATCTAAGTTGATTAGGATAAGATTCAATAAGAAATGATGAGATGTGATTTAATAATTTGTTAATTAAGGTGTTTTAACTAAGGAGTTGTCAAGATGAAGGATGAGTTGGGAGCCTGATAAATGTTGGTGGTAGATGGTGATGTATACTAGGCATATTTATACTTGCCGTCTTATGGTAATAGTTGGTAGAGCACCGTTATATTAATAGGTGAATACAAGAATAAGATTAGAATTGGGATTTGTGGATGTCACAGTTATAGTACTACAAGTTAGGTTATACAATGAGCAAGGGATGATACACTACGTATGGACAACCTATGAGAATGTTTAGCTTTTTGGAGAACTTAGGTATAAAGGATAGCATACATTAAAGACCCCAAAAAGATGTTACTACCTTAATAACAATGGTAAGCAAAGAAGCGAGGAAATTTGTAAGAAGTATTGATTGAGGATAGTTGGTATTTTTCCCTTTCAAGGTTGCCTTGTTTAGAGTATTAATTGTTTAAGGCAAGAATTATGAGATGGAAAAAAAACAGAAAGAGAAAGTATTGGACCAGTATTTGAGTTTAGGATATACTTATAGTTGTAACATTATTCAATGACGAGACGAGAAGTGATGATTTATTTTAGTATCCCTTGTTTGGATTTATGAGTTTAGCAACCTGAGTGCTAGAATATTGGGGTGGATGTTAAGAGGATACATATATACATTATTACTTTTCTCATCCTCATCTCTGTACATCTTGGATAGCCGTCCCTAGCCTTTTCACTTGCCAACTGACGGTGACGGTCAAGGCCATCGATGCTACTTAGTCATCCGAACCTCTTTTTGAAACTCAATCTTAACCATATCACCTGTGTCTTTTCCTAACCAATTTCATTTCTTCACCTCGATATATTTCAGGTCATAATTTACCTCATAGAAATACCAAAGCGATATCCATACTTGTTCCTAATCGTTAATTGATAAGAACTCCGAGGACGGAATTTTTCTTAAGGTGTGTAGAATGTACCGGCAGGTATTTTTAGGCGTGTTTTCGATTGTGCGTACCGATATTTTTTCTTCAGTCATCCAGTTTAACTAAAAACTTTAATTAATTATTATTACTAATTACTTTTGTTAAATTAATAATTACATTTAACACTTAAGTAATCTTAATCATTCACCTTTAGAATCATGTGAAAGGGAGTAAACCCAATTCGTAGGCAGATTCATTTTCCCTTGCTTAGAGTCAACAAACATCATTAAATTTAATCCTAATCCCAAACCTACACACATTTAATTTGTTCTCTATTTTTCGTTGAATAATGGGGAGAGTAGGGAAGTCTAACACGTTTATAACCAGATACATCCTTTAGTCAACACAAACATTAATCGAATCCTAATCATAAACCTACCAACATTAAAGTTGTCTGCTGCTCGTTAGCTTATTAAGGCAACATTTCACTTGCAAAGTTCATCTTCTCTGCAACCCCTCCATCAACCAGCAAAAAATCAGCCTTCAACACAATCTCCCATCAAATTTAGCCCTCGAACAAAATTCCCCAAAACAATTTCTGATCAAACAATCAACCCAAAATTTTCCACCAAAACAGAACCCAAATCCTCAAACCAGAATCAACAAATCAAACCAGAAATTCTCATCAAATTCTTCCCCAAAAATAAACCCACTTTCCCTACAAAAATTCAAACGGAAAGAGGGGAAAACAACGAAGCTCAGATCTGAAAACTCTCAGACAATTTCAGATTCTTGCAATCAACAAACCCTCAACTGATCTTCCTGCTCTATCCCGATCAGCCATCTCCTTGCGCGCACCACCCTACGCCGTGAAACGTCGTCGGAGAACCACCCACACGCCGCCGGGGGAGATGCTGCGCCGTCGCCATGAGGATCCGCCGCCCACCCCCCTGTTGCGCCGCCGTCCACCGGAGAAGACCTCGCCGCGCACCTGGCCTGAGCCGCCGTCGCGCTTCCGCCTGGCCGGAGCGCCACCTCACCGGAGTCACCCTGCCGTGCGCCGTGCCTTCCTCACCATCCGCGCGTGCGTGAGTTCTCCTTCCCTATTGTGTGAGTTCTTGCTGCCAAGTTTTGAAACAAATAAAAAAACGAAATGAAAGAACAGGAGAAACGAAATGAAGGAAGGGGAGAAAGTGACATCCTGTGGGTTAATAAAGGGGAAGTTTAAAATAAAAGAAAGAGAGGAAATGTGTGCCTTGGTTTTAGATGTTAAAATCATTGACAGAGAAGAGGTACTAATAGAAGTTATTAAAGATATGAGTGTAATAAGGTGATGTAGGGTAGTGCCTTGTTTATTAAAGGATGAATAAAATATGTTAAGAGGAGCAAGTGACAGCCTTACTCTTATGATATCAATAAAGAATGAAGGGTATGGTATTATATTTGTGTAAGGTGGAGGGTGACTGCCATGTGAATGTTAAAGGACGAGGACAGTATTTGTTAGGGTTATATTAAAAGAATTGAATGAATAAAGAAAGCAGGGGTAGCCTTGTTAATATAAGAGGGAGTAGGTGAAGTTTTTATATAATCGTATCCTTATGTTGACATGGTAATTAGTTTAATAATGTTAATTAGAAGTTTAATTAGTAGGTTAGTTGTGTTAGTATAATCCAAGTGTTAAACTGTTATGTATGATTTAAATCAGCATTTTATTAATTGTTAAATGATGTTAGGTTAATTAAATAGGTTATTAGTGAACGATCTAATATCTGTTAGTTAGCTTTAATTCAGCATGTTATTACTTGTTTAATGATGATAGGATCATAATATTAGTATAAAAATAAAGTGTATCAGGTTAATTTAACATGATATAGACATCATCCTAACCAGAGAACCCAATAAAATTAGACGAACCCAAATTAGGAATTATTTTAATAGTGTGTTTATCTCACGAAAATCTAATTCGGTGAATTGTTTAAATCAAAACAGAGAACCGGTCGTTCTATAGTGTAACGCTCGTCGAGGCGAACCCACGACAATCGATATCACTAGAAACAGGCAAGTGATTCTTGCCAGTAATTATTTAAGCCACGTTTTAGGCCAAATTGTTTGTTAGCGTAAAAGAGACTAGACAGTGAAATGATAGCTGTCTAGACGCCCTATTTGATCTAGTTTGACAACGAAACTAGATCTGACACCTTACCTGCTTTCATTCATGCTGCCATGCCATGTTTAATTTTCAATTAACGATACGTACTTTAACTGCTCATCCCATGTCATGTCATGCATTATGTGTTCGATTGAGTAGCACACGCTACAAATGTTATTTCTATTGAGGCTAGGCACCTGCTTTTGCGGGCATAACCCTATGCCATATTGAAAAACACTTCCTGGCTCGTGATCCAGAAGCGAGCACAATATTGTTGGGAAACCAAAGCTCGATACACGTGGAGGGGTAGGGTTAAGTGACCACTCAGCGTAGAAGTGTGTCCGTACAGCCACTTCAGCTGTAAGGCGTAAACCCTGTGCACAAAGTGAATGGATAATGTTTTGTGTTTTTGTTACTTGTATTGCATGCTTCATGTCATATTAAAATTGCTGCATCCTTAAAATGTCATGTCACCTCATTATATTAGAAATGTTAGTTGTTTCAGTTTATTATATCCTTGCACAAAAGTCCTCCGCCTTCCTTGGGAGACTTTTGCTGACATGTGCCCTTTTCTCTTTGGGTGTCACATGTCAGACTTTGAGACAGAGCAGGTAGCAGAAGACGAGCAATTTGTGGACGCTGAGTTTGAGGCTCCTGCTGAGACTGAGTTCGAGGACACTGGTGGCCAGTCCTAGACTCGTTTGGAGTCTCCCCTTAGTTGTTACCTTTCCTTAGTTGTTGTTAGCACCTATCTCTCTTTGTTTTGTTGGGCCCTGCTTTAGGCATATTGTTCAGACTTGTACTTTTGTGAATATTCTGTGATGTTGTAATATTTGTTGGATGTTGTTGGTGGATGTTCTTTTATCTGCTTTATTATTATTGTTGTTTTTTCGTCGCAATGCAAGGACCTGCTACTTTTTGAAATTTTTACAGATGCTTATCAGACTGCAGCTTCACAGCTCCACGTCTGAGCGGACCTCCTCACGTCTCGCCTTCCATATTAGGGAAGCGGGGCGTGACAGATCAAGAGGGAGGTGGAGGCCATGGGATTGCCGTCGGAGGGGGTCGCCGTCGCCGGAATTGGCCATGGCCATGATGGGTTCATGGGTTTTTTGTTGATTTTTAGAGAGAGATAGAGAGAGATTGAGAGAGAGATTGATGCAGGAGATAAAGGAGGATAGAGGAGGAGAGAGAGGGGCTCACCGGAGGGGGAGGAGTTCGCCAGAGATTTGGCCGACGTTCGGCCGGAATGGGTTTTCTGATGGGGGAGAAGGAGGGGTTAAAGGTGGGTTTATTTAGGTTTAGTTATATATTTTTTAATTTAAAACTTAGTCAATATCATTTAAAACTTAGTCTATAGCATTTAAAACTTAGTCTAAAGGTTAGATTAGGATTAGATTTGTTTTTGAAAAAATAATCCCCCATGTTTTGCATTCTGAAATTATTATTATATTATTATTTTAATTATTATTATAATATTATTATTATTATTAAAATAATATTTTTTAAATATACCGGAAGAATTGTTAAAAAATACGGGCACGTTCCTGACGACGCGGGAATCACGAATACATGGTCCATATCTTAGGTTGAGCTATAGACAATTCGTGAAAAATAAAAAAGGTCATTTCGATCATCGGTGTCGGGTCTGCGGGTCTCTAGTCAATCCGACTTCGGAATCGCGCGAAACTTGAACCGATGGTCTATTATGGCCTAAAAGTCGTGGTGACGGAGTTTGAAGTCATCTGGACGACGTTCATATATGTATATATTTATCGGCCATGAATAATATTATTTAAATATTATTTTATTATATAATAATACAATCCACTCCAATAATATATATATATCCATAAAATACATGAAAATATGGAAAATACTTAGGAAATATATCTTGACGGATACAGGCCGTCACATCGGGGCAGGCAATGATCGCTATGTGGGCCCTTGTAAAACGAGTGATGAATACTCGATGGGATTCCTTGGGCCCCTGCTTGAGAGAAGCCAGGTACTCTGGTTACTTATTTGTTGTCTTCTGTGCAACAAAATGGGAAAGAAACTTCTTTCGAAGGTCGGCGAAGGAGCTGATATCGACCCCTCGGGAAGGATCCTAAACCACGGTCAGTCCACCCCAACAAGGCAGTGTGGAAAGGCTCGGCATATGATGTCTATGGAATGGCCTTTTGATTACATTACTTCGTTGTAGGCTGCCAGTGCTCAGTATGGTCACCGTTTCCACTTTATCTCGAAATGTCATCCGCGAAAGGTAAAGAAAACTTCCACCGGTAGGTAGTGTTGATGGAGGAGATGAAATGAAAAATGGAGTGGAGGCATGTGCCCTTTGGGGAATTGATTTCTTCTTGTTTGAAGCGATCGATCTTCTGCTGTATTTTGGCGATCTGGTCGGCTATGGAGAGGGCTACTATTGCTCATCTTTCCTCTGGCCTTCACCCGAAATTTTCTGGATTAGGATCAGTCGTGTCGCCCCTCCTTCCCTGTGAGAAAAAGCGTGGGTTCTCACTCACAACAGGCGAAGGGCTCCTAGTGCTCGGTCGATGATGGCCCCTTCTCTGTCCACATGGCATGTTTGGCCACCACTCCCAGGTCCTCTGGTGATATTGGAGACTTAGTTCTCCCTACTGTCTTCTTTCTTCATGTGCTCCCTGTTATCGAGGGGCACAGATAACCAGGGGGACGTTGGATCTTGTATGTATCAAGCCCATGTACATCTCTTACAGCGTAGTGTAAGGTCCCGGGCTATGAGAAAAACATTAGAAGGGGGGTTGAATAGTGTTCATACAAATCAAAATGATAGTTACACCAAATTAAATTCCTAACCAATAATTAAGTGCGGAATGAAAATTAACCCTAAAATGAAACAATGCAAATGCAGAGATGTTTTAAGTGTTCGGATTACCCAAGTCAACTCCCAACTTGTTCCCGGTAATCCTACGTCCCTTCCATCTGGATACCACCGGATACTCAAGTTAGAACCTTAACTTGAGGTTTCCTTAATACCCACTTGTAGTATCCCTACAAGTAAAATCAAAGTACACTCAATTGACCTTGACTCCTAAACTTGGGAGCAATCAAACCACTCTCACAACTCGAGAGTAAATCAAATAACGAAAGTTATGAAATATGAAATAAACAACACTTACAATCACCTATGCCTTGAAGTAGAACTTGAAGGACAATGTGTTGTGTGTTGAATGACTCGCTTGAAAGAGAGGAAAGCCATTTCTCTTGACTGCACCAAATGCCTATAAGATTTCTCTTTGATTCTAGGTTGGAGAATAAGAGATTGAAAGATAGGAATTCTAGGGCTTTAGGATTTTGAGAGCTTTGATCTTGGAAGATTGAAAGCTTGAATGTTTAAGTGAGCTGCTAACAAATGAGTAACCTCTCAATGGAATAGTAGAAGCTGCCTTTACAGGTTTTTCAAAACCCTCAAACAGAATTCCAAAAATCCCCTTTGAAATCCATGGAGAAAAACTCAACGGATAAAATTTGCACACGCGACATTCGACTGTTGAACAAAACACAGTCGACTGCTACACTGTGTCAGAGGGTAGGTGAGAATTCAAACGGTAACTTACCACGTGGACAGTCGACTGATGAAGAGAAGACAGTCGACTGTTAATTCAACAGGCGACTGTAATTCCTTCTACAGGCGACTGGCTGCAATCTGGGTTAGTTGAAAAAGTCTCAGAAAAGTCTGGAAAGACAGGACATGCGATTGATGAAGAGAAGTCAGTCGACTGTTAATCCAACAGGCGACTGTAATTCCTTCTACAGGCGACTGTCACAAAACTTGACATTTTCCAGAGAGTTGAGTCTGCAGAGAAGCTCAAAGACAGACGACTGTTGAAGCATTGATAGTCGACTGTGCCATTGGACAGTCGACTATAAATACAACATCAGTCGACTGGTACTAGAATACTAAATATTCCAGAGAGCAAGTCCTGCAGAAGAGTCATGGACATGCGACTGTTGAAGTATTTACAGTCGACTGGTCCTTGGACAGGCGACTGTAAATACAACATCAGTCGACTGGCCAGATCAAACTGAGAATGATCTTGGGCTGAAGATAGACATGTGACTGATTAACAAATCATAGTCGAATGTCTCTTAGACAGGTGCCTGTGAAATATACAGTAGTCGCCTGATAGAGTGAAAGCTCAGAAAGCCCAAAAATCAACTGATTAAGTATGTACATAATAGGCGACTGTAGAACAAAACACAGTCGACTTTTTAAGACAAGCGACTATAAATCATTCAGCAGTCGACTGTTGAAATCATAACATGCACATTCTTGATAGAAATGAATTGGAGTCTAAGAAAAGTTGATCTATTGATTTCCTAAGATTGAAATTGAGATATCTGTGTACAACATATTTTTACTTCTAAGCTACATACTCGAGGAGAAAAAGAAGATTACATTTGTAGAACTCTCTCTTCTATCCAACGTGTGAGCTTGAAGTCTTCTAGGAGCTTCAATCACCATCTTTGATCATCCAATTCACTTCTTCTTGCTTTCATTGATCTTTGAGTGTCATCCATTGCTAATTGATCTTCAAGATATGCTTAGACAATGGATTAACTGCAAATAGGGGATTAGTCACAAGTATTTATGTTTGCTCATCATTAACACCAAGTAGAGAGAAGTCCAATACTCAACATTCTCCCCCTTTTTGATGATGATAAACAAACATAAACAAAAAGATAAATAATTGTGCTTAAAGAAAACTTGCTCCCCCCTACATAGATGCCAATCAAGTTATTCAATAAATATTAGGGCATCTATAGATCAATTGAAGCAAATGAGTAAGATATGCATGAATGGAATGATTTGCTTGAAATCATGAAATCTAGGATTTTATAATCCACATTCATTATATCTTACTCCTCATGAATATAAGGCAACTTCAATCTTGATTCAAGTTATGAATTAGAATTTACTTAGCACATAATTATGATATGTTTATTTCTCTCCCCCTATAGCATTATCCAAAAGGTGGAAGTAGAATAACAACAACAATAGTGCTAAATAGTACTAAAACAATCATAAGAGTCTAAAGATATACAAACCCAAAACTCATAAAACTCATGAAAACTTAGTGGACTGAAGGAATGAGAATCCAATATCAACATCATATAATTACAAGCCAAATGGAAAAAAATCGTCTCAAATCAAATCATATATATGATATCTCATACAAGGAGACAATTTCATAATATTCACACATATAAGATAAACAAGGAGACAATGTGTGAAACAGAAAATGAAGTACACATTTTCATATATATATATATATATATATATATATATATATATATATATATATATATATATATATATATATATATATATATATATATATATAAAATAATGGCTATCATACGCCATATGAGATAGGCTCTCATACGCCCTCTCACATAAAGCAACCAAGTACAACCAAGTACAAGCCCATGTGGGCTTATACTTGGTTGCTTTATGTGAGAGGGAGTATGAGAGCCTATCTCATATGGCGTATGATACCCATTAATCCCATATATATATATATATATATATATATATATATATATATATATATATATATATATATATATATATATTATAAAACAGGGATGTTATCATGGGTTTTTGGATAAGAGAAATTGGATAAGAGATATTGGTTATGTGTATTGTTGTATGTGGATATGTGTATTGTATAAGAGATAATGGATAAGAGATATTGGATAAGAGAATTTGAATTTGGTTTGGTTATGTGTAATTGGGTGTGATGTTTGTATATAGGGTATGAGAAATTGAGGTATGAGAAATTGATGTTTGTATATAGGGTATGAGAAATTTGGTTATGTGTAATTGGATATAAGAAATCACATCACAATTTCAAATCACAATTTTGAAATCAAAATCACGTTTACACTCCTCTCCTCTGTATTTTGATCACATCACAGTTGGAGGGAAATTTTTTTTGATCGCATCACAAATGGAGGGAAATCAACGAAGAGCACAAAAGGGTTCTCGCCATCACAAATTTTTTTTGATCTCATCAACGTTTACACTCCTCTCCGTTTACGTTTACGCTTGCACAACAGGGTTCTCGCCATCACAAAAGGGTTCTCGCCATCACAGAATTTTTATCCAAGCCATCTTCTTCAACCTCCAGCTCAAGAAGAGCAAGGGAGAGAACGAAGAGCAAGGGAGCTTGATGTCCTGAACCACGGTTAGCTCTTCCTCTTCTCCTCAATGTTTTCCTTTTACTTTATTTCACCCTCATCAAGAAGAGCACCCCCATTGCAGTGCGTTGGGCTTCATCACTTCCTCAGCAACTCAACCCTTGGTTTGTGAGTTTGCTATCTTCATCACGTCCTCTGCAGCTCAACACTTGGTGAGCACCTCAACACTTTCAGTCATAATAGTTGGTATTGATTTATCTTTCAGTCAAGAGTTGGTATACATTGATTTATCTTATAGTTTCAAAATGGATAGTCTTTCAGTCTTTCAGGCATGGGCAATCCCAGATATTGCTGAAATGCTTGCTGAAAAATGAGCTTGATGCATTGCAATTTTATTTGATACTTAAACCAACCTAACCTGGGATATGAATATTGAGGTTTCATGAACTGGGAACTGAATATTGAGCTTGAGATATACTGGGATATTTGTTTTGTGATTGAATGAGAATTGAATGAAATTTATCAAGATTGAATGAGATTGTGAACAAAATTGAATGAGATTGTTTCACCCATATCCTCTTACATTGAATTTGTTATTTATCTACTCAATGAGAATATATCATCTTGATGTTTACAAAATTTCATTGAGATATTTGAATGAAATTGAGTTTGGGACAGGATTTCATTGTGATGTTTTACAAAATTTCAACAGTGATGTTTTACAAAATTTCATTGTGAACAAAATTTCACAGAATTTTGGGACAGGATATACAATAGAGAATACTGTATAGTTTTATCATGTTAAGTTTCCTTTGTTCAAAAATTTTGTTATTCCATCCTGTTCATAAGGATATCACAGTATTTTGAATTGAAATTTCATTCAAGATGTGTGAACAAAATTGTTTTATCTTGAATGAAATTTGTTTTATCTACTCAATGAGAATATATCATCTTGATGTTTACAAAATTTCATTGAGATATTTGAATGAAATTGAGTTTTACAGAATTTCATTGAGAATATATCATCTTGATGTGTGAACAAAATTGAGTTTTACAAAAATTTTAATTGAAATTCTCATTGAGATATGTGAACAAAATTCCATTGAAATTTCATTCAAGATGATAATTTTGTTAGTCAATGAAATTTATCAAGATGTTTACAAATTTCATTCAAAATGAGATATACTTGGATATTCAACAGTGATATACTTTTTTGTTATTCAATAGAGAATCATGTATCAAAGAGATATGGGTGAACTCATTTTGTAAACAGGATCCTCTCATTTTGATATACACTTTAACTAAGGATATCACAGGTTTTATCAAATTTGTTTTATCAATTTTGTATATCCATGATATCACAGGATATGAGTTCAATTTTGTTTTATCAAATTATACAGGATATCACATAAATCATGAATGTTAAATTTTGAATGATGAACTGAATTTTGATATTCTATCTCAAATTTTTGATCCTCTATAATTTTGAGTTGTGATATCCTTATGAACATGATTCATAAGGATATCCTCTATAACAAAATAACAAAATTCTGTTCAACTCAAAATAACAAAATTCAGTTCATAAGGATATCCTCTATAATCAAAATAACAAAGTTAACAGGATTCATGATAATAGAGTTGTGATATCCTTATGAATTCATGAGTTGTGATATCCTTATGAATTTTGATATTGTATAATTTTGATCCTGTAAATTATGGGTGAATTCATATGAGTTCACAGGAATTGATCCTGTATATGAGTTCAATTCCATGATATGAGTTCAATTTCACATTTCATAGAAATGTTTGTTGGTGAAACAGGATATGGGAGAGGATCCTGTTTTGTTTTGTGAGAGGATATAGGTGAAACATCTTGATAAATTTCATTCAAGATTTTGTAAAACATTGAATGAAATTTCAGTCAATTTCATTCAAGATTGTTTCACCCATATCCTGTTTCACCCATATCCTGTTCAAGATTGTTTCACCCATTCAAGATTTGTTTTGTGATTGAATGAGATTGAATGAAATTTATCAAGATTGAATGAGATTGTGAACAAAATTGAATGAGATTGTTTCACCCATATCCTCTTACATTGAATGTGAGAGGATATGGGTGAAACAGGAAATTGTTTTGTGATATACAAAATTGTTTCACCCATATCCTGTGAACATGGATATACAAAATTATTCAATGAACTCATATCATGGAATTGTTTTGTGATATCCTGTATATGAGTTCAAAACTCATATCATAGAAATGTTTTGTGATATCCTCTTACATTGAATATGAGTTCACAAGATATACTTCATTCACTTCATTCACTGATTTTGAGTTATATTTCAATTTTTCACGAGTTGAAATCTTGATATACTTCATTTACTAAATGTCCTGTGAATCAAATTGAGTTATCAAGATTATACTTCATATACTTCATTTACTATTTACTTCAAGATTACTGCATTTACTAAATGTCCTGTAAATGTCCTGTGAATGTCCTGTAAATGTCCTATAAATGTCCTATTTACTTCACTATTTACTTCATTTACTATTTACTTCATTTACTAAATGTCCTGTAAATGTCCTGTGAATCAAATTGAGTTATCAAGATTATACTAAATGTCCTGTGAATCAATCTTGATATACTTCATATACTTCAAGATTATATGCCCTGTGAATTGAATGAAGTATTTTTCACAAGTTTTATCAAATTTTTCACAAGTATATCAAGTTTTTGAATATATGAATATCAGTTTTTGAGTTATCAAGATTAAATGTCCTGTGATTAGTAAATGTCCTGTGAATGTCCTGTGAAGTATCCTGTGAAGTATCCTGTGAGATATGGGTCAAATTCATAAGAGATATGGGTGAATGTCCTGTGAATTATTCAAAATCAGTGAAGTATTTTTGAATGTTATATGTGAAATTATATGTGAAATTTCTCATATGCAAAATTATATGTGAAATTTTTGATATCCTGTTAATTTTAACTTTGGGTGAAGGATATGCAAAATCATATCTCATAAGTTCAAATAAGTTCACATAAGATTTCCTGAAGTTTAACATTTTATATTTTTTCATGATTAAAGGTGAAGTTTCAATTTGAGTTATCAAGATTAAATGTCCTGTGAATGTCCTGTGAAGTATCTTGATAACCAAGTTGCGAATTATCAATCTGAGTTATTAAATGAGTGTTGGTGTTTGATATGAAATTTTCATGTGAGTTATTAAATGAGTGTTTGATATGAAATTTTCCTGTGAGTTATTAAATTAATAACTGAGGACATTTAATATGAAATTTTCCTGTGAGTTATCAACATTAAATTTAATAACTTGGTGTTTGAAATTTATCAGGATATTAAATGAGTGTTATATATGAATGTCCTGTGATATGAAACACCAACATGACATTCACAGGAGTGTTAAATCAAGTTATTCACAGGAGTGTTTGATATCCTGTTATTTAATAAATGAGTGTTTGATATCCTGTTATTCACAGGACATTTAATAAATGAGTGTTTGATATTCAAGTTATTAAATGAGTTATCAAGCACAGGACATTCACAGGAAATTTAATAACAGGACATATCAAGTTACCAACATTAAATGTCATGTGAGTTATCAAGTTATCTTTAATATGAAACACCAACATATCAAGTTATGAAATTTTGCTGTGAATGTCCTGTGAAATTTCATATCAAACACCAACATCCAAGGATACCAAGTTTGATAATTTGAGTTATCAAGATTGAGTTATTAAATGTCCTGTGAGTTATCAAGTTTAACATTTCATATCACACCAACCTGAACTTGAATGTTGGTGTTTGATATGAAATTTTCCTGAACTTTAACATTCAAGTTGGTGTTTGAAATTTTCTTGAAGTGAATACCAAGTTCACTTCAAAACACTGGTGTTAAAGTTCACATTCACATATCACTGCAAAACACCAGTGATATGTGAATGTTAAAACCTGGTATTCACTTCAAAACACATCACATTCACATTCACATTCAAAACACTGGTTAAAGTTTAACACTGGTGTTTTGAAGTTTGATTTTGAAATCACATTCAGGTGAATACCAGTTTCACATAAGGAATGTCAATATTCTATTTCATATGTATTGCAAACCAATTGACTATCCTGAGGATTTAAATTGGTTTTGGTGCAATTGGTTCAATTTGTGTAATTTTGTTCAATTGGTTTTGGCTAAGAGTTTGAAATTTAGTCTCACATTAGCATTTGGGTAAGAGGTTGAATACATTTAGAAAAAAATGGCAACTGATTTGTGAAATGCACAAAATTACCCAAAACCAATATTGAAACTGAAACTGAGTTATGAAATGAAACTGAATCTATTAGCAGGACAACTCTTAACATTAGCAGGACACAAAATTACCCAAAACCAAATTTCTCTATGTTATAACCAACTTTCTCTCTATTTTGGTTAGGACATATGTCAATTCTCTAAGAATTGATTAGCATCTGAATATTAGCATTTGTTAAATTTCAAACTGATTGAATGAGAATCTTTCAAACTCTGTTTTGCATTATGTATTTTGAGAATGGATGTGCTTGGATGAGCTTGAATAGGAGACTGGATGAGCTTGGATGATTGCAAAAAAATGATAAAGTTATTTTGAATGAGAAAAACCTTTGACTGTTGTCTACAAAATGTTTTACTTAAGGCTAAAAGCTGTTTGATTGCGAAATTTTGAAATATGTATTTGACGAATGTGTCTTTGGGGAATGTGTGAATTTGGAGAATGTGTGAATTTAAATATGTATTTGAACCATGACAAACTCATTTTTAACCATGACAAACTCATTATGTAATATCAAATTATATAAAGAATTTCAAATTATATCAAGAATATCAAATTTCACCCTTGCGACAATGGCAACATAAAAGGAATTACAATGACACAATTTTTGCACAAGATGATGAACTATCAGCCAGGTGATTATCCACTTGACTGTGCCAAACATCTAATATACACTAATAATGTATTTTAATTGTACTTAGTTTGGGTTTAATTTGGATAGGGCTTCAGCTCAACACGGTAGGAGAGAACGAGAACAAGAACAACGAAACATATCTCACGCTCTGACTTTTGACGGTGTACTTGATATACCTCAAATAACACCAGCAGTGCCAACTTCTCCGGTTGAACAAGAAGATTCTGTCTCAGCCTCGCGTCACGATATGATTTCTGGCCAAGATCCTGGACCATCTGTCAGGTCATTATCATCTCGCCTGTACATAAAATCTTATCTCCTCCCATGTATTTTAGGTGTTTTTATTTTTGTTTTTAAATTTGGATAGGGCTTTAGCCCAACGCAAAAGGAGAGAACGAGAACAAGAACAACGTATCATATCTCACGCTCTGACTTCTGACGGTGTCCTTCATATACCTCAAAAAACACCAGCCGTGACAACTTCTCCGGTTGAACACGAAGATGCTGTCTCAGCCTCGCGTAACGATATGATTTCCAAACAAGTTCCTGGACCATCTGTCAGGTCATTATCAACCTGCCTGTACATAAAATCTTTTTCTCCTCCCATGTATTTTAGTTGTGTTTATTTTTGTGTTTAAATTTGGATAGGGCTTTAGCCCAACGCAAAAGGAGAGAACGAGAACAAGAACAACGAAACATATCTCACGCTCTGACTTCTGACGGTGTACTTGATATACCTCAAATAACACCATCAGTGACAACTTCTCCTGTTGCACAAGAAGCTTCTGTCTCAGCCTTGCGTAACGATATGATTTCCGGACAAGTTCCTGGACCATCTGTCAGGTCATTATCAACCTGCCTGTACATAAAATCTTTTTCTCCTCCCATTTATTTTAGTTGTGTTTATGTTTGTGTTTAAATTTGGATAGGGCTTTAGCCCAACGCAAAAGGAGAGAACGAGAACAAGAACAACGAAACATATCTCACGCTCTGACTTCTGACGGTGTACTTGATATACCTCAAATAACACCATCAGTGACAACTTCTCCGGTTGCACAAGATGCTTCTGTCTCAGCCTTGCGTAACGATATGATTTCCGGACAAGTTCCTGGACCATCTGTCAGGTCATTATCAACCCGCCTGTACATAAAATCTTTTCTCCTCCCATTTATTTTAGTTGTGTTTATTTTTGTGTTTAAATTTGGATAGGGCTTTAGCCCAACGTAAAAGGAGAGAACGAGAACAAGAACAACGAAACATATCTCACGCTTTGACTTCTGACGTTGTACTTGATATACCTCAAATAACACCATCCATGACAACTTCTCCGGTTGAACACGTAGATGCTGTCTCAGCTTCGCATAACGATATGATTTCCGGACAAGTTCCTAGACCATCTGTCAGGTTATCAACCCGCCTGAACATAAAATCTTTTCTCCTCCCATTTAGCTCGTTAAGTGTTACCTCCTCAAATTGAATTAAACACATCCACCTCTTCAACTTCCCAGCTTCCCACTCCTAGACTTACAGGCTCCCAGCTCTCTTTTGGTCCATTGCCATTGTTCTTCATTTGTTTGCAAATCTATTCATGAACAAGATTGATTGTGTGTTCGTTAACATTTGGACATGTTCACGAACAAGCTCGATCAGTATTGTTAATGAACAGAACGTTCGTTCGGTAAGCTCGGTTTACGTTCGTTTATGTTCATTTACGTTCGTTCGGTAAGCTTAACAAACAAGCTTGAACATGTTTTTAGAGCTCGGTTAGTAAACGAACAGAGCTTGAACATAGATTTTGAACATGAACAAAACCAAGAACACCGAAACATATCTCACGCTCTGACTTCTGACGGTGTACTTGATATACCTCAAATAACACCATCAGTGACAACTTCTCCGGTTGCACAAGAAGCTTCTGTCTCAGCCTTGCGTAACGATATGATTTCCGGACAAGTTCCTGGACCATCTGTCAGGTCATTATCAACCCGCCTGTACATAAAATATTTTCTCCTCCTATTTATTTTAGTTGTGTTTATTTTTTTGTTTAAATTTGTATAGGGCTTTAGCTCAACGCAAAAGGCGAGAACGAGAACAAATACAAGCAAACACATCTCGATATATGACTCCTACCAGTGTTCTCGATATGCCTCAAAGCACATATGCAGTACCAACTTCTCCCGTTGATCATGAAGAGGAGGTCTCAGCCTCGCACAACGATACGATATGTGCTGAAGATGATGAACCATTTGTCAGGTTATTATTCATAAAAGCTACTCTGCTTTAATGTAACTTAATTTTATTTAATTATTATTATGGTTTTATTTTGGCTAGGTGTTTAGCTCAATGTCAAAGGAGAGAACGAGAAAAAGCTCAACGAAACATATCTCGATATATGACTCCTATCTGTATACCTCAAATAACACCTGGATTAACAACTTCTCCAGTTGAACAAGAAGACGCTGGCTCATCCTCGATCTTCCGATGTCGGTCAACTCAGCATGGCTCTGGTCCACCAACTCAGGTTGATTTTGGTCGGCACCATCTTGGATTAATGAACATTCCATGCCCTCATTGTTCAGCCTTACACTGGTTGGATGAACAGTTGTCGAAGTCAACTTTAAGAACGCATCTTTTTGGAACATGTTGTTTGCAAGGAAAAGTAAAATTGCCGAAACTTAATGAAACCCCTCCAGCACTTAGAGAATTATATGATGGTGACAGTGAGGCATCAAAATCATTTCGAATGTATACTCGGGAGTATAATGCAGCTAATGCATTTACCAGCCTTGGTGTGACAATGGATCAAAGATTGATTGCTGGCAGAGGCCCGAACATATTTACTATTCATGGGGAATTACGCCATCGAACAGGATCACTTCTGCCCCAACCGGATCAAACAGCAAGTTATTGTCAACTTTACATATATGATCCGGATTCTGCTATGGAGTTCCGAAGTAATAGAAATCCACATTTGAGCAAGGATGTCTTACAAATTATTCAAAATTGTTTATCGGGCATAAATCCATTCATCAAACTATATTGTCAGGCGTATTCTGTTTTATCTCAAGCAGATTCATGTGGTCATGATCTTCCTGTATATCTGCATTACAATTCAAACAAGGATCGTCGCCGTTATAACCTCCCAACCGTAGATGAGATTGCGGTTATTTTACCTGGCGATGGCTATCGACCTTCCGGGATGCGAGATATAGTTTTACATCTTCGAGGAAATCATCAATTAATGCAAATCAATGAGACTCATCCTGCATACTTACCATTACACTACGTCTTATTATTTCCTGATGGTCAGCTTGGATGGGAACCTGAGTTGAAGCAGTGGGATCCAGTTCAAAACATATCCTCAAGTAGACGCCTGACCATGTGTGAGTTTTATAGCTACCGTCTGTTTGAAAGACAGAACGAGTATTCTTCAATTTTGAGAGCGGGAAAGTTATTCCAGGAGTTCATAGTTGATGCTTGGGCAGCAATTGAGCAACATCGTTTGACATTCATCAAACTTAATCAACGAAAACTCCGCTCAGAGCTCTATCAGGGTCTTGCAGATATCGATGCATATGCCAGATGCGACCAAATTGGACAGCGCATGATACTTCCTTCATCTTTCACTGGCAGTGCACGTCACATGTTTGAAATATTTCAAGACTCGATGGCTATCACACGTTATAACCAGCACCCGGATATTTTTCTTACCATGACCGCAAATCCAAAGTGGCCAGAAATTACTTCGGCTCTACTGCCCAATCAAAAGGCTACCGACCGTCCAGATTTAGTCGCACGTGTATTTGAGTTAAAAAGAAAGGCTTTGATGAAGGAGATTGATGGCAATAATGTATTTGGAAAGAAAGTAGCACATGTATTTACAATTGAATTTCAGAAACGGGGTCTTCCACATATGCATGCTCTTTTCTTTCTTCGTGGACCCGATAAGATTCATACATGTGATCAAGTGGATAGAATTGTATGTGCTGAATTTCCTGATCCTGCTCAAGATCCTGCATTATTCGATACTGTGTCAAAATGTATGGTACATGGACCATGTGGTGCTCGGAATCCAAATGCCTCATGTATGGAAAATGGTAAGTGTACTAAGAAATACCCTCGAAATTATGCAGATGCAACAACCTTGGATCGTGATGGATATCCTATTTACCGTCGTCGTAGTAATGGGCATCTATATACTGTAAGGGGGCATCAGGTTGATAACCGAGATGTTGTGCCGCACAACAGGTATCTCTCAAGGCGCTTTAACTGCCACATTAATGTCGAAGTTTGTGCCGGGGTCAGATGTGTGAAGTACATTCATAAGTATATTTATAAAGGTCATGATCGGACCACAATGGTATTGGGCGCAGTAAATGAGATCCAACAATACCTTGATGCAAGATATATTGGACCACCTGAGGCTGCCTGGCGAATATTTGAGCATCCTTTGCATCAAGAGATTCCGTCAGTTCAAAGATTGATACTTCATTTACCAGGGCAACACCGTGTTATTTTTGATCCAGATGAAGATGTAGATGCAATAAGGTCTAGGGCTGAAAATGATAAGACAACTTTGACTGAATTTTTTACATGTTGCGCTTTACATGAGTCTGCACATGATCTCACATATCAAGAATTCCCCCAAAAGTTTGTGTGGCATTCGTCAACAAAGGTCTGGACTCCAAGACAATCTGGATATGCAATTGGCAGAATGTATTTTGCCTCCCCTAATTCTGGAGAGAGATTTTATCTACGGTTGCTACTAACAGTTGTTAAAGGGCCAACATCGTGGGAAAATTTACGCACATTCAATTCTATCGAGTACCCTACATTCAAAGCAACATGTATTGCAAGAGGTCTTCTTGAAGATGATTCCGAGTGGAGACAATGTCTTTCCGAGGCTTCAATTATGAAAACAGGATATCAATTACGAAGACTGTTTTGTATTATTCTTATCGAATGTGTGCCGATCGACCCCCTTGCATTATGGAATGAATTTTCAATGCACATTTGCGATGATCTTCCACATAAATTGCAAACTTTATTTGCAATTTCTACCCCAACTCAAGGCCAACTTGAAGATTATGGATTATTCCTTATCAATGAATTGCTTGAGGAGTACGGTAAGTGTCTATCCGACTTTCCACCAATGCCACTTCCTGCTGGAGATTGGAATGCAATTGTTGGCAATAGATTGTTGCATGAACATCAGGAACTTATAAATAAAGCGAAACAATTGGATGCACAAAAAGACATTGATTGCCTCAATGATGCACAACGCAATGCTTATTCAGCAATTACTTCATCAGTATTTGAAAACAAAGGTACTACATTCTTCTTGAGCGGCGGTGCTGGAACTGGAAAGACTTTTTTGTACAATGCAATAGCAACAATGTTGCGTAGTCTTGGAAATATAGTTATCACCGTCGCGTCTTCCGGTATTGCATCATTGCTACTTAGCGGAGGTCGGACTGCACATTCCACATTTCGTATCCCGTTAGATGTGCATGATACTTCAATTTGTAATTTTAGCAAGCAATCCATGCAAGCTCAATTATTCAGAAAAGCAAAACTTATAATATGGGATGAAGTACCTATGCAACATCGGCACTGTGTTGAGGCAGTGGATCGATCGTTACAAGATATGTGTGATAACCCCAGAGCATTTGGTGGTATTACTGTTGTTCTTGGTGGGGATTTCCGACAAATCTTGCCCGTCATACCAAAGGGGGTTCGAGAAGAAATTGTTGGTGCCTCATTGAGACGATCTGTATTATGGTGCTCTGTACAAGTTTTGATCTTGGATCAAAATATGCGGTTAAATAACTCATCTGTTGAGAATGCAAATTTTGCAAAATTTATTTTGGAGGTATTTTATTTCATGCCTAATTTAATTTTACTTGCTATTTTTATCTTAGCCATTCCTTCACTAAAATTATATCTATATGTATTAGGTTGGGACAAATCCTACAGAAGTGGTAGAACTTCCTTCTAACATATTCAGGTGCAAGGATTTAAACGAGTTAATACTTCGAATTTATCCACAGCTTCATATTGAGGGTGCCGTGACTCCGGCATACCTTACTGAACGAATAATTCTTTCTGCACGGAATGATGATGTTACTTTTATAAATGTCGCTGCATTAAACATTTTTCCGGGACAGAAGATTACGTATCAAGCTGCAGACAGTTTTTCTGAAAATGATGAAACCGATCCAACCATTATGAATAGATATCCAACTGAGTACATAAACTCTTTGGATCCTCCTGGGTTGCCACAATTTACACTTGAGCTTAAGGTTGGTTGTCCTATTATTTTATTACGAAATATTGCACCAAAAGACGGGCTCTGCAATGGCACTCGATTGATGGTTGTCAGATGTGCATCACGTGTCATTGAAGCTCAAATTTTAAATGGGGATAAAGCCGGTTGTTTTGTGTTTATTCCAAGAATATCTTTGTCACCATCGGCTACAGAATTACCTTTTCATATGACAAGAAGGCAGTTTCCTGTCCGTGTGACATATGCTATGACGATTAATAAAGCCCAAGGACAATCTGTAAAATTCGTTGGAGTTGATTTGCGGACCCCAGTTTTCAGTCATGGACATCTTTATGTTGCACTTTCAAGGTGCACATCTTTTGATCGTGTATGTGTCCTTCTTCAGCCCAACATAAATAACACAGTAAACATCGTTTACCCAGAAGTTCTGCTATGATTTCCAATGTATGATAAAAAATGTATGTAATTTTTTTAACTTTCTTTCTTTACATTGTTTTATTTATATTATTTGTTTAAATGATCTTTTAAAAAATTATTATCGATTGTTGTCTAACATGCAGGTATAGCATTATCATACGTTACCAAGCATTAAAATGTGGACCCACATTACCATATATGGCAGGGTAAGAAATTTTTTCCTTTACTACATTTCATTGCATGACTTAATAGTTTTCGGTATGCATTGTTTGATAAAATATTGGTTTGTATTTTTATATAGATAGATGATGATGCAGATTTGGCAAAAACTGTAAGTTTCTTATCATAATTCTACATTATATTTTTAATCTACTATGTTTGCATTAACATTTTTCTTCTCACAGGTTCTGTTACTTCAAAACAATCACATAAATGTCAGGCTACGGGGTTATATCGGATTTTGGTTTGATAAGGTATGCATACCATTACAAACATTCTCATTTTTGAAATTAAAAATTAGTGACTGTTTATTATTATTATTATTTCCAGCAAATTGCTAAACGAACTTTACAAGCAACGGCGACGAGTCACATTGAAGACAAAGCAATCTTCTTTTCCGAGGTAATATAAAAATCTTAGATTTTGTTTTTCAAAATATCCTGTTCATTGACCATCGAAATACCTTTTTTGTTATAGAAGTGGAAGATGGTTCTTGCCGAGCTTGCTTGGTTCCAGAAAGCACGACCTCCACCACTCCAACGAAAAAAGGTAAATAAATGTATAAATTTAAAATTTTCCATATTATCAAATATATATTAATTTTTCTAAGAATTTTATGTTCTTAATTTATCTAGGTTATTGCTCATCCCATTAACTCTCCACTTTGGATTGAGCTTGACACATCATCTTTTTATAATGTGATGATGAAAAGGTTTTTTGCTTAAACATGATGAAGGTAATAAAAGTGAGTTGTACAAAGTAATTAGATATTTCTTCGTTTCTAATTTTTCTATTCTAAGCTATGATTTTATTTTTTATTTTCAAGACACAAGGCCCTAGCTTCAGATGTAAATTTTGTTGGATTTAAATGCCTGTGTGCGCGATGGTGTTTTTGAAATTGGACTGCATGGTTGTTCAATCCAAAATGTATTTTTGTGTATATTTGTTCATAGTTAAGGGTTTTTTCTTTTGGCATATAGTTTAGGTTGTGTGATATTATTATAAGTCGATGTAAAAATATGTTGCCTAAAGTACTATTTTGGTTGAAACTATGATTTGGGGAAACCTCCCTTCATAATATCCATCCACAAAGTTTGTGCGGTCTTTTGGATTTTTATTTCCTTCTTTGTTTCATTTGGGAAGTTATGCCGATCTAATTTTTGTGGATTTTAGTGTCCGTATTTTTTGTTGGTTTTGTTGGTTCATTTGCAGGTTTACAAGGAGACTTTGTGAATTTTATTTGAGTTGTTGGGTTTTTCCATGCGAGGTCCCCATGAGCCATCTACCCCTCTTTTGGACACAGTCAATTACCCTGTCCAGATGAAGAATCTATATACTCATGTACTTCCTCTCTCTCTCTATCTCTCTCTCTCTCTTTTTCTGTTGTGAGCTGGTAGGCTCGCTAATGGGATTGTTTTTCTACTGGATTTGGTCAGGATTTGGAGCAATTAGCGTCAGAATTGAGGCTAGACATAGTTCACTCTGTATTGAAAACTGGAGGACATTTGAGTGCTAGCCTGGGGGTTGTGGAGTTAGCTGTTGCTCTTCATCATGGGTTCAACACTCCTGAGGACAAGATCATATGGGATGTTGGCCATCTGATCAGGAGAAAAAGAGGTGGAAAATTGAGATTTTTAATGATGTTTTTAGCCTGTATTGATCACATTTCCTGTTAGTTATTGGGTGCAATATTAACATGTATTACTTAGTTAAACTGTAAACACATCTTTTACTTTTTTGGCAATATTAACATGTATTGTGACAAAAAAAGTGACAGAAATAACATGTATTACTTAGTTAAACTGTAAACGCATCTGTTACTTTTTTGGCATGTGATCTTTGCAGTAATCTCGATTACTCTCACTGGTAACCTTCTCAGTTGGCTAAAAACACCTGCCCCAAACGACTGCCCCCAAACCTCGAGTAATCTCACAAGTAATCTCGCTTACCCCCTCCCCCATTTTTCAGTAATCTCGAGTGCATGTGCAGTTTGTTTCCAGCAAATGGCATAACCCGTGCCCTTTTAAAAGTTTCCTTTCAAAAAATCCAGTGAGAACAGTTTGCAAATAACAAAAAATCCAGTTTGAGTGAAAATGGAGTCTGATACTATGGCATGTGTTCAGTTCTGTATTTGGGTAGTGAAAATGTGTCCTCTAGAAATTTGGTTGTTTATTAAATGTCCAGGTGAGTGTTGTTTATTAGCTTTCTCTTTGGTTATTGACAGGCCAACATAAGATTTTGGTTGCTGGATAAGCTGGAACCATTGGGTCTCATTTGGGTGACAAATTAATGGAGAATGAAAAGAATGAGGTTGTTTTGTTGTGGTATTCTCTTCCAACGATAAAATTTAGATTCAGATATATCTGCTTCTTGACGCATTGGATATATGCATATAGAAATACACTTCTGCCTTTATTCAGACGGCTTAGTTTATAATTTTTGTGACATCGTTCTTACCATGGGGAAGTTGATCGACCATTCGTCCTTGAATCTGTTGATTTTGGAGGTAACATTAGGAAAAAAAGTGTTGAAAGTGCTTATCTTTATTTGCTTTGTCATTTTTTATGATTAGCTGGACACATGTATGTAACCTTTGCATATGTTGTGAGCCATATTCATTATTCATACCACTTTTTGCTTGCAGTTTCTCCCAATTTGTATTATTATCATTTAGTTTATTTTCCATGCAAGCTACTTATTGTCCTGGTAATTGTAAATGTAATAATTATCTATTCATATGTTGTTTCTCCTTAACATGTGCCCAGAATCGATCTTTATGATGCAGAGAGCAAGTAAAAATGCATGTGCATCTTGGTATTCATTGGATTTCATCGACTACATTGCTCCGTGGTGGGATGCCCTCATAATAGGAATTTTTAAGAATAGATTTCATGCAACATTGTACCAACATATTTCTTAATGATTGTTCAGTTATTTTTGTCTTAACCAGAAAACCATATGTGTATACATTTGCAAGACTATAGCATTGTTATCCACTTATCCAAATGAACAGTTACATTTGTTTCCCAGTAAATGATATAGGAACAAAATAAGAAATAACAAGAGAAAAAAGTCGTGGCAAGAACCACCATTGCTGCAAGAACCACCATTGCTGCAAGAACAAAATAATTATAGATGCACCACCGTCGCCTCCCCAGTTGATTTTTGCGATTTTTGGAGTTTCTGGGTATTTGCTGGGCCGCATTCTCAGGCATACTTTCCCACTTCGGCAAGTTTCTTAAGGTAACAAGCCTCAATTTTATATTTCATTGGTCTTTAATTTCCAAATGCATGCACGATATTTGTTTGAATGCCTGGCTGATTTTTTTGACCCTAATACAAAAAATCTGGGGCTTTGTATTTAATTCCTTGCAGCTTCTGTCAAAATATTGTTGTGGGTCGTTGTATTAGGTTCACACAAAAATCTTTTTTCTGGAAATTTTTGCTCTGAAATGTTATGTTTCAATTGTTGCTTGTTGTTGTTAGGTCCAATCTGTTATTAGGCTAGCAACAGATCCAAAACATTGTTATAAGAAAATATCAGATTGGCCAAAACAAATGCTTTTGTCAAACTGTTATATGTCCAAATGCAAAACATTGTTATAAGAATATATCAGTAAATATAGTATACTCTCCATATATATTGAGGACTACATTGCAGAAAATGTCCAGTAACAAAAAAAAGTCTATTCATAATTGCTATGGGATGATCGACAGTGTATTGTGCATGATATTGAGGACTACATTTATATGAAGGAGAGTATGCTAATATGCTTATATGTTTTCTTGAGCTAATATGCTTTCAGTTTCGTCTCACATAATTTCAGTCTTGAAGTAATTTCATATTAACACCATGATTTCAGTTTGTGTATCAATATTGAGGTAGTCATCAATATCATATGGAATTTTGGTTGCGTTAGTAACTTCAAGTAGCTTTTGTGTAGTCCTCAATTTCATGTTAACAACATGATATTGAGGACTACATAACATGTTGTCAAGTTCGGTTCTTCAATATTTAGGACTACTTAACATTATTTTAGCATGATATTTCAGTTTATGTATCAATAACATGATTTCAGCATGATCCTCATAAATTTCCTTCGCCTTCAGGAGGTCGCATTCGAAGCTCAAAATCAGCCGCGAATATGACAATGTCTCCTCTGAAGCATGTATCTTCAGTGAGTGATATAAGACAATGACCATGCTTTTGAGTTCAGTCAAGTGGCTACATTGTATTGTATGCTGATATATGTTTGTTTTTCTTCAGGAATTGGATGAGGGTACCAGAGAGGAGAAGAACACATTGATCGACAATGACGAAGAATGCAACCGGGCTTAAGCTGCTGCTGCTGTTGAGAGTGATGGGAGTTCAATGGATATGTTTTGGTTCTTGAAGCCTTGCACTTATTTGGTCAAATAACTGAGTCTATGTTTCTGATATTTGTACACTAATAAGGATCATAGGATGTCCAGCTGTTAGGATGTCCAGCTGTTAGGATGTCCAGCTGTTAGGATGTCACAGTGTATGTTTCTCTCAGACAGGAAGAAGAGCATACTGTTAGTAGCTTACATGGTTTTCATTTTGTTAGGGAAGTGATTATCAGGACTCATTCATTGTTTTATTGGATGTGTGGAAGTGTGTAATTCTTTACTCTCAAATTATATTTCGTAGGAAAATAAATTGTCACTATATGTGTTGTTAATTTGGGCTTGAGAATGATCTCTTGGGTTTAATTATTGTGCTGAAAATGGAATAAATTCATGGCGAATACAACCTTTATGAACTCGATGAAATTAGGATGTCAAAGTCCAGATTATCTCAGAGGAGGAAATTCTTTTCAGTTGAAAAAACAAATAATCCTATTTAAATTTACAGTTTCTTTCCTAACTAACATTATACCCTGGGTGCTGCTGTTTTTTGTACATAAGATGGCTTCTTCCTACCCTAAATATAGGATGCTGTGATGGCCAGTGGTTCATGTTCATCTACTTAAGTGGTTGGGTATTGATGTAAAGTAAGTCTACCCAACCATGTTTTTGGTCCTCAAACAAACAATTGGCCATATCGTTCAAGATTGCCAAGTAACCGAATGAATGCCTTTTTCTTATCCAACGGAAGCGTAATATCAAACTTTGTCCTTTCAACTATGTCAATAGGAACATTTGATTTATCACCTGCAAATAACAAAACAAAGCATTTTCATTTCTCACTAAACACATTTGAGAACAAATAGTTACTGGGCAAAGACAAGGTTAATCACACTACATGTAGCCGAGAGGTCGTAGAACATAACTTGGATATTTAATATTACATTTGATTACTATTTTTGAATTCTAGGACTGACTAGAACAAGTCCCAGTCATCAACAACGATCAGGATGCATTCACATCCTTTGCATCCAAGGGTCAAGTTTAATTCAAAAAATTGGGGGAATTTGACCTTCTGTTGGGAAAATCGAGAAGTTGAAATCTAGCCAGCATTTGGCCATGTCTCCCCCCCCCCACTTTTTTGTTTTTCTTTGGTTTTCAAACCCTCCACACAATCACTACATTTGTGCAAAATACCGCACATTTCCCCTTTTTGCAAAAAAATCCTCACATTTCACTTTTAACCCCCACACCCTACACACATGCCCACACTTATGAACTTCACCCCTTTATTTTCATGTGTTTCTATTTTGGACCGGGTTAAAAAATTTTCCCCACTCCTAAAGACGCCTGCGCCGAAGCTAGATTTTTGTTCGTTTAGATTTTGGAGTGTGAAATAATGTTTGGGGAGAAGAAAGATTTTAAGGGGCACGCCGAAGCCGCCCAAACCGAAGCTAGATTTTTGTTCATTTAGATTTTGGAGGGGAAATAATTTTTGGGGAGAACATAGATTTCGAGGCGATATCATAAATAAACGGTGCCTGAGGGCGAGGGTTATGCGCTGAATGAGCCCGCGTCGAAGCTAGATTTTTGTTCATTTTGATTTTGGATGGGGAAATAATTTTTTGGGAGAACAAATATTTTGAGGGGATATCTTAAATTGGATTGGGTGTTTTGTACATTTTTGTTCAACTGAATGGCCTGCGTCAGCTAAATTTTCTTCCGCTAATTTGTTGTTTCACGCTGAAGGAGGGTGCCCGCCAAATTTTTTGCCGCTACTTTGTAGTTTCGTGACGAAGGTGCCTGGTGGGACCGAAAAGGTGCTCTCTCTCAAGTGCAAGAGTCCGTACAAGTAGTAAAATCTGGGAGTCCAGATGTCGAATCCACGGGAAGAAATCTGTTGCAACCACAATTCAAATCAAATAGAAAACTATCGGAAAGAGACTAAACACTTCAACAGTGATGGCGATGGTGTGATGTGAACACGTGAACAAAATAAACATAGAAAATCGTGTATGAAAATACCTATAAAAAGTTTGCACATGGTATGGGTTCGTTAGGATCAATGATTCGTATTAATTTGGTTGATGAATATATCACAATGAATTCTCTTTTTGAGAGCAATTCACCGGGAAAAATATCCAATATAACTCAATGAATTCTCCTTTTGGGAGCAATTCATCGGAAGATGCCCTTTTGGGGGTTCAAGCAAAATATTCAAAAAGATCGTCGCTAAAGCTATAATACGATATGAAACTCTCTTTTGGAGAGATCAAAACTACGGTATGAAACTCCCTTTTGGGGAGATCAAAACTCGCCCTTTTGGGGCGATCATCAACTAAATTAATTCTTTTGGAATCTAAAAAAGTCGATTTACGAACAACGATTACAATTTTAGCGACGTTAAACGATTTAGCACAAGGAATTTCAACCAAATAAACACGAATAATATCCCCTAACTACTCCATACCATGCACAACAGAGATTTAGCTACACATCATGCGAAAATAAACAAGTTTCATAGCAAAATACGTTAAGATTATATCAAAATACGGAAGAAAAAGCATCAAATAAGGAGTTTAAGTTAAGAATTCATCACCAAATATCCTTGAAAATACATCAAAACTCTCTGGAAATAAGAAAATAGCCTCTGGAATTTTACAGAATTTTTCAGAGGGGAAATACGGCTTCTAGAGCCTCCAATACGCCCAAAATACGCCCCAAACTGCTTGAATACGCTCAAAAAACCCTAAATACGCTTAAATATAAATCATTGCGGGTTTACTGTGCTATCGGGTTCAAAACCCGCATCAAAACCATACACGAACGCATCTGGGCCGCTCATCCAGATCGGATCAAACTGTGGCCGTCCGATCAGCTTTCAAAAATGCGGGATTAAATAAGAGCTCGCCACGTGTCCTTGGATTATCGGATCTTACATACTCTGCGCCCGCTACGTTTCGAATCCAGATCGGAATTGCTTCGACCCGTCGGATCGTGATCTTGCGCTTCAAAATGGGCCACGTCGCCCAAAGTAAATCCGCAGCTCCTCTCAAATCGCTTCGTGCGATGGCCGTTCGATCGAGCGTTCGACAGCCTGGATCTCGCCACGTCGCCCGACAAAATCGAAAGCTGCCGCCTGCTTTGCATGCACTTCTCTAGTTTGTGGCCGTTGGATCGAAGGTTGGCCGAAGCGGATGATGCCACGTGGCCCTCGCGGCGCATGCAAATCACGGGCTTCGTTCGCTTCTTAATTTAAAACGCGGGGCGCACGTGGTCCATTGGATTTAGATCGGACCGCTGAGAGCCATCCACGTCGCCCGCTTCGTTTAAGGATTCTTGCCCATCGGATCGTAGATAGACGGCTACAAATGGTCCACGTCGCCCGTATAGATCAGCCTTCATCGCGCGTCATTGAGATTATTGGTGACCGTTGGATGAAGCTGGAGTGCGTGGATCGTCGACACGTGGCGGCTTCAGATTGGATGAGCGTATTTAAATACGTATTTCCAATGTATTTCTCCATTTAATTGGTATTCTGCATTCAAAAATTCACAGTAATTAGCACAGATCTCAGAAAAATACAAATAAATAGTCGTTGGAATCGTGAGATCGAGACGGTGCTAGGAAAAATATAAAAAGTGCAGAAATACTTCGTTATTTACTGTTTTGTGCTCAAATAGTGTGTTTTCTCTAATAAACAAATGTGTAGAAAATACGTATGTACTAGAGACCAATATAGAATCATATGAGCACAAAATAGGGCTAAATGGGGGGTCAAATACGCAATATTGAACCCAAATCACACCCCCCAACTAGCGATTTGCTAGTCTCTAGCAAAAAGAGCGATAAATACGGATGAATAGTAAAACAATAAGTTCCTTCAAATTGCTCATGGCATGGCTCAATAAAACGTATTCCAACATGATCTTGACCATCAATATACACATCCATGAACAAAATCAATCACATGATATTTTCTCTAATTTAGTATGAATAAATAACATACAAGCATCGTTTTGCACAAGCGAAAGTATAACACGTCGTTCTATCCTAGTTTTCTTGTTTCCAAGGAATTGGCCCATCAAAATAATCGTTCAAGACATGGGTATTGAAGTTGCTTAGTATATTCACTATTTCTTTTCTTTTATTAGTTCCGCGTAACGCGCATCAAGCAACATTCGTAGAAAAAAGTATAACTTGGATCTCTCCATCAAATGAGTGAGGTTCCGGTCAATGGCTCCCAAATCAGGCGATAATAGGGCATTAGGCCAAAAAGGACCCCTCGGACTGTACTACTCGAGCCAACCAAGTTATTTATTAGTGACATACTTCTTCATTCATTTTTTCTTTCATTCATTTTTTCATTCTTTTCATTCTTTCTTTTTTTTTGTAAGCAACTCAAAACCCATCAACATGAATATAAACATTAATAACAAAGGCCAAATTCCTCTTCAACTTGAAAACTTTTCTAAAAAATCGTGTATACTTAAGCTTTTTCATAACATTAGCATGCATGAGATAAATTCAAATTATTTCGAGATATTAATCACGGAAATTGAAAATTTTCATGAATAGCATATTAAAAGTGATTCCATGAAGGAAAAATTAATTTAATCAAGCCATAAACAATTTTTAGAACTCAATTAACGTATAATCATCCGTATTTGAGGCATATGAATGAGTTTTAAAATGATGAGATTTGGTGATTTATTCTTCTCAAAAAAAATCCTAAGGTCTCATACACACCCCCCAACTAAAGATGGACATTGTCCTCAATGTCGGAAGAGGTACGAGTTTATTCAAGCAAGCAACCTAGAAAGCATATAAAAACTACACTACTGGAAAGAACACACCGTGATCAAATGGCGGATCCCGAATCTTTGATGGTGGAGGAAGTTGTTCAATTTGCTCCTTGCGCTCCTCGGCGATTATTCTTCCTCCAACGACTAAACTGGATCCCAGCAACGTAACTCCCAGTATCTCTATAAGATGTCCACCTATATCCTGCAAGAGATGAGTCACGTCAATCCATTTTAGTTTAAAATTCTTCGAAATAAAATTATTCCAGATGTAGTCATCAAAATAAGTGAAATGAATTAAAGCAAGTTGACGACTACTCCCTGAAAGATTTGCACTACTCTCTGTACGATGCTCGATCAATGGGGAGAGGGATAAATGATTTTGGGACAAAACTGGAGGAGGGAATGGTTCTGACTCCATGGCGATAATCTCAAAACCCTTTTCCCTAGCTGTCTCCTCCTCTCGTTCATCCAAAATTGCTAGCTCGTCCTCTCTTTTGCACACACTTTCTGCCATGTGGATATTTTTATTCGTGTCATCAACGTGACATGGCTCGCTCGATATTCCTGCAATAGAAGATGAACTCGTATTAGTTTCTTTAAATTGAGTTTCAAAATAATTATTTTCTTCTAAGCAAGCGGCAATCAAATTAAGATCTTCAATAGATTTTTGAATCTGCCGACTTCGAGCAAGGAAATTCTCCTGGACTTGATGGGATGTGGCCTCCTGTGTCTGAATAGTCTGGTAAGCTTCCTCTTTCAAGTATTGCAAAGGTACGTCTACGCTTTGCTCTTCTTGATCGAGGCACGAAGGCTCCGTTGAATCGCTCTCTGAAGTCTCTTCCACGGTTTCTTCGTTTTCTTGCAGAGACTCCATGTATTCCCACGCCACTATCGGCATCATGCTTCCCAATAATTCCTGCAGCTGTGGATGTAGTCCATCTAGGAAGAACGCCATAAGCTCTTCATTTGTGTACCCATGCTGCGGATAGCTCGATATTAGGTCTGTGAACCTCCTCCAGGCCTGAAAGAAAGTTTCACAGTCAGTTTGATTAAAATTGACAATTTTGAGCTTCTCCATTCTATGTTTGTGTGCATTAGCATATCGTGCATCATAAAGATCGTTTGTGCAATAGAAGTTCATATATTCCATTTTGAAATAAGATAAAATAAAATAAAAAAAAAGTTTATGTACAGTAAAGTGGAAAGATCTCACCGAAGGTCCTCTAAATGAAATAAACCGTAGTCACAAACCATTCCTCCCCGGCAACGGCGCCAAAAACTTGATGGGACCGGAAAGGTGCTCTCTCTCAAGTGCAAGAGTCCGTACACGTAGTAAAATCTGGGAGTCCAGATGTCGAATCCACGGGAAGAAATCTGTTGCAACCACAATTCAAATCAAATAGAAAACTATCGGAAAGAGACTAAACACTTCAACAGTGATGGCGATGGTGTGATGTGAACACGTGAACAAAATAAACATAGAAAATCGTGTATGAAAATACCTATAAAAAGTTTGCACATGGTATGGGTTCGTTAGGATCAATGATTCGTATTAATTTGGTTGATGAATATATCACAATGAATTCTCTTTTTGAGAGCAATTCACCGGGAAAAATATCCAATATAACTCAATGAATTCTCCTTTTGGGAGCAATTCATCGGAAGATGCCCTTTTGGGGGTTCAAGCAAAATATTCAAAAAGATCGTCGCTAAAGCTATAATACGATATGAAACTCTCTTTTGGAGAGATCAAAACTACGGTATGAAACTCCCTTTTGGGGAGATCAAAACTCGCCCTTTTGGGGCGATCATCAACTAAATTAATTCTTTTGGAATCTAAAAAAGTCGATTTACGAACAACGATTACAATTTTAGCGACGTTAAACGATTTAGCACAAGGAATTTCAACCAAATAAACACGAATAATATCCCCTAACTACTCCATACCATGCACAACAGAGATTTAGCTACACATCATGCGAAAATAAACAAGTTTCATAGCAAAATACGTTAAGATTATATCAAAATACGGAAGAAAAAGCATCAAATAAGGAGTTTAAGTTAAGAATTCATCACCAAATATCCTTGAAAATACATCAAAACTCTCTGGAAATAAGAAAATAGCCTCTGGAATTTTACAGAATTTTTCAGAGGGGAAATACGGCTTCTAGAGCCTCCAATACGCCCAAAATACGCCCCAAACTGCTTGAATACGCTCAAAAAACCCTAAATACGCTTAAATATAAATCATTGCGGGTTTACTGTGCTATCGGGTTCAAAACCCGCATCAAAACCATACACGAACGCATCTGGGCCGCTCATCCAGATCGGATCAAACTGTGGCCGTCCGATCAGCTTTCAAAAATGCGGGATTAAATAAGAGCTCGCCACGTGTCCTTGGATTATCGGATCTTACATACTCTGCGCCCGCTATGTTTCGAATCCAGATCGGAATTGCTTCGACCCGTCGGATCGTGATCTTGCGCTTCAAAATGGGCCACGTCGCCCAAAGTAAATCCGCAGCTCCTCTCAAATCGCTTCGTGCGATGGCCGTTCGATCGAGCGTTCGACAGCCTGGATCTCGCCACGTCGCCCGACAAAATCGAAAGCTGCCGCCTGCTTTGCATGCACTTCTCTAGTTTGTGGCCGTTGGATCGAAGGTTGGCCGAAGCGGATGATGCCACGTGGCCCTCGCGGCGCATGCAAATCACGGGCTTCGTTCGCTTCTTAATTTAAAACGCGGGGCGCACGTGGTCCATTGGATTTAGATCGGACCGCTGAGAGCCATCCACGTCGCCCGCTTCGTTTAAGGATTCTTGCCCATCGGATCGTAGATAGACGGCTACAAATGGTCCACGTCGCCCGTATAGATCAGCCTTCATCGCGCGTCATTGAGATTATTGGTGACCGTTGGATGAAGCTGGAGTGCGTGGATCGTCGACACGTGGCGGCTTCAGATTGGATGAGCGTATTTAAATACGTATTTCCAATGTATTTCTCCATTTAATTGGTATTCTGCATTCAAAAATTCACAGTAATTAGCACAGATCTCAGAAAAATACAAATAAATAGTCGTTGGAATCGTGAGATCGAGACGGTGCTAGGAAAAATATAAAAAGTGCAGAAATACTTCGTTATTTACTGTTTTGTGCTCAAATAGTGTGTTTTCTCTAATAAACAAATGTGTAGAAAATACGTATGTACTAGAGACCAAATAGAATCATATGAGCACAAAATAGGGCTAAATGGGGGGGGTCAAATACGCAATATTGAACCCGAATTAGTGCCCACGACAAATTTGTTATTTCGCGTCGAAGACGCTAGTGTCGAATTTGTTGTTCCGCGCCGATAAATATTTCTATGCTAATTTGTTGTTCTTTTAAATTTTGGTTGCGGAAATAATTTTTTGGGATCAAAAATTTCGCGGGAGAAAATCTTAACTGAACCGTGCCCGCGGGCACGGGGTATGACTAGTGTGTGTGTGTGTGTGTGTGTGTCTATATATATATATATATATGATCACAGATACATGAGTACCAAATACATCCATATCTACATGTACATCCACAAAAAGTGATCAAAAATACATGCATCACCCATACAACAGTACTCAAAATGAATCAAAATCCATACAGACACTCAAAACTCTCAACCCTAAGGAAAAATCTAGGTCAAAGATGAGTGTCCCTATCAGCAGCAGTCTCTGGATCAATCGTGGAATCCTCGGGAGGAGGTGCAGCAGCAGCAGCAGAAGAGACATCCTAAGGAGCAGTAACACCAGGATGCTCCACAATCTCAGTGACGGTAGGTGGAAGAGGCTGAGTAGGCTGAGGTGGAACAAAGGATCTGAGATGGTCAGGAAATGGGATTCCCTGATGTTGGAACATCAGAAAGAACAACTTATACAAACCAGAAACCTTCTCATCTAAAAGGTCACGAGAGGGTGCAGTTGAGGTGGAAGGCTGATCAGCTAGAGGAATGGTGGATGACGAAGGAGCAGAAGTAGATTGCCTCTTCTTAGATGCTGGCTGCAGAGCCAAAGAGGACTTCGACTTTGCAGAAGCATCTAGGAGAGGACCAAGAGGCAAAGGTTCGAATGGAGTCAAATCAATACCAAAATGAAGAAAAACAAGGGTAAGGAGACCTCCATAATGGATGTGAGCGGAGGCAGTAGTAAACTCGACCTTGTCCATCCGATCAAGGAGGACACCTGCCCAGTTCACTGCCATACACGAGAAGATAGCATACATGCAACGGAGGATCTCCTGAGAGGGCTGATCTGAAGAGCCATATTTTGTCAAGATGTTGGACTTCACCACAAGGTGAACAGCCCAACCTCTACCCGTGAACATGGAGGCCCTGACTCCAGAAGAAAGGAAAGTGGCGATCACACGGAACATGTCCTGAAGGACATTCTGGTCAAGATCACCAACATCAGAAATGTAGATGTCAGCATGAAAGGAGCCAGTGGAGGGGATCCTAAGGATGGTCCCTAAGAGAGTAAGGTCAAGATGGATATGGGTCTCCTGAACCACAGTGTCAATCACTCCTGTGTCAACATATTCACCGCGAATGCGGTTGGAATAAAATAATTTGACCAGGAAGGGATAGGCACGTGGGAGTCGATATGAGAGTATCAAAAGAGATCACCCAAGTGGGTAGACGAGAGAATCTCTGAGAGTCTCTCGGCAATAAAGGCCTGATATAGAATAAATCACTCACGAAGGAGCTTGATCCCAAGCATGGAATGGAACTTTACCAGACAAGCGTCGTCGCGGCAAATAGGGATAAGAGGATCAGAAGGAGGCACGCCAGGATTTTGGCCATGTGGAGAATCGGAATTAGACTCAAAGTGGGTGTGAGCAGCCACCCGAGCATCTTCAGCTTCAGCGATAGGCTCGTTGATGCGAACACTAGCGGGCTTACGCGGACGCTTCACAAGAGGTTCAGTTTCAGAGGAGGAAGAAAAGGAATAGGAACCTGAAGTGTCAGAAGAAGGAGGGGCAGCGTTCTTGGTGCGGGCATTGTGGGGTCGTTTGGTTTTGGCAATGGTCGGCTTACGAATCCTAGTACGTTTAGAGCAACAGCCTTCCCCTTGGTTTTGGGTGCCATTGCACAATCAATCGAAGGAAACGAAAAAAAATAACCGCACGAATTGAATTGACACAAGAGAGAACGATACCTAATTGGTGATGAACGACTAAGAAGGAGATAACCGACCAAGCAATCAAACGATCGGAGGAGGGATCAGAGAGTGAAGCTTTGAATAAGAGAGAAAATCGACAGCTATAGTGGATTTTGAAACGAGGAAGACGAGGGAAGTTCGTCGGATGAGAGAGAAACAATCTGATATTATCGACGGCCCTCGATGTTATAAGAAGGGTTCCAAAGTATCTGGGCCGTTGGATCAAAAAATCAACGGCTCAGATCAAGTTATCGAACCGCCACAGCAGTTGACAGTCGACTGATGAACAGTTGTCAGTCGACTGGACGATAAGATAGAAATAAGTTTGGGTTGACAGACAGTCGACTGTTGGGTAATTCACAGTCGCTTGTCGGAGAGACAGTCGACTGTATCTTACACATCAGTCGACTGATTGAGAATCAAAAATATGATGATATAAAACAGAGAACTCTGAAGATTTAGACAAGCGCCTGATAACCAAAATGCAGTCGCCTGTCGAACAGACAGTCGACTGTAAAATCATTTTCAATCGCTTATGCGAAAAATACATTCTGCTGTATGAGAAAATAGAGTTGGGCAGTCGATTGTCGAAAGAATGGAAGTCGTCTGTCCTGGTCCAGAAATGCACAGTGAGGTTAAAATCCAGATGATAGAGACATATCACCCTAGGATCTATACTCTAACACAAATCTAATCACGAAATCAATATCAAAATATTATCAATTAACGTACAAAACTCTTAAATCAATCCAAACGATCGAAATCATCAAAATCTCAAATCTTAAAACAAATATATGTTAAAAATATAACTTATCAACCGAAGAGAAGTAAAATGATGATATGAGTTCAAACATGATATAACATGAAAGTATGAACTCATATAATTCAGATTCACCCGTAATCCCTAGTTCTCCATGCAACCTCACAAATGAATCTTCTTTAAGAGGTTTAGTGAAGATGTCGACGATTTGTTTTTGGGTTTCAATGTACTCTAAGATGATGCCCTTCTTAGCTACATGATCATTAATAAAATAGTGTCTCACATCTATGTGTTTGGTACGAGAGTGATGTACCGGATTCTTGGAAAGACAAAAATCACTTTGGTTATCAACCATGATAGGGCAAGTATCACAATTGACACCATAGTCCTTAAGAGTGTGTCTCATCCAAAGAACTTGTGCACATGCAAGACCCGTGGCAATATATTCCGCTTCAGTCGTGAACAATGATACCGAGTTTTGTTGGAAAACCAAGAAACTAGGGAATTTTCTAGAAAATGGCAAGTGCCACTAATACTTTTTCTATCGGATTTGCATCCGGCAAAGTCGGCATCACTATATGAGATTAACTCATATGTGCTAGACTTAGGGTAAAGTAACCCATAATCTAGTGAATGATTGAGGTAACGAAAAATTCGTTTAACCGCAATCAAGTGTGACGCTTTAGGTCTAACGTGATATCTAGCACACAGGCATACAGAAAACATGATATCGTGCCTACTAGCAGTGAAGTAAAGCAAGCAACCGATCATACCTCGGTATAGACGAACATCTACATCTTTTTTGTTTTCATCATTGTGTAGATGGGTCGTTGTACTCATGGGGGTTCTTTTGTTTGAAGATGATTCCATCCCGAATCGCTTGATGAGCTCCTCGGTGTACTTGGTTTGATGTATGAAAGTCGCATCCTTCATTTGTCGAGTTTGAAGTCCAAGGAAGTAGTTGAGCTCAGCCATGTGGCTCATTTCGAATTCATCCTTCATAGACTTAGAAAATTCTTGTCAAATGTTAAAGTTAGTAGAACCATATATAATATCGTCTACATAAAACTTGAATTAAAAGAATGTCATTTTCATAATCCTTAATAAAACTTGTTGAATCAACCTCACCCATTTTAAAACCTAGATCCAAAAGAAAGGTTTTGAGTCGATCATACCAAGCTCTAGGAGTTTGTCTTAACCCATATAACGCTTTCTTAAGTTTGAAAACATGGTTGGAAATTTTTCAGGTGTGAAACCGGGCGGTTGAGAAACATAAACTTCTTCATTAACAATTCCATTTAAAAATACACTTTTAACATCCATTTGAAATAATTTAAAATTCATATGAGATGCAAAAGATAAAAAAATCTAATAGCTTCTAATCTAGCTACGGGGGCAAAAGATTCTTCAAAATCGATACCTTCTTCTTGCCGATATCCTTGAGCTACTAACCTTGCTTTGTTCCTTGTGATGACCTCATTCTCGTCGGTCTTGTTCTTAGAGATCCATTTGGTCCCAATCATTTGGTGACCACTTGGAAGAGGAACGAGCTCCCATACTTCATTTCTCTCAAATTGCATGAGCTCTTCTTCCATTGCAATTATCCAAGAGCTATCTTGACATGCTTCTTGGATGTTCTTTGGCTCAATGGTAGAGACAAATGTGCAGTGATAGAATTCTTCAATTCTTGACCTCGTTCGAACACCTACACCAATATCTCCAATAATTTGGTCATGGTGGTGATTACGAATGGTAGGGTAAGCTTTGAGAATCCCTGCATCACTTGGAACATCTTCAACAACTTCATTAGTATTGTTAGTCTCAATAATAGAGTCATTGTTTTTAACATTACTAAGAGAATCACACAAAACCTCTACAATACCATCAACCACATTAGGAAAGTCAAAATCTTCATAAAATAATACGTGTAGTGATTCCTCAATCGTTGAAGAGGTTTTGTTGTATATCCGGTAGGCTTTGCTACGTGTGGAATATCCAATAAAAATTCCTTCATCGGATCTTGGCTCAAATTTATCTAAGTTACCAAAGGTGTTCTTGATAAAAAAATTTGAACCAAAAACACGAAAATAATTAACTTGTGGTTTCTTGTCATAAAATAACTCAAAACAAGTTTTGTTCGTTCGGGGTCTCACTAGGATCCTATTGAGCACATAACATGCTGTGTGCACTGCCTCTGTCCAAAATTGTAGTCTAAGATGACTATCATAGAGCATGGTATGGGCACACTCAATAAGAGTCATATTCTTTCTCTCTACAACACCATTTTGTGGTGGTGCACAAGGAAAAGAAAATTTGTGAGTTATCCCGGTGTCATCACAAAACTTTGTGAAAGACTCATTCTCAAATTCTCCTACATGATATCTACAAATAGTGATAATGGTGGATCCTAAGAAATTTTGAATCTTCATTGCAAATACGGTAAACTCTTCAAAGGCTTCATTCTTATTTGTTAAGAATGAAACCCAAGTAAATCTAGAGAAGTCGTCAACGACAACTAATCAATAGTGAACATTACCTAAAGAGGCGGTTCTAGTTGACCCAAATAAATCTAGATGAAGTAATTCTAGGGGCCTCTTAGAAGTTATGCCTTCTTTAATTTTAAAAGATGATTTACTAAGTTTACCTCGTTGACATGAATCACAAAAGTTTTTCTTACTAAAAGCAATTTTAGGAAAACCTTTTACTAGATCATGCTTAGCTAACTTATATACGTGCTTAAAATGAACATGACAAAAACGGTGATGCCATAATAGTTGTTCATTTCTATTAGCAACTAAGCAATGTTCTACAGTTTTAGGCAAGCTCAAATAATAAATATTTTTACGCATAATACCGGTAAATATAACATGTGAATCAAAATCAATAATTTCACACATACCCTCTCCAAAGTTAACCTTTTAACCTTTGTCACAAAGTTAACTAGTGGAGATAAGGTTATGACATAAACCACTAACTAAATAAACATTAGTAATAAGTGGTTTGGAAGGATTACCAACTTTTCCTACTCCAATGACGGTTCCCTTTTGTTTACCTCCAAAAGTGACCGTTGCACCATCTTTGATGCTAATCACTTCGGAGAGTAATGAGGAATCTCCCGTCATTTGCTTGGAGCAACCATTGTCGAGTATCCATCCTTTTCTTTTAGAGCCAATATGTCTTTTATTGCTCTCTTTCTTTTTCTTGGGTACCCCGGGTTCATCGATGTCGGAATTACTCTTTCGGAGACTGGATCTTCCCAGACCATGAAACACATGTGGGCACTTTCACCCTTCTCATCATCGGATTCGCTTAATGAGTCTCCACTTGAGTCATCGAATGTATCGACAAGTCCTTTATTCTTATCTTTCTTGCACTTGCCGGACTTGTGGTACTTCAGAGCCTTCCACTTCTCTTTGTTTCGGAGCATCGGGCAATCCTTCTTGATGTGCCATAGCTTATTACACTTAAAACAAAGAGAGGAAGTGTTATTAGTAGAATCAAATTTATTCTTGGAGGGAAATGTACCTTTGCGAAAGAAGCGTTGGAACTTCTTCGCCATTAAGCCATCTCCTCCAAGTCCATCTCATTTTCTGATTCTTCACTATCGGAGGATGAAGAATTAGCTTTGAAATGCTAATGCTTTCTTCTTGGCCTCCGAAGGGTTCATCATAGTTCTAATCTTCAATCCGTTCTCCCGTCTTACATCGTAAGACATGAGAGTACCGATGAGATTTACGACTGTATAATTCTTCATGTCGTTGACCTCCTCAATGGCGATGGCTCTTAGTTTCCATTTGGAGGTCATTCTCATTATGATCTTTCTCGCAATCTCTGGTTGGGTGTAGGTTTTCCCAAGCGCTTCCAGTTCATTGGTGATGTCGGTAAAACATCCGTACATCGTCGCTATGCTCTCATTGTCCTGCATGTGAAACATATCGAAATTTTGCACAACAACATATAGTTTGGAAAGTTTTACCTTATTCGTTCTCTTATGGGTAATGACTAGATGGTTCCAAATTTGAATGCACTCTTACAAGTGCATACCTTGTTGAACTCATCTGGGTCCAATGCACAATGAAGAGCGTTCATTGCCTTGGCATTGTTGACTTCGGCGGACTTCTCGGAAGGCGTCCATTTGTCATAATCCTCTTCGGATGGTTTGACGTATTCATTGTGGAGGGTTCTCTAAAGAGAAGCACTCCTTAGGAACGTCTCCATCCGGCATTTCCAATAGCCGAAATTCGTGCCATTGAAACACGGAGGACGAACCGTTGATTTTCTTTCGAAGACGGTGGAGGCTCCATCACGGTCGTGATTGTTGTACGAAGTCGGTGGAGGAACGTTGTTGTTATTGGATGACATAGCTATAAACCAGTGCTCTGATAACAATTGTAAGGTCCCGGGCTATGAGGAAAACACTAGAAGGGCGGTTGAATAGTGTCTATACAAATTAAAATGATAGTTACACCAAATGAAATTCCTAACCAAAAATTAAGTGCGGAATGAAAATTAATCCTAAAATGAAACAATACAAATGCAGAGATGTTTCAAGGGTTCGGATTGCCCAAGTCAACTCCCGACTTGTTCCCGGTAATCATACGTCCCTTCCACCCGGATACCACTAGATACTCAAGTTAGAACCCTAACTTGAGATTTCATTAATACCCACTTGTAGCAACCCTATAAGTGAAATCGAAGTACACTCGATTGACCTTGACTCCCACAACTTGGGAGCAAGCAAACCACTCTCATAACCCGAGAGTAAATCAAATAACGAAAGTTATGAAATATGAAATAAACAACACTTACAATCACATATGCCTTGAAGTAAAACTTGAAAGAGAGTGTGGTGTGTGTTGAATGACTCTCTTGAAAGAGATGAAAGCCATTTCTCTTTACTGCACCAAATGGTTAGAAGATTTCTCTTTGGTTCTAGATTGGAGAGCAAGAGATTGAAAGATAGGAATTCTAGGGCTTTAGGATTTTGAGAGCTTTGATCTTGGAAGATTGAAAGCTTGAATGTTTGAGTGAGTTGCTAACAAATGAGTAACCTCTCAATGGAACAGTAGACGCTGCCTTTATAGGTTTCTCAAGACCCTCAAACAGAATTTCCAAAAGCCCCTTTGAAATTCGTGGAGAAAAACTCAACGGATATAATTTGCACACGCGGCAGTCGACTGTTGAACAAAACACAGTCGACTGTTGTACTGTGTCAGAGGGTAGGTGAGAATTCAAATGGTAACTTACCATGTGGACAGTCGATTGATGAAGAGAAGACAGTCGACTATAATTCCTTCTAGGGGCAACTGGCCGCAATCTGGGTAAGTTGAGAAAGTCTCAGAAAAGTCTGGGAAGACAGGACATGCGACTGATGAAGAGAAGTCGGTCGATTTTTAATCCAACATGTGACTGTAATTCCTTCTATAGGCGACTGTTACAAACACTGATATTTTCCAGAGAGTTGAGGCTACAGAGAAGCTCAAAGACAGATGACTGTTGAAGCATTGACAGTCGACTGTGCCATTGGACAGTCGACTGTAAATACAACATCAGTCGACTGGCACTAGAATACTAAATATTTCAGAGAGCATGTCCTGCAGAAGAATCATGGACAGGCGACTATTGAAGCATTTACAATCGACTGGTCCTTGGACAGGCGACTGTAAATACAACATCAGTCGACTGGCCAGATCAAACTGAGAATGATCTTGGGCTGAAGATAGACATGCGACTGATTAACAAATCACAGTCGATGTCTCTTGGAAAGGCGCCTGTGAAATATACAGCAGTCGCCTGATAGAGTGAAAGCTCAGAAAGACCAAAAATCAACTGATTAAGTATGTGCATAACAGGCGACTGTAGAACAAAACACAGTCGACTGTTTTAAGATAGGCGACTATAAATCTTTCAGCAGACGACTGTTGAAATCATAATATGCACATTCTTGATAGAAATGAATCGGAGTCTAAGGAAAGTTGATCTATTGATTTCTTAAGACTGAAATGAAAATGTGTGCGCGCTCCAACATAGTTCTACTTCTAAGCAACATACTAGAAGAGAAAAAGAAGATTACATTTGTAGAACCCTCTCTTCTATCCCGTATGAGCTTGAAGTCTTCTAGGAGCTTCAATCACCATCTTTGATCATCCAATCCACTTCTTCTTGATTTCATTGATCTTTGAGTGACATCCATTGCTAATTAATCTTCAAGATATGCTTAGACAATGGATTAACTGTAAATAGACGATTAGTCACAAGTATTTATGTTTGCTCATCATTAAACCAAGTAGGGAGAAGTCCAATACTCAACACGTAGTGTTCCTCTAGACCTTACGAGCAAGAGTCTCCTGCACCCTGAGCTCAGCAACGAGAGCTTGCAGGTTGGGCATGGGAGTCTCTGGAGACAGGCCAGCGAAACGGCCCTCCTCCATAACATGGATGACATGCGCTCTGATGGGTCCCCCAGTAGTCTCCTTCAGTTCAGGGGGGCATTAAAGAGGATGATAACGTGGATGGTGATGAAAATGTTGTGGAGGTTGCTGATGATGAGAGCCTATGTAATAGAAATTGTCACACGGCCTCTTCCTCTAGCGCCAAACTATTAATGTCAACTATCTCGCAGGGCCCATGCCGACCCTCGAAGGCAAGTATTCGCATAACAATTGAGCCCGATCAGGCTGGTTTTACTGAGTTAATGGGAGAGATCCTTCGATGCCGACTAAAACAGATAGAACACACGTTAGAGAAAACAGAGGGGGAGGCCCTCTGATTCAATTCTGATGCTTAAGTTAGCGTCAAGCAAAGGAAGGAGTGAGCATGGCTAAAGATAGTCGTCTCTAAGGTTTGAGAGATGTGGAATACTATGGTTTTAAGATGGATATTTGGGTATCAGATTAGGCGTACCTGACGAAGAGGGTTTCTGCCATATTTATAGAGTCGGGGGATGGGTTGGCTATATCAGCAAACCCAACACGTCCATCAGTAACAAAACCGCCAGGGCATTCGTCGGGACAAGGATTGCCCACTGTAACCATCCCCAGAAAAAGGTGATTGTGTGCCACCTTAAAAAGTGGGTGCACGTCTTCCCTGTTAAATATGTCCACACGTCGTCTGTCAAGCCAGGCCATGCAGTTCTCCTGATAAAGATGGTCATTATGTACATCAGGTGGGCCCACTGGTAACGGCTTGGAGAGAAAAATGTGTATTAGATCCTGTGGATGGCAGACAACACTAGAAGGGGTGTTGAGTAGTGTTGTACACAAAGTAATAAAATTCTTCGCGAAATTAAAACACTTCTTTTGTTGCTTAAGTCTCAAATGAGGGTTAACTCAATTTGTATTTAATCAACACAAATATTATTAAGCGTGTGATGAAAATGAGTTACAGCGGAAATAAATAACATAACCAATAATAATGAGAGAGAGAGAGAGAGAGAAAATTGATACACAACGTAGACACGTCAATTTATCCTGGTTCCCCAACCAGGGTACATTCAGTTCCCGACCTCATTCGGGATTTAATCCACTATTGCAAACTTGCAATACAACCACCTAGCTTCCATCGCTAGGAATTTCCAACACACTCACCTAGTTACAACCAACTAGGATTTCCAACACCACCTTCCCTAAACACAGGAATTACAAACCATAAAGTCTTCTTCAAAGACTTTACATAGATCTGAAAATAAATACATGATTTCTTAAAGCCAAGAGTATATATGTGTGAAATGTGGCTTAAGAAATCAAACGACCTTTTGATCAAATAAATGATATAGATTAACATGATTTGATCAAAAAGGGTTGTCTTGAACTTGATTTTCTAAAATATGCACTTGGGCTTTAGAGATCAAAGATCAAGTTTTAATCTTTGAAAAGAAAATAACTTTAAAACACAAAGATTAAAAGAAACTTGTATTTTTGAATCTAAATAGAAAAAGCTTTAAGTTTAGAGATCAAAGCAAGCTTCCGAAGGCTAAAGAATATAATGAAAATAAATTAACAAGTATGAGTATAAGAGAATTAAAACATTAGTCTTTTTCAAAAATAAAGAACAATTGAGAGCTTTGAGCACTTTGAGCAAAGAGATAGTTTCTTTTGATATGAAATTGTTATAAGAAAACTTATGAAATATATGTTATTTATAGAGAAATAATAGCATAAAATATGCACAAAATCAGCTCAAAAAGTCTCCTCTAACGGCTAGTTAACAGCTAGCTCAAATTCAAATTAAATTTCCAAATCTGTCAAGAGTTGACCTAGATATTCAGCTATTCTAGGGAATAGTCGGCTATTTCACCGAGATACTCTGCTATTATCCATAATAGGTGGCTATTATTTTGACAGAGAGTTTGAAGTAAAATCTTCCTGCCAGTAGTCGGCTATCTTACCCAAATAATCAGCTATTTTTGGATACTCTTAATTTTCTACTTTAAAATACTTGAAAAATAATTTATAAAAATTATATTTAAATATTATACTATGTAGTATATTTTAAAATGATTTTTCAAGAAAGTTTGTGTGTGTATATAAGATATAATTTGGCTTTTACATTTCTAAGCAAATAACTCACTTAGACACACATCACTAACTTGTGATCTTCAATATTTGACTTGAGCCATCTCCTCTTGATCATAAGTCTTCACGTGCTTTATAATTCTGAGCCTTCATATGCTTCAGTTCGAGGCTCGAAAATAGACTTTCGATCGTGGCTTCTAAGTCCTTCAATTTGCTTCACAATGTGCTATGATCTTCATGGTTTATAAAATAATTTTTTGTTACCTATATACGCTTGAATTAAACATATTAGTACACATATCACTTGTGCACATCATCAAAATCCACTAGGGTGTGTCTCAATATCCCAACTAGGTGGACCATTCGCATGAGATTGTGATACCATGATTGTAGGGGCTGATCTTACTAGGCAGACGAGTGCTCGGGCCATGGAGTTGAACAAGTCGTCCTCGTAGAGTCGTCCTTGCTGAACCATGCTGCTGAGGAAGCATATTGACTGCTGCTGTTAGGGTCTGGTCAGGCTCTTCCCAGAAGGTCGTGCGACCTATGAGGACACACGTGGTACCTAACGGGTATCCGTCTCAGCCGGGCCCCCTTGCTAGCGGGCCCCTGCCGAGGTATCGTCTACACCCACTAATCCTATTCTCGAATTATTTAGACTACTCAAAAATATTGTGAACTGAGCATATGCTCCAACACTTTAAGGCTTCCCGAGTTCTCTATATGTTCATGAACAATCATCTCAATATAGTTCTTTATAAGAAACTCTCCAATGTTATATGAAACTCTCCAGTGTTCTCTAGACCACCTCACAAGACTCGACAATGTTAAGCCAAAACTCTTCAAATAATATTGCTATAATTCTTTAAGAAAAATTATTTGAAACTATTACTAATTTTCACCATTTTAATCAAAACTAATTTTATGTTTTCAAATTATTTAAAAAAATTCTTAAAAATAAAGTTTAGGATGGTTTTGATCATAGGTCAAGACATTTTGGTTAAAGTTCAAAGTATTTTTGAAGAATTTGAAAAGATAAAGATATTTGACAATTATAACAAGTTAAAGATAGTTTTGAATAAGGTACACATGAATAAGGTACACATGCTTTAATTTCATATTTTTATATGGATTTACATTAAAAATAGCTATCAATATTTCGTTATTGATACACATGGACTCTTTATTTTATACAAAGCGAACCATATATGATTGGCAAACTCTTACATTCTTATTTAAGTACATTATATATAATATGATTTTTGTTATAAACAATAAATCTGTTTACTATTTGGTATGCCTTATGATATATCTTAAAAATAGATATACTGCGACGAATATAAATTATAAAAAAGGTGGCCAAGTGACGTCCAAAAATCGTTGAACTGTTCTCATTCAAGGTGCCACCACTCGAGCAAGTTTTCCTACATACTTAGCACAAACAGCTTGAAAACCAACACAAAAGCCATTAATGAGTCCAGCAGCTCAGCTACAGCCTGGTACCTACCAGCAGTCAACCGATATTGCTTCTCTCATGCCAAGATGCAACGAAATAATTGCATCAAACACTGGTCAAAACAGAAGCAAGCTCAATGTGCCCATCACCAGTGGCTTTCAAGAAGAGGATGGCGGATGGTCGCCCATAACATCGCATGTTCGACCAAAGCTCACATTTAAATGCAAGAAATCTAGTAAGCAAAAGAACCAATAAATGCAAGGGAAAAAAAACAGCCCGCATCAATCCATTTGCCCTGTTGAGCATCTCTGCACAGCAACAGCGAAGCCCAAGGACAGGAGAGACTGTAGGAGAAAGAGCAATAAATTTTACGAGCCCGAGCATAAATGCCCCCATAAAAATCCAAGCAACAGCATTCAACTCTCCCTACCAACCAACAAGAAACAAATCCAATTCAATGTTAGAGGTTTACATTCCAAGAAAAACAAAACCTAACACAAAGATAATAATAGAGAGCTAAAGGAAGTCAATTCCCGAACCAACAGACCCATTTGATGACTTTGGGCTCGAGCCTGAATTGACCATGAAGGATCAGATCTGGTTCGCTCTTGACTCCCCCCAAGCCCCCACTCCTATCTCAAAATGACCCTACCCCTGGTCAGTAACCAAAACCTCAGTTTTCAACCTACATTTATTACGCACATTGCCATCCACAACCCAGATAAAATTACAAAAATGCCCTGGTAAATGGTTAAGGGAGTAGAAATTCGACTAAAACAAGACCATCAAGATAAAATGAAGAAAATGCCCCTAGGTCTCCAAGGGTATTTTCACCATTTTAAGTGGTCGTCGAAAAGGGCATTTTAGTAATTTAACGTGGTAATTTTACTGCTCCGATGCAGCAGGAGCTGCATCCACGGCGTCAGGGCGGGCCCCACTACCATCGTCGCCGTTGGTGTTGCCACCACCAAGAAGCGCAGTTATTTGGCTGACTGTATTGCAGAGGTGGGTGTTGATTGCGGTGATGTTGGAGAGGCTGAGCTTGGCCGAGGGCACTGTGCTGGCCAGTATTTGCATGCCGACGGTGAGCAAGCATCCCACGGCCAATCCATCACCAATGTTGTTGTTACCATCGGCGGCGCCGGACGAGAAAGCGGGAGAGGGTGCCGGCACCATAACTAGGCCGATGGGGAGGAGGGGGACGTATGAAGGGTCCTCGCCGCTCAGGACGACATGAGCGGCCTCGACGTCGATGCTGGCATAGACGACGATGCTTCCGCCGGAGGGGTGGGTGCTGCTCTCTTGGAGGAAGAGCTCCGGGGAGGAGTTGCTGGTTGCCTGCAATTTGCGTAGTGTGTGCGTTTCACGTGCACGCATGAGAGTCCATGCAAAAAGAAGGGCAATATATTTGATAATAGAAAATATTATTCAAGTAATTGATGCAAGCCAAGGGGCTGCATGAGAGTGAACACACAACAAATGGTCGTCACGTCCTACAAATTAAATTTTAATTGATCTACCCACAGACACAAACTGATAATTTCAGCATAACAAAATGCAGCAATTTCTAGAAATAATGGGAGGCAGAATTCTGAAAAATAACAAGAAAAAGCAAGGAGGATTGGAAAATGGCGTTTCTATTAGATATGCACAACAAAAATATACGAGACAATAAATGAACAAGACAACAGACAAGTAAGTTTTTTTACTAAATCGTGTTAAATTCGAAGATCAAAAGTGAATCCTACTGACAACTTGTCTGCAGGGTTTAAATTACGAACTGTGTGAAGCTGTTCCCTACTTCTTAAAAGGAAAATAAAAGCCAAGAGAATAAACACGAGAAATTAAAATCTCGATTCTCTGAGAGCTAGTCTAAAGACAGAATCGGCCTGCATCGGCTCATAGAATCCGTAGACCCATTCGATTTAGTTTACATCATTGATAGCCCCTGCTTGCTGCCACAGCCTCTTTTATGTCTTCCTATTTTATTGATGAGATCACAAGACTTCAATATGGATATAGCTTCGTGTTGTTCTTCGGAAAAAAGTGCAACAAACAGAATACAGAAAAATATATTTTGAGAAGAAATGACATAAAACCCTTGGTTGATTTAAAGTGATGGTTGATGAGAATCATGTTATTGTATGACCAAGCCAAGTTATATCAGGTAACAATTCTTAGTAAGGAACATCCAATGCCCTATCAATCAAGATAAATATGCCTAAAATCCATAAGATGATACCAATTTACTCACATTCATGCGCAGAAGAGAGACGCAATTCCTATGATGCGAGCCATTCGCAATGTGAGCCACCTCGTTCATCGAGCTTCCATTGAAAAGGGCATCAAGCTGCAGAAACCATTGATCATCCACAATTTTACCATAAAAACATAAGGAAAATATGGGAAATCTAGCATAAAGAAGCAAAGGTGCGTGCCTGAGGCCTGCGCTGCACATCCGTCAAGAGATCAAACACCTGATGATGACCGAAAGGCAGCCATGTCGTGGAAACCCCAGTCAGTATAACCCCATTGGGCTGGCCCGGTTCTGTGTTCTTCCGAGTCGTCACCCTGATCGTATCATCAGACGACTCGGAGAGTGCGGTCCAGGATTGATTGTTTGCCAAAGTGATGCTGGAAACAAACGCTTTAACCATTCGTTGCGACAGTTTCATCATGCTCTTCTTACCCTCAGGGGAAGGAATAACTGATAGTGTGCCAAGGCCATAGATAAGAACTAGTAATTTCAAACTATACTTCAAAATTATAAAAATTAATGAGATTTTTAATTAAAGAATAAATACCTCCAAGATCAGGAATGTTTCTAGCCATGAGGGTCGCATGGCGCTCGCATTGTCGTTGCAGAATGGAGAGCCACCTGGTTGCCCCAAAGGCAGCGCCGCTGCTAACAAGTTGATTGAATACCTGATGTACTGGCTTATCCTCAACATCCACGTGCTCGACCCACACCACCTGTTCAAAGGACATGACAAGAACCCTTAATATACAGATTAGGAATTCGATAGAAAATCTAAGTATATAACTATGAGAGAGAGAAAATAGTTTGAATTATTGATTATAGATGATCGTTCTTCGAATTAGAGATATTCCCATTTTGAACTATATATGATGTTCCGCCACTCAGAAATATTTTTCCTTTTGTTCTTAAGGTACATTTGCTCCTAAAGACTGGACTGATTGAACTTTTAGGCGCACGTTCAAATGTGAATTTATTCGTGATGCCACAATGAGCTCGCCCATGCAAATCAAAAGAAGACAGATTTAATTAATAAAGCTTTCTATTGATAGACGATAATGGAATTGGTGAACCATCCCCAGTCTTGATTACGGTTCAATTGAGACACAAGGGGCATCTATTTGCTTTTTGACGATGACTTCTTTACCACTATCCTTAAACCCTGGACTTATTGCTTTTGAATTTAGCACCCACCAATATTAGCATAGGTTTCATGATTCTCGGTGCATGTGAAATAAAATTATTGCAGAAACATTAGAAAATAGACACAACGATGATTCATGCATTCATATATATATATAGTAAAATATTCAATTGAGACCTGATATTCACTAAAATTTAGTTCATATACGTTATAAGACATCAGCCATGAATCGGATCTCTAAACATTATATTGCACTTGATCTTCCCCAAATAACTAACCAGTACCCACAAATTCTACAGCATTAGCTAAATGAATTATAGCCTCTTGCACTTATTTCACATTAGTGTAAAACAAATAAAATATTCAAAAAATCACGTATAATGCAAGTTTCCTCAATAAATTAGATATCTACATTGTTCCGAAATATAGTAGTTCGTGCTAACGTTAACGTTTACAGTACATATAACCAACCTGTAATATATGACAGTGCAACAATTAGTAATTCTGGACACATGATAATAATGATAATGATCATTTCTAGACGGGATAAGTGCCGTCCTACTTTTAACATGTTCAAAGATAGATGTTCATAGATACAAAGAAACTTGAATAATAAAATATGTAATATTTGTTTTATACTTTTATTTCCATTGATAGACATTTTTGTATATTTGTTTTTTTCCCCCTTAAAGTTTAACCTGTCATATGTTTAGGTTCAGAAAAAAACCTATGCGGTACCTATGCAGTTTTTAATTATTTAAATTACTTATTTATAGTAGGAAACTTGAAATTAAACTATTGCATGTGATTACTTATATTGTTCTTGAAATAATTATTAGAATTTTAACATATATTTGGATGGTCATATAAGTTTATTTTTATACAGGGAAAACGCACAGGCTCTAAAACCCCGCCAAGGTTCCCTGGGCTGTGGCATGACACCTCTCCACCACCTTCATCCATGCTTTTCACCAAAGGATATATCCTTTGTAGATGGTATTATTAATCAAACATGCTAAAGTTTTTTGGTTCTACTCAACAAACAAAAAATAAAATACAATACACCGACTCCAAAACAAAAGGCAATATTTCAAGGTTACATTGTCTTATAACTCAATCAGTCAGGATTGTATCTTGATTTTGACTGCTAAATTTAAAGATAATGCAAAAATTCGGCATAACATATATAAAACTAATAGCGATGGAACTGGAAACAAATAGTTAACTGAACTAACAAACATTCTTACTGTTATTAGTATAAAATCAACAAATGGCACAACAGAATATTAACCAGCAAAAGGCCATTGATATTTCCATATTATAGAAACGTTGCTTGCAAAGGTAAACATAGATGAAATTCATTTGCAAATCTGGACAGCTTGTCATCAATGTCAGCCAAACAGCATCGGAGATCATGCGGTATGTAATTTCTATTTTCTTTTTTGGTAACCATGAAAGTATATACGAGTTTTTAACACAAGCCTAATTTAACTACTACTCCACAAATATAACATTTGACACAAGTGCTCAAATGCGGACCCAATATAATAAGTTTCTCCTTCATAACATAGGACTTGAAAATTAATCAGTCAAGCTTACCCAGGGGCGTAGGCATATAATGTTTGTGGGAGACAAATTTCAAAATAAGCTAATTGTTAGTGACAAGTAGCATCATTTTTTAATTCGTGTCAAGACTCAATTGGGAGACTCAATTGGGAATCCGATCTTAACATTAATTTCGCAAAGTCTCCATTGAAAAATGATTATTATTTTTGAATATGGGCACAATACTCCTAGTCATATGATATGTAGTACAGGAACTTCTTACAAACTAACACGCTGACCTCCATACCGAACAGTAATACTTCTTGTACATGTGTCCCATATTTTTCAATGGTAGTTGAACACGTGTCAAATAGAGTTACTTATATACTTGTATTTTGTGGAGGGTTGGTGTATTTTTTTCAGGTCATACATTTCACAAATGTGCTATGTCCCATGACATGCATCAATACCCATATTCATTTCTATGCTTCGTATGTCAAATAACGCATATATTATGAGCATTGTGAATAACATTTTAGCCTACTAACTTGTTATAGTGATTTGCATTTAGAGTACTAAAAGCACGTCTAAAGCATAAATTTTCAAGTAAAATCAGTAACGCATGTTACCAAACAGATATTTCTTTTTATAGTATACAACTAGTGGGAATCAGGTTTTCTATTTATTCTAAAGATACTAGATTTAAGCTAGCATCTTCATTTTCAGAAATGACGGCTAGTATTGCAATCATATTTTAGATGTTCACTAGATTCTTAATTTTGAATTTGTTTCCTGAATTCACAACATATGAAGTCAAAGTTTCCAATTAAACCTTTTAAGAAGTTGAACTATTGATTGAATTCAAAGTCAACTTTTTTGTCAAGTTAATGTAAAATCCAGTTTCCCCGTTTGAGCATTTGCAAGAACAATGGAAAAATGTTTGATTTAGGAGAGGAGACTATACATTGACTAGACAAAAAAGATTGGACTTGCAACTAAATTTAATCACTCTTAGTTTTTTCTTCTCTCTTGTAGCTTCAGCTACTATCATGACAATTTTTTCACATGTGCAGCTTTAGTTGGCTGAACAAATTTTGGTTCTAACAAAAAAAAATTGCCATGATCAAGTAAATATTTTCCCAGTGCCATCATTGTGATTTGGTCAAAAGCCCAATTAAACTAGGTGCCAAATTGCCCTCTTTTATCATGTTATGCAATGATTTTAAGAGACCTTGACTAATTAAGCTGACATTTCTGGTCTCTGCAGGTGGTATTGCAGTCGAAGTACGGGTAGCGCATGCATATGATATATAAATGGGATGTAATGTGGATGTACTGCAGACAATTAAATGTACACAAGATTGTGCAGAAAAGACGTAACAAATAGCTATCCATTAGTTTGCATAAAAGCTAGGTTATGTACATTTAGACTACATATCTGGCCTTTATTTATATGCATATATATATGATCATTATATACAATTTGACACTTTAAAAGAATAATTAAACTGGTTCCGCAAACAATGTAAGTTAATCTAAGCAGTCTAATATAAAGATCATGCTACTTAAAAGGGCATGTATAATAATCATTTCACTATACATATTTATGCATTAGCTAATAACATATGCCAGAAGATGCAAAGAGCAATAACAAAACTAATTAAGTTCCATTGCATCATTGAAAGTAAGTACTCCAATAATAGATATAAACATCACTCATATTACTCACCCTTGCATAGCCATTGGGCATGTCTTGGATGATGCATCCGGATGGCCGTCTTCTATATCGAGATAAGGGCATCTGCAGCCCGTCGTGGAAGCCGTCGACGGGGAAATCAACAATCATCCACGTCCCATCTATCGCATTTTGTTGGCAATAACGAAGGAAGTGAGCCTCGCGAGTGGGCACCAATGGTGAAAGAACTTGCAACTCTGCATACATCTGCCATGTATATCTCCAAACTTATCCATTTGATCACCATTAATTGTTAAAAAATTCCAAAAAATTATAGCAGATTGTTCAAGAATTACCAAATGAAGGGAGCCATTGCCATGGCCAGAGATCCCATCACTAATGATCTGAAGTGTTTTTGCCTTGGACACAACAGACGGAAACAGTTCCATCCACTTATTCTGTAAAAAAAAGAGAACTTAATTTAAGCACATGGATCAATAAATGCAGAGCAAATATGCAAGCCCAACAACTCAGAAAATCTTATCCATTCAACTCAACATGCAATAATTTTGTACTTACAGCATCTAAGAATGCATCAACAAGCGAAACGCTGTTCATCATCAAGATCCCGGCGTCCCTCGTGGCCTCGGTCCTGAACTCTCCGCCTTGCTGCTTGAAATCGACCGGCCACTGGAACAGCCTCCCGTACTCCTCCAAATCGAGAACCTCAGTGGTTCCTCTCTTGACCCAGAGGGGCTCGTCCACGCTGCAAAGCCTCATCAGTTGCTCCGCCGCCGTCATCGCGAGGTCCATCGCCAGGCCTTTATCCTGGTCCATGATAATTGCAAGCGGGTGTCCGCCGTTGTCGGCGATGGGCGGCGCGACGGGAACTAAATCGGTGCAGCCGCCGCCCATGACGGACGGTTCAGTGAAGTGCCTCGAGTAAATGTTCATGTCAAGGTCCAGCGACGGCAGCATCAGCGGCGGCGCGGGGCCCAGCGACTGCAGCGGGCGGCTGGTGTATCGCGAAGCAATGCAGGATAAGCGCTCGAGCTGTACGTATAGATGTCTAATGTCAAGTATTCCTTAAAAAGCAAAAAAAAAACAGTGCATTATATAAAGAAGAGATTTCGTGACCTCGTCTTTAAGGCGGGCGTTTTCGAGGCGGAGGTGCTGCTCGTCGAAAGACATCTCGCCGAGAACGGCAGGGCTGCCGCAGCTCGGGCAGATGATGTTGCGTACGGCCGCCTGAAGCCGGAAATTCTCGTTCTTTAGGTTCTCGTTCTCGGCTCTCAGCATCACATTGTCCGATCTATCTTGCTGAGCCTGCAGCAATTTTTTTTAATTTAAAATGTCAAAATTGTTTTAATTATATTCAGCACGTGCCAAGGACATTGTTATCAAGCTCCGGGATGAGCGCACGCTGGACTAGAAACATAGGAGGTTGCTAGGATGCGCACCTTCATCTGGGTGCGCCGATTCTGGAACCAGAATTTGACCTGGCGAGGTTTGAGGCCGAGGTCGTGGCTCAGCCTCATCCGCTGCTTGTCGTCTGGGTGCGGGCATTCCTTAAACAACCTGCATTGTCAACAAGATAAAATATAATTACAAAATTAAAAATATCAAAAATGCTTAAAAGGGAAGGTATTTTTAGGACAGGCAAGGGGCGAAAATCACGCACGCCTCCATCTCTTGAATCTGGCGAGCGGTGTGGCGGTGGTAACGCTTCCGCTTCTGCTCCGGCTGCTGCTGCTGCTGGTTACGATGTTCCTGCAGGGACGCTTCGCCTCCGTTATCGTGCTCCTCGCCGCAGCTCGTGCCGTCCACGTGACCGCTCCCAGACCCGCTCTCCATCTCCTCCTCCTTCGATCTGCTGCTGCTCCCCACCATTCCCATCATCATCATCATCCCCGTCTCCTCTTTCTTCAAATATTAAAAAAAAAATTAAAACTTCACTTCAAAACTACAAAAAAAAGGAATGAAAGAAAAAAAAATTATGATATATACTGACAGGGACGAGGGAGGGGAAGGAGTGGAAGGGCAAATTGGTCATAAACCCCATGGGATGGTGGTTGTGGTTAGGGTTTCTGATCGGCGAGGAGAAGAGGGAATCGGTAGAGACGACGCTCGGCGGCGCTCCGCTCATCATCGACGACATCACCTGACAATCTCCATACATCTTTCTGCTCAACTTTCCTTCCCAAAATAACCTCTAAAAATCCTCTCTCTTTTTTTCTCCTTTCTATACTTTTAAATACATCAAATCTCCACCCTCTCCAAAGAGAGACTGAACCTTTTCTCTCTCTCCCCCCACTATATCTCTCCCAGTATACAGTCTCTCTCTCTCTCTCTCTTTACGCTGCTCCTCTCTAGGGGCGCTGAGGTAATAAGTGCGGTAATTAAATAGTTTTTTTTTCACCGTATGTGGGGGTAAATGGGGGGCTTTAACCGCGCTGGACCGGAACCGAGCCCCCGCCACGGAATCCGCCCCAGTCACCGACACGTGTCGGTCGCCCGACGAAGGACCGGGACCCCGAAGTCAAAAGGAGCTTGGCCCCGTTTCCCTTGGGGAACGGGTTTGGCTGGGGACCACACGGCTGACGGATTAGATTTGTTTCCACTGGCTTTGAGATTCGTGATGATCACGCCGTGCACGGGGAATAGGCTAAAAAGGGTTGACATTCTTACGAAACTATTGGTGGTGTATTCGGTAGAACGTGAAAATTTTTGACTAATTTTGGGGTAAATTAGGAATACGAAGCCTAACGTCATATGAGAATTGGTTTTTTAATTTTTTTAAGGTTACTTTCGGAAATTGACGTAAATATCTAAAATAATTTGCCTTGCGTGGAAATTTTTCACCTCAAAAAAAATATACTAAAACTACATTTCAAGTTTCACCCTAACTTTAGGCATTCCTTTTATTAATTCCATTGAAAAACATCATGTTTCCCCGTTATCTTAGTTTTCGGGGTTTGTTTACTCTCATGATTAGATTCATGAATCTTGTATATAATTATTAGAACTGAGCAAAATTAATTTGATTTTTCTCCCAAATCGGTTTAGCTTTTTATTAATGATTTGGTTTTCTCTATACGTTTGTTACAAAAAGTTCTATTATTTTGAAATTATTAATTTATGGCCAAATATCGTTGGATTCACTTAATTTGTGTTATGTTGACCGATAGATAGAATGAATCTGAAAAGTAATTTGTAAAAATAAATACAAATAGCACACTTGTGTGTCAGTGCAAAATAAATTCCCCGGACTAAAAGCACATATATATTGTTCCGTTTACGAGTAGACATGAGAAAACACTCCTTAGTCTCCTTTATCAAAATTGATGCATTAGTGTTTCTTCGATTGATTAATCCCAAATTGCAGTTGTGTGCTTTTGTTACAAGCTTATAATTGACGGATTTCATTGTAAGTTTGTAACCATGGGGAGAGGATGCAAGCTCTGATTAACAAATGAATTTTTTGTTACATAAAAAGTATGAGTAATTTACAAATACGAGAATAATGTATATGTGTGTGATGTCAGTGCGGGAAAATTTTCCACACTGACACATATAAACACCAATTTATTTATTTATTTATTTTTTATAAAAACTGGTAATTGTTTAACACATCATGTAGGATGACTACAACAAAAATCAAGTGAATCCAACATTATTTGATTGTCAATCTAATCATCGCAAATTCAACAGTTTCATAACAAATGAAATTTTTGTAACAAATGAATCGATCGTCAAATAAACCTAGAGTTCACCCATATTTAATTTTTTGGGATTTTGAAATGTGCACGACTTTAAAATTTTCAAAGAAATTTTTTGTTGTATTTCTAGATTTGACAGCGCAATAAAATCTATGTGCTGACAACGGATATACATTAACCTCTTATATAATTTGACAAAAAATATAACATTGTTTTTAGATAATTATCTGAAATTTTAGACAGTGGACTTATTCTAGTTTATTTATAATACATCTACAGTAGTTTGGAATAAATATGTGATATTCTTTTTTCCCCCTTTTCTTTCTATTTTGTAATTAATTTTGTAACTTGAAATAGTTCATAAGAAATTTATTTTTCTAAGAATACTTTTTATCTAAAAGTGTTAAAAGATGAAGAGTTTCAAAGGAAGAGTGATGGCTAGAAGGTTACCTAGCCTCACTGATATATTAATACATAGAGTTTAGAATATCAAGGGGTGGATATATGAAAGGTCACACAACCTATTCATAACACTTCCCCCTTTTCCATCCATCTTTGTAAACTCGACATATGAATACTTTAGGATTTATAGTGCTTATGAGTATCACAAGGGATGGATACTTCTGAATCCTAAGTTAGAGAGTACAAGTCTCTTTAACTTCCACTGCTTTGTGGATATTACTAGGGGTGGATACTTCTGGATCCAGAGTTAATGAGGTTGCCTCGTTAAAACCTTTGGCTATGGAAAACCCAGTGGGAAAAAACATAGCTAAGGGAAAATAGTACAACTCTACATTTAACTCCCCCTTAATCTGTACAAGCTTCAGGCTTGTAGATCTCCTAGTCAGCTATACATTAATCTCATCTACAACATTCCGAGAAAAAAATACAAATTACAAGCATCGCTCATCTATACAAGTGTTGCGCATATATGACAGCTACTGAATCCAAGGGAGCTCATTTGAAGAGGTGTGTGCTGTCTCATCGCCTTTGATGTAGATTTCTCAAGGATGAGCTATGAAAGTGGCATAGTTTGCAGCCTCGGTAGATAGCTCCACGTCTCTGGTCTCTGACCAAGTCGTCACTATGTCTGCAGGTTACTTCAGGGCGTAGCTATGCGTACTCTTGATTTGCTTCTTGGATAATGAGCTTCTCCGAAAGGTATGATGTTGTTGCCTTAGTTGCATGCTTTGCAAATTTTCAGGAGGTGGCATGTCCTTCTTGGTGTTCATCGCAATGATTTATTATCTGCATCTGCAAATACATTTAACATGGAGTATGATAATTCTTTATAGTATTGACCCTTGGAGGTAGCGCAGAAGATGTGTAGCTCCGGTCTAGTGGCGCTGCAGGCGTTGCACAGTATTTGGCTAAACAAATTTATTGCCAACGCTATATAGAGAAGCGTGCAGTTGGCCAGATAAAGGAGTGTGCCAAAGACACTCAAGTTAGGCCCTTCGGGACCTAAGATATCCTTCCTCTCTTCCAGTGAACGGAAGGGTCTTTATGTATATACATACAACCAATGGGTGTATTTAAATGGATTACAATTGTCCATGTTTCTTCATCAACTTCGGGTGTATGAAGTTAAATGTCACATGATTTTCATCTTCTGGATGATATTTTCATCTTCTGGATGATATTTTCATCTTCTGGCTGAGAGTTTCATCTTCTGGATGAGTGTTTCATCTTCTGGATAATAAGTTTGTAAGCCAAGCTATTTTTGCTTAGGTCTATCATATCATATTTGATAGTATGGCTTAAACGGATATTTCGATTTTCTCTTCAGGAGATCCGACGAGATTTGAGTTGTTTGCAACTATAATCTCAAATCATTTTATTTTCTTTTTTAAAGATGCAAAGACAACATTTAGTATGAGTCCTTATTTTGATAAGAAACTTTATTGGTTGAATTATATATATATTTCATATAATAGACGACCCAAAGTCTATTCAGACATGTAAGGCAAATGGGAATAAATCCATAAGGTTATGCTGTCACAACATCTATAGCAACACAAACCAAATTTTCTGTTGCCAATCGCAGGAATTTCATAAACATAACCAGGAAACCTGATGCATCAGTTTTATTTGTAAGTGAGTCAAGCTCATCTTACTTGATTACTTCATGGTTTCAGCGAAATTAACCTCTAAGTTATAGCATGTTGCTTATAGCATACGATTTTATTTATTTATATGTGTATTTATTCAATACTCATTATGCCCATAGGTTTGATATCTTTTGATATCAGGACTTCAGGTCCAAACACTTCACATTTCATAAGTGAGTCACTTATTATGGCATCGTTCCACAGTTTTGGCCAATCTATACGTTTGCTTCATGAAACGAAGTGTGGAACGATATTTATAATTATCATTAAAACGACAAAATGAAATATGAGTAAATATCAACAAAGTGTGTTTTTATCCAAACACCTCCACATGTACATACATTATACATTAATATTTCAATTTATTCCAGATTAACCTCTTCTAGAGGTTCTAAAAACGGAGAGGATATGGAGATGAGCTCACTTTCCTATGTTGGTATTGTATAAAGGTCTCCTGGAGTATTTCTCTCTTTGGAGCTGTAACGGCCTGTATTTTTCCAATACTTTCAAATTAAGTATTTAAAGAAAATTCAATTTTAATTGTATTTTATAATGGTTTGTTAGGAGTCTTAAACTGATTTCAAAAATTTCCTATAAAGATATTTTGAAGTATCAGACTAGTTATGGAGTATTTTGGTAAAATCGGATTTCGTCAAATACCTCTGAAAGATCTGATAAAAATTCATTTTCAGATATTGCAGTTTTGGGTCAACGAATTTATTTTCTATTCAAACGTCTTCAAAACATTTTCAAACTTCTGCAGTAGCATCCTATGATCATTTAGGGCTTTCCACATTAATTTCATAATTTTCTGATATCATTTCAATAGAGAACCCGCAAACCCGCTTTCTAAACGTTTTGGCCAAAAACTAGTATCTCCGTAGCTCAAACCCTGAAACGGTCTCCGTATCCGCGCTCCTCGCGACGATACGATCCCGTGGGTATGTTTTCGTAATTTTTCGGACACATTTACTAGTAGGGACATTTTCGTAATTTTCGCTTTTTGTATTATCACTAATGACTTTCGTTAATGGAGTTTTACCTTCCTAATTACCCTCCTAATCCCATTAATTACCCTAACCGTATCTACCCCCCTACCCATAACCCCAGCTAACCATCTCCCCCTCTCTCAGCTAACCCGTAAACCCAACTACCCATTTCTTTTTACCCTATATACACTCCCCTCCCCTCTCATTCTTCACACAGGCCCATCCCTCCCTCTATCTCTCTCAATATCTCTCTCCCCCCACCGTAGCTCTCTCCCTCTCATCTCTCTCTCCCTCCGTTCGAGAGCCCCGAACCCATGCCCCCGGCCCTCTCCTCGCCGTACGGCCTCCTCCGCCACCGAGAGCCATCACCGGAGCATCACCGAGCTCCCTCCCGTCGTCGGCGTCTTCGTGCAGCTCCCTCCGAGCCTCCGCCTTCGCGTCGCCGCCCCGAGCCCTCTCCGACGTCCACCGAAGCTCCCCCAGCGCCGGCCATGCACGTCTCCAACCCCCGCTGGACACCGCCACCGCCTCCCGATCGACGTCACGGCGAAGCCCCCACCATCGAGCAGCAGCAGCAGCCCTCGCTGCTACCTTCCGCCGCCGCCTCCGTGAGCCACGCCGCCCCCGCCGCTGTGCCGCACCGCCGTCACCGCCGACCGCCGCTCTCGCCGCCGCCTTGCCGCCCCCACTCACCGCCGTCCCCGAGCGCCCTCCCCCGACAGTCGACGGCGAAGCCCCGACCAACCCCCGTTCGCCGCATGCAACGAACGAACGCAGCGTAAGTAATTCGAAATGGCAAACTTGTAAATACGGCGAACATTTCGTTTTTCGTAAATTTTATTAATTAATAAATAAGTTTATTGGTTTTAAATTGATAAGTAATTATATAAGACCCAGAAAAATGAGTGGCTAGCTCTAGAAAATCAGAAATGACATTCTGGACCCAATGGCGCTAGTTTCATCTCAATCCGACGCTTAGTTTTTCCAGAATTAATTTTTAAGCCTATAAGTTAAATCCGTTATTTTCATTTAAAAATCCGTATCTTCTTATTTTCACGTAAACAAATATGTGATAAAAATATATGCTAAAGTACTCTTCGAGACGGTCGTTTTGACACCTCACTTGCAACATTCCGATGTGGATTGCATCCGGAATAAATTCCTGAATAAATGCGTCGCTAATTGAAAAATAGTTTTTAAATAGTTTTTGAGCTTTTAAAAATCCTAAAAATTACTATAAGCCTCAGAAAAATATTCCCTCTTGCAGGAAAACTATCTTCATCCTATATAGTCTATATAAAATTTTAGACCCGTTTTCGACACCGTTTTAATCAGTTATAAAAATCAAAACGATCAGATTATTTTAATAGAAAATAGGGTGCGCTTTAACCAATTGTTTCTTGTGATTGCAGGTACCATTTCTCGTGCACCAGCTCTTCCAGCTCCAACCTCGTCTTGCCACGACGAGCTCTAAAATCGTAAGTCACGACATATTCTAACTTTAGAAAACTAGTCTACTGTGCTTGCATGAACTTGTGACACTTCACTTATAGCCTCAGAACGGCTATTCAAGTTAAACCAAACTAGAGAACTAAATGAAAGTAATCTACCAAAGATTACTTTGCCAACTTTCAACTTGGGTAAATTGTGTGCTAGCCACACTACCACGTGCTCAAAGCACGGAAGTAGCAACTTTTGGTGTTGGACTTGTCTTTATCCTACTTGCTGGTTTTCAATGAGGAAGTCAACCAGTTAACCTGGTGTGACTAACATGCGGAACATCGTGTGGAATATCATGTGTGGAACATCTTGTGGAACAATCCTGTCTAGAACTTGTACTTGACACGTCACTGGGGTATTGGGGTAACTCATAGTTTGCGAGAGTACGGGAGTGACTAGAGTTCGATCTACATGTCAAGCTGCCTGAGTTTTTGGCATACCGTCCAGCTGCCTGAGTTTTGGCAAAATAAAAGTAACCTGTCTAGCTGCCTGAGTTTCGGCAAACCATCCTGCTGCCTGGGTACCGGCATTCGTCTGGGTAGCACCCAGGCAAGAGATGAACTGAACGGTCACATATTGTACTCTCCGACTTGAGTCACGTAGTTACTTTTGCACAGTCACCTTTACTTTACGCATTACAGTTACTTTCTTTACAGTACATGCACTTTACTTTCCTTGCCAGTACAGTCACCTTTACTTTACGCATTCCATGCACGTTACTTTCTACACTTGTACAGACACTGCACCGTACTTTACTTTACTTTCACTTTGGTCTGCTTTGTCATACTTGTACAGTACCTCTCTTTCTTTATTTAGAATTGTTGTGACTTACCTACGGTTCCATCTCCGTGGCACCGCAGACGACGTACATATGGAGGCAGATGCTCTAGAGTTAATAGCGCCAGACTTCGACCATGAGACCGCAGCTTCCAGAGCTATTTTCAGTTGTGTACCTTTTTCTTTCATGTATATCTGTTGGGACATCTTGTACGGAATGGATTGTAATAATTGGACACTATTTGGGTATTTTTGTACATCTCTGCATCGTGGCTATTTTGATTTCACTGGTTAACTGCAGAACCTGCGCAATTATCAAATAAGTAACGGGCCCCCGAAAGCGGGTCGTTACAAGTTTGGTGGCCCATGCAGGTCCTCGCTAACTACCTCGTGAACATTATAGCAAGATCAGGATGTATAATATAAGATACTCAAATTAACCTCGAGTACAGGATGTCTCGAGTGTTCACCTGTATTGGATATACGGGTGAAGTGTCCTTATTACCATCTTCATTAGGTCTTCCTTACTTCCTTTGAACTCTTAACCCTTGCTTAGGAACTCGTGTCCCATTCTTGATTATACCCTCCCTAGTAACCTTTTTGCTAGCAGTTATCGTGATTTTTCATCCTTTGAACTATCTACCCACTTCATCACCTTTTCTTCAGTTGATGATGGCACGCATTTAAATGATAAGCTTCCTTCAATGGACCATGATACCGGTCAATGTGCTTGGCTAAAGTCTGTTGGATCAACCTGGCTAGACTGGGCATAAGTGATCCTGGCTTAGTCACTTCCCTGGCCGTGTCCGCTGGACCGCAAGGACGTAAATCATGATTATGTAATACCATCGATCTTCATCACTAGCACCCCTTTCTTTAGCTAGTGATGGCCTTCTGATCATTCTACTAATTCTTATAATTCTTCCTAATCACTTTTAGTTCATCTGAACTCTAGCTATGTTTATTCTAAGGAGGGTAGCATTCGGTTTTCGGTCACCAGAAGTCAAGTTCGACAACGGAAGCAAATCGAAGGACGCTCAGAAGTATTGGAGGATGGTGCTAAGAGATTTTGAGACGAGCCAAACCTGTCATGTAAGTGTAGGCTGTTTGCGTCTTTTGAGCTAGTGTTTCTCTTCTAGCCCCTACTTCTATCTTGTACCCGTCTTGCTCTCTCCAAGGGTTTGACTTCCTTTCCCACCGACCACCTTCCTCCCCCTCTTTAATTCTTTTGTCCGTTTCCCCCTCGAGATACGTGCCCGCCGAACCCTACCCTACCCAACCCCGACTTTCGGTGCCCCTCCCCCCGTTTTTAACCCCGCTCCTTCCTCCGCAAGCCTCCCCGTGCTTCCCCCCTTTCGCTTCGACATCGCCCTCTCCTCCTCCCGGCCTCTCCCCCAAGCGAGCTCGATCGGACCCCCGCATCGCCACTCCGAGCTCCGATCCGCCAGCCTCACCCGAAGATCCGCCAGCTTCCGCTTCACTCCATCCCGTAGGCCCTAGCTCCCCGCCATGGATCGCCAGCCAGTCGGAGCCCTCGTCGCCGCAGACCCGCAGCCGCCGATGGCCCATCAACGTTCCGTTGTGGGACTTTTGGCCTTGGCGACAACCCTCGTCGCCTCCCTCGCTATGGCCGTGTGGTCGGGATATTGGGAACCCGCCGCTATTGGCATTATTTGGAGCTCCTTTTTCTGGTTCTTCCCCCTTGAGCTGCCCAGCCTCGATTGCTTCTTAGGGGCGCTCCTTGATGTTTTTGGGTTCGTGAGTTTTTGGTCATTAAATTGCTTAGGGCTGATGGTGTTAGCTGTAGATATCGACCAATGGTGTTGGGAAGGAGTATCTTTAGGATTGGGTATTGGATTCCTTTTGGCCTTAGGTGTTGAGATGAGATGCCAGTCTTGTGCTCTCATTTGGAGGACAGCTTTGATGATGGCTTACTGTTGGATGTGGTGGAGATTGCTGGAAGCAGTGGTGACAATGATCTTGATCCATGAGAGTTGGCCTTATATCTGCCTTTTGGTAACGATCTGGATATTGGATTGTAATTTGGTAGCATGGCAGATGAAGTCTTTGGTGCTCTGCTGGTTACGTTGTAACAGCTTGCATGCATTTGGATTAGTCCTCACGTTTTTGTATGTTATGGCAATAATTTACATGATTGAGACCATGTAACCATCGTTTATATATTCTAGACGTTCCGTTCTTCTCTTTGGTGTGATTGCTTCTGGCTTATCACCTTATGTCCCAAGTTCGGATAGATGTCGTCATCATCCTCATTATCATTTCCGAGTAATGCCATTATTTTATGTTTTGCCTACTTGATAAATCTGAAGTAGCTATGGTGATAATATATATTGGTGACATCCCATATCTTCTTATCCCATTTTCATGTTATTTACAACCTGATTTACAAAGATTATTATCTTTCTATCATTTATTTGCTTGAGCTTCTTTATAATATCAATTATTTGTTTCAAACAATATTTTTAAATTCCGAGGACGGAATTATTTTTAAGGAGGGTAGAATGTAACGGCCTGTATTTTTCCAATACTTTCAAATTAAGTATTTAAAGAAAATTCAATTTTAATTGTATTTTATAATGGTTTGTTAGGAGTCTTAAACTGATTTCAAAAATTTCCTATAAAGATATTTTGAAGTATCAGACTAGTTATGGAGTATTTTGGTAAAATCGGATTTCGTCAAATACCTCTGAAAGATCTGATAAAAATTCATTTTCAGATATTGCAGTTTTGGGTCAACGAATTTATTTTCTATTCAAACGTCTTCAAAACATTTTCAAACTTCTGCAGTAGCATCCTATGATCATTTAGGGCTTTCCACATTAATTTCATAATTTTCTGATATCATTTCAATAGAGAACCCGCAAACCCGCTTTCTAAACGTTTTGGCCAAAAACTAGTATCTCCGTAGCTCAAACCCTGAAACGGTCTTCGTATCCGCGCTCCTCGCGACGATACGATCCCGTGGGTATGTTTTCGTAATTTTTCGGACACATTTACTAGTAGGGACATTTTCGTAATTTTCGCTTTTTGTATTATCACTAATGACTTTCGTTAATGGAGTTTTACCTTCCTAATTACCCTCCTAATCCCATTAATTACCCTAACCGTATCTACCCCCCCTACCCATAACCCCAGCTAACCATCTCCCCCTCTCTCAGCTAACCCGTAAACCCAACTACCCATTTCTTTTTACCCTATATACACTCCCCTCCCCTCTCATTCTTCACACAGGCCCATCCCTCCCTCTATCTCTCTCAATATCTCTCTCCCCCCACCGTAGCTCTCTCCCTCTCATCTCTCTCTCCCTCCGTTCGAGAGCCCCGAACCCATGCCCCCGGCCCTCTCCTCGCCGTACGGCCTCCTCCGCCACCGAGAGCCATCACCGGAGCATCACCGAGCTCCCTCCCGTCGTCGGCGTCTTCGTGCAGCTCCCTCCGAGCCTCCGCCTTCGCGTCGCCGCCCCGAGCCCTCTCCGACGTCCACCGAAGCTCCCCCAGCGCCGGCCATGCACGTCTCCAACCCCCGCTGGACACCGCCACCGCCTCCCGATCGACGTCACGGCGAAGCCCCCACCATCGAGCAGCAGCAGCAGCCCTCGCTGCTACCTTCCGCCGCCGCCTCCGTGAGCCACGCCGCCCCCGCCGCTGTGCCGCACCGCCGTCACCGCCGACCGCCGCTCTCGCCGCCGCCTTGCCGCCCCCACTCACCGCCGTCCCCGAGCGCCCTCCCCCGACAGTCGACGGCGAAGCCCCGACCAACCCCCGTTCGCCGCATGCAACGAACGAACGCAGCGTAAGTAATTCGAAATGGCAAACTTGTAAATACGGCGAACATTTCGTTTTTCGTAAATTTTATTAATTAATAAATAAGTTTATTGGTTTTAAATTGATAAGTAATTATATAAGACCCAGAAAAATGAGTGGCTAGCTCTAGAAAATCAGAAATGACATTCTGGACCCAATGGCGCTAGTTTCATCTCAATCCGACGCTTAGTTTTTCCAGAATTAATTTTTAAGCCTATAAGTTAAATCCGTTATTTTCATTTAAAAATCCGTATCTTCTTATTTTCACGTAAACAAATATGTGATAAAAATATATGCTAAAGTACTCTTCGAGACGGTCGTTTTGACAACTCACTTGCAACATTCCGATGTGGATTGCATCCGGAATAAATTCCTGAATAAATGCGTCGCTAATTGAAAAATAGTTTTTAAATAGTTTTTGAGCTTTTAAAAATCCTAAAAATTACTATAAGCCTCAGAAAAATATTCCCTCTTGCAGGAAAACTATCTTCATCCTATATAGTCTATATAAAATTTTAGACCCGTTTTCGACACCGTTTTAATCAGTTATAAAAATCAAAACGATCAGATTATTTTAATAGAAAATAGGGTGCGCTTTAACCAATTGTTTCTTGTGATTGCAGGTACCATTTCTCGTGCACCAGCTCTTCCAGCTCCAACCTCGTCTTGCCACGACGAGCTCTAAAATCGTAAGTCACGACATATTCTAACTTTAGAAAACTAGTCTACTGTGCTTGCATGAACTTGTGACACTTCACTTATAGCCTCAGAACGGCTATTCAAGTTAAACCAAACTAGAGAACTAAATGAAAGTAATCTACCAAAGATTACTTTGCCAACTTTCAACTTGGGTAAATTGTGTGCTAGCCACACTACCACGTGCTCAAAGCACGGAAGTAGCAACTTTTGGTGTTGGACTTGTCTTTATCCTACTTGCTAGTTTTCAATGAGGAAGTCAACCAGTTAACCTGGTGTGACTAACATGCGGAACATCGTGTGGAATATCATGTGTGGAACATCTTGTGGAACAATCCTGTCTAGAACTTGTACTTGACACGTCACTGGGGTATTGGGGTAACTCATAGTTTGCGAGAGTATGGGAGTGACTAGAGTTCGATCTACATGTCAAGCTGCCTGAGTTTTTGGCATACCGTCCAGCTGCCTGAGTTTTGGCAAAATAAAAGTAACCTGTCTAGCTGCCTGAGTTTCGGCAAACCATCCTGCTGCCTGGGTACCGGCATTCGTCTGGGTAGCACCCAGGCAAGAGATGAACTGAACGGTCACATATTGTACTCTCCGACTTGAGTCACGTAGTTACTTTTGCACAGTCACCTTTACTTTACGCATTACAGTTACTTTCTTTACAGTACATGCACTTTACTTTCCTTGCCAGTACAGTCACCTTTACTTTACGCATTCCATGCACGTTACTTTCTACACTTGTACAGACACTGCACCGTACTTTACTTTACTTTCACTTTGGTCTGCTTTGTCATACTTGTACAGTACCTCTCTTTCTTTATTTAGAATTGTTGTGACTTACCTACGGTTCCATCTCCGTGGCACCGCAGACGACGTACATATGGAGGCAGATGCTCTAGAGTTAATAGCGCCAGACTTCGACCATGAGACCGCAGCTTCCAGAGCTATTTTCAGTTGTGTACCTTTTTCTTTCATGTATATCTGTTGGGACATCTTGTACGGAATGGATTGTAATAATTGGACACTATTTGGGTATTTTTGTACATCTCTGCATCGTGGCTATTTTGATTTCACTGGTTAACTGCAGAACCTGCGCAATTATCAAATAAGTAACGGGCCCCCGAAAGCGGGTCGTTACAGGAGCCTCGTGATATGTTCTCTCATTCATTGAGGACATCCACTTCTGCTACTAGTGGATTGCATCCATTATTTTTGGTATGTCAATCCTAGCTGGATTTTTAGCAGAATGGATGTGTGATTTTGACAATATTCGGGCTGTCGATAAATATATCCGAAAACTGTTTAACAGTTTCATTAGTGTGGATATTTAGGATCTGTACTATTCATGATATTTGAAATGGTCAATTAAGCTTCAAGCTCAGGGATGATGGTAATATCCATGTTGGACATAATACTGGGAATTTAAAGAGTTCTAAATGTGAAGAATCTTCAAGATCTAATCTTCACTATCGAATCTTTATATGATGACCCATCAAGGCACAATCTATGAGATGTGCTCTAAATGCTTCCCCGTTAGGAGTGCTCGGAATCTATTTATTTGGGGTAATTACTTCTGATAAATAGTTTTAAAACGGCATTCTGATGGTTTATAGTGGTGCTATGGGGATGTGGACACATCATGTCATAATCTATAAGATGTGCTCTAAACGCTTCCCCCATTAGGAGTTCTCCGGAACTGTTTATATGGGGTGATCAGGCCCATATAAATAGGTTCTAAGGAGGCATTTTGATAGTATACAGGATAATTGCATGTTCCCATGCAGTCACTAGCAACTGGATATTTAACGGATGAGTAATCTGTTTAAATTATTTTAATGATTTATTCATATAACCCATTTTTGGGTGTGAACACAAACTTCAGGGTGTTCGACTTTATTCCAGTTGTAAATTGTGGTTGATTTTCCAGTGTTATACAATGTTCCTGCCATTTAGTAATGTGTCCTATATGCTTTGAAAAAGCTAAACTACGGTTGGATAATAGGGTTGATTATGACCATTTTTAGAGGATAATGAATGAGTACACTAAGGTACATCATCAGCCCTATGCAGGGAGTGGATAAGTCCACTTTTATCCCTTAAATACTCTCAAGAGACCCAGAGGTCTTATTATTTTAACAATGATAGTAAATATATCAGCTTAAATTCTATTAGAGGCAGTTTTGAGAGTCAATGTCCACGCGTAATGGAGATGATCTCGTAACCAATTTTCCCGTTAAATAGGACAATGAAAACACACCCTTCTGAAGTAACTTCATGTTCTTCAGAATTATAAGATTGATTAATGATGTCTTGCCTCATCAATCCAATGTGGTATTGTATCGGCTTGTTTCTATACGTACATATTTCGTACGTAATTCCATATTTGTCTTACGATCTTCCATAACTCGTATTATATTTATATATGTATCTGTATTTCACGTATTTTAATTAGCTACCTTTTCTAACCAAATGAATTATATGATTATATTATGATATTTTTGAATTCAAATTCAAATTTCCCTTCCATATTCAGCATGGGAGACTTTTATTTCCTTCTTAATTAGATATTAATCTCATCCCTAATTACTATTAAAACTGTTGTTCCTTTCCATTTCCTCCCAATTTAAAATCCCTCTTATTTAATCAAATCTTTCCTTTTCTAATCCTAAACCCTAACTCCCCCCTCCCCCCTGCCGCAATTCTCCTTTTGGCTTTCATTGTTCTCATTGCATGCAATTTAGAAACCCAGGCTCATTACTCACGCACGCATCCTACAAAAAATTAAAAACCCAAACAAATTCCCAGGGCTCTCACGTACAAATCCAGCCCTACATATATTAAAACCCAAACAAAAAATAGAAACCTAAACAGATAACCCTAGGCCATCTCCTACAGCAGCCGCCACCCCTATTCCCCTCAGCCTCTCACGGAAACAAGCCCCCTTCGACTGCCTCATCTCCCAGTCCAGGCGCATCTTCCCCTCTCATCCGAACCTCCTCTGGCCATCTCCCCTCAGTTCCCAGCGAACAACCCTCGCCCTCATGTCCTCTTCCCGCAGCCACCCCTCATCCCCGCCTGCCACAGACTCGCGTCGCCCACTGCCAGTCGCCGGCGCCTCCAGGCCGCCAGAACCGTCGTCCACCGCTCGCCTCCATTTCCCGTTCGAACCCACCGATGACCATCAACCCTCCCCAGCTCCGATCAGACCTCGCCACATAGCCCCTCCATGCCGCCGACCCACACCTCCTCTCTCTCCTCCTCTCAGCCCGAAGCCCAGCCATCTGTTCGTCGCAAGCCTAGCTCCTCGCGGCCTTCCTCCGACTCCCTCCGACCAACACAAGCCTCAGGCACCACCCGACAGCCCACCAAGCTGTGCCGCCTCAAGGGCTCCCCGTCATCACCGTCGCTGTCCGAAGCTCGCCGCTGTCCGAAGCTCACCGTCGTCACCGTCGCAACCCCACACAAAGGCGAGGAACCCTTAAACTGTGAGTTTGCGTACACAATACTTCTAAGAAATATAATATTTCTTATACTATCACAATTAGTTAGAGTTATATCAAGTTGTTGGTTCTTTAAGAATTTTATCATAAGTTATTTTATAACACATAAGTTAGGATATAATAATAATATGAGATATACACCCTAGTAATGTATATACATATATTTATAGGGGTTAGAACTAAGTTAGGATACTTGTACAATTATATAGTCAGTTTTCAGTTTGTGTAACCTATATATAATAATAACAGTATATACATAAGTATTTATACATCAGTGTAAGACAATATAGTAGATTTAAAATTATGTTAATTCCTTGGCTTGATATCACCACTTCGTTGACGTAGATATATTCACGCCTCCCCTATGATCACGTAGGAACCAAACCGCACCGTTCTAGGCAAGTATTTACCACCTGCAAGTATTATCACCTACAAATTAATTTAAAGATACCAATTGTCTTGTCATTTTAAAAACGTACTCTTATCGCTTGCTGCATTATTTTTGTGTCACCTTATCTTTAAATTGCCCTCTTATAAATGTGTTATTGGGCCTTCAGGCAATTACGGACTATTGGGCCTTTTGGCAATTACGGACTATTGGGCCTTCGGGCATTACAGATATTGGGCCCGCGGGGCATTTACGAAATGTTTGCCATGCGACAAACATTGGACTATACGGATACACATATTGAAACTTCTGGGTGGGGGTAGTCCACTGCAGTAGAGATCAGAATGCTAAATTGCACTCTATTGGTGAACTTGACCGACACCTGGACGGGTCGGTGAGTATAGAGCCACGGGGAGCTCCCGTTGGCTTGGGTGTAATTGTAGTCTCTTTCGCCTCAGGCATTGGGCTTGTCACTAGATTAAGTACTGATTGATACTCTCATTTTACTTCTACTACTTCTATCATAAAATGTATAACTGCTAGCTAAGTTCTTATCATGTTTTGCTATGTACACTACACCTATCTATGTTAACTACTCGTTACTCTATACACTACAAATGTCATGCTTATTACTTTGCACATTACATTTTACATGCTTACTGCTTGCACATTACATTTGCCTTGCTTACTGCTTTGCACATTACATTTGCCATGCTTACTGCTTTGCACATTACATTTGCCATGCTTACTGCTTTGCACATTACATTTGCCATGCTTACTACTTTGCGCAGTACATTTGCCATGCTCACTACTTTACACCCTACACATTGCATGCTCACTACTTTGTACACCACAATCTGCTACACTTGCATGTTATCCTACGCTACCATACTTTTCTTAGTTGTGTCGTGTTTTCCTTGCCTTTAAAAGCATTTGCTAACTTTATTATTATCTTGCCGAGGGTCTGCCTTTTAACATTTTTAACTTGCCGAGGGACCCTTGCTGACGTATATTTCCTTGTCTATCTTGTGAAATATACGTTAGGTTTTGAGACAGTGTTCACTGAGGAGTTTACTTGGAGACTGATCAGAGTGACCAGGAGTACCAGGACGCTGAGACACACTACTGAGGGATGACGTGCTTTCACAGCGCTGTAATAAAGTAATATTTGTGTTGTATTCCTGTTCAAGCGTTTTTCCTTTCGTGTAACTATTGTAATGGCCATGCTAGGCCTTAATTCTTTTGTGTATATGTAATCTGGATGTTGAAGTGTAATGATGACGTTATTGTTGTTTCGATTGTTCGCAAGCAAGAACCTGCCAAGTAGTCATACACAGACGCTTATTGTGCTTAAGTCAAAGAAGGAAGAAAACGAAAAAGTACTTCTTTGCTTTAAGCACATGCGGACCCTTTCATTTTCTCGCTCCAAAGTATAATGGGAAGCGGGGCATGACAGGTTTATTGTATTGTTCTAAAGTTTAAAACTTGGACGATTCTAGACACTTCAGGGGTTCCAATTAATTCATCTTTTCGAATTTAACTAAGAATTTTGAAAATCTATTTGAACGCTCAAGTATGGTCTTCAAGGCCATTATATTCTTGAGTCATTTATTAGGATTTCATTTTGACGAATATCCATCGAAATTTTGTAAGTTTCTTTTTCAGAGAGAACTGGCCAGCCTCATATAGAGTATTCAGGCTAGCAAAATCCAAATCAAGTTAGACGTCCCAAAATAGTTTTATACTAGACTATTCATAGGGTGAAATGCTATTAATAGCATACGTCTTGAGGTGTCAATCTATAATTATTTGATATATGCTAAAAATAAAGCATAAAATTTTGCAGTAGAATGAAATGCATATAAACAAAAAAAGTTTATAAAAAGCATACACATATTAATATGCTAAAAATAAAGCATAAAATTTTGCAGTAGAATGAAATGCATATAAACAAAAAAAGTTTATAAAAAGCATACACATATTAATATGTTTCGAAACATACACCTATTAATTATGTTATGGCACATAATTATAGTTTTCCAAAGTCTATGTGTTCTCGGAGAATAGCTTAGTATACAATAGTTACATCGAATTTCGTCATTAGATTAGCTTTGTATATATTATCTATGTCATAAATTAATGACCTTTCATATTGCAAATAGTAATATGTGTCTTACCAAAACTTCGGGGTTTGGTCTAGTTTGCCATTGCTTATTCCATGTCGAGGTATATCATATCTTCCCTTTCTTTATATATATCAGGACGTCGTTGGTCCTAGACTTCCCCTGTTTTTAGTCTTCCATATTGTTATTTATTAGGAAGAATGAATATTAGTATCTTTAAGGAGACATATTCATAGGAACGAGCTTGTTTCTATACTTCCAATTTTAAAATTTATGTGGGACTTTTGAAAGTTCATTTGAATGCTCCTATAAGGTCTTCAGGTCATTATTTTCTTGAGTCATTCAGTTTTTATGTGGATATAGAAACATGCTTAAGGGGAATAAATACCTGGGTGTGAATGTTATAAATTATTTCTCACTTATTTATTAGCCACGACTTCAGAAGTGAGATTATACTTAAGGCTAGATTCAAGAATCTTTCCTTGTAAAGTGAGATTACTATAAAAGAGTTAAGCGGTGTTATGACATATTCCTGGTGTCCATATCTGTCTATATAGACCATAGATATGTGAGATCTATTTACAGCGGTGCACATCTTTAAGAAGATGTCATAAATAGTTTTCGCATTATCCCTCGTATTTTGTTTGGTCAGAAGGGTATTGATATTTGATTTTGAACTGTAGGTTCAATTATTATATATATATATATATATATATATATATATATATATATATATATATATATATATATGGTAAAGTGTTCCTAGGGTGACTCCTTAGATTAAATCTAAGGAGTCGCCCCCATTTTCTCCCATCTCCAACATTTTTTTGGGATTTTATTTTTCATAGGATTGTTGGTCACATCATGGATGATCAACATACCAAAAATAAAGTCATTCCAATACTTTTAGAGCCCCATCTACCCCTTGCAACTTCAACGGTCTGAAAACGTGCTGAAAACCCGATAAAGTTGCAAGGGGTAGATGGGGGCTCTAAAAGTATTGGAATGACTTGATTTTTGGTATGTTGATCATTCATGAGGTGAACAACAATCCCAAGAAAAAAAATTTCAAAAAAATGTGGGAGATGGGAGAAAATGGGGGCGACTCCTTAGATTTAATCTAAGGAGTGACCCTCTTATCCGCCTGCTTGAAGACCTGAATCTGGCCTCGGGGGTTCGAATGACCTGGAGGCTGCTCACTGGTGATAGCCTATGGGCCCAGCAAATGAGGAAGAGCAATGAAGATGCTTCTAAATTATTCGCCGCAAAAAGTAAAGTTATCCAATCGGGCACTTGGAAATTTATCCTGCACTGTAGGAGCATCTCAAATAAGCTTATCAGGAGGAAGGTACGTGACGGCAAATCCACCCTTTTCTGGCACGATAACTGGCTGCCGTGTGGTGTATTGAATGATCTATATGGCATTCCTTCTGGATCCAAGGATAAGAGGGTCAGTGATTATTGGGGGGCTTCAGGGTGGAGTTCGGATCCAAGCATACAACACCTGATCCCAATCCTTCAGCAATTCTCAATTCAGCCAGGGCAGGACAGTTGGGAATGGGTGCCAGGGGACTCTTTCCGATTCTCTGATGCATGAAATGGTACTAGAAATCAGGGGGGCAATCTTCAATTTTCACCAAATAGTTTGGCACAAAAACCATGTGCCCAAATTTTCTTTTACTCTCCTCAGGGCGTTTCAAGACAAGCTCCTCACAAAAGATCACCTCTGCAAATGGCTTCCCAGCACTCCAGGTGATTGCGTTCTATGCAACGAGTGCAATAGAGAAATCGTTAGCCACTCAAATTTTGATTGTGAATACTCCAGGTATCTTCTGAGCTGTTGCCTTCTAAAATTGTGCATCTCACAGCCAATTGAGACTGCCCTTCCAGCGATCGACAACTACTTCCTATCAAGCTTTGCGAGGAAGAAGGAGATGAGCTACATAGCTAACATCACCCTCGCAGCTTTGGTATGGCACATCTGGAAGGAACACAACAGGCGCATTTTTGAGAATCTTACAAGTTGAAGACCTCATTGTTTGAGGAGCTTGCTGATGATATAAGAACTACAGTCCAGTTCCAGGACACATCCGATCCTCAGGCTGCTACGGCTATGTTACATTGGGATATATTGGACACGTGCTAGTGTAGGGTTTTCTGGGACCCTTAGGGCACAAAAACTCTATGCCCGTTCTAAGTCGGACGGAACATAGACAGAAAAGCAGCGGAAAACCAAACATGTTAATCTAATTAACATTTAACCCTAAGGTCTAAGACCCTAAACCAAGATCTATGCCGACTTGGGATGGGTCTGACCATCCCAAGAAGGATCTAGCCTACTGCGATTAAATTAAACTAATGCTAATAAACACATACCCAGAATCTCAACCCTGGAGCAGGCGAGATGTTCCGCACCGTCTTCCGAGCTGCTCCCGTCCCACGCCGAGCCGCTCCTTGAACCGCTCCCCGAACCGCTCCTAGAACCGCTCCGCATCCCGAGGCGATCAATCCCGTGTCGCCGAGCCAACCACGCGCCGAAGAAAGTTTCACGCTAATGAAACCTCCGTCTAAATTTTGGATCTGAATCCGAACCCCTTTGCGGCTTTGCTAGAGCCCTTAGGAGCAAGGCAGAAATATTATAGGGAGAGGAGAAATATTAATTTAAGCTTAGATCCGAGCGTGCTCCAACATTTACGAGAGCCGCTCAGATCTAGAGCTTGGGACGAGTTATGAGGAAGGGGGAGGGCCTCTATTTATAGAGGCGGCTGACTCTCCCCTTTTCTCCACAACCGAGGTGGGACTATTAATTTGGGATTAATTAAATCAAGTTAGTTTGCCTTTCACAAAGGGCAAACTTCCTCGAATTTTAACTCCCTCACTGTTGAGCTTCAATGTTGGTACAACCTACCGAATCAAAGAGGGTTCAACGGTGAACGCGTAGGAAAAAACGGCTCGTCAATCCGAGTCCGTTTGACCCTTCAAACAATTGTCCAAAGTTAGCCAAAAGTTATGCTTCTCTTAGAAACGTAGCCGTCAAGGAAATCCTAGGTTTCATAAAACCCTAACCAGAAAATTCGGGCTTGGTGGGCCTCCATTTTCGCTGGTTTCAGCCCAACAGTTTGGGCTGACTTGTTTTGGCTATAACTTGTGCATTTGGACTCCATTTTTGACACGGTTTGAACCTGCGTTTAGAGCGGGACGATCCCGTCATCTAGGTAACCTTTTCAACGCGTTTATTTAATTAAATATAGTCTTAAAAAATTTAAGACACATTTAATCTCTTTTGCATCATATGCAAATTAGTCCATATCTAGGCTTAAATTATCATTTGCATCAAATACAAATGATCCGAGGGCATATTCCTCTACATCTCCCACTTGCACTCAGGATCATTTATCTCGAATGCAGGAGATGATTGCAAATATCTTTTGCAATATTTTATCCCTTGCATCAAATGCACATTATTCTCCCTAACTAATTTCTACCTATTACTAGACGAAGGTCACACTCTGTGTGAGACCCTACAGCCTGACCCTTACAACAGGTTGGGCTCGAAGCCCTATACGGTAGTGACCACGAGCAGTGGTTGCCGTCCCTGCTTCAGGAATCATCATTATGTGGTTGACTCATTGACATGAGTATTGTCGGGACCACCCTGACTGTTTCCGTGATGAATTCCGCAGTTATAGTCTCTTCGTCTAAACTATGTCGTATAGATCAAGTCTAGGGTACGGTCAAACTGTCAACCCCAATAACTTGACTCCGGTTAGTTTCTATCGATCTTTTAGTCAAAAATGTTGGACTTCTTCCAACATACTCTGGCCAGAGTTTTTACTAAAGACCGAACTAACCATACGACACTAACTCCCATTGACCGGGAGAGACAAATCCTCTCTTGGTCATTACTCTCCTCATACGCTTCAAGTGTCACCCAATCAAAGACCTTTCGACAGGCCTTGCCTCGAAGCTAGGTCATTTGATCTACGTGGCACCGTTCACACACAGGTTCGTCAAAATGACCTCAAGTCAAAAGACCAACTAGCCTATCATCACTCAGAGTCATCATTGACAGATTGGTCAATATAACCATATGATAACTCTTGTGGATCATTCAGTGAACTCATTCTCTAATGAGCACCTGTGTCTCGTCTACGACTTCGCCAAGTCAAGCGATCATGAGATCATCGCCACCGCTAAACGGTGAAGATTAATACACAATGGTCTATCCGATGTTTCGATATCCTTGTCTCGAAACATCTACGACCACGAACCCTTTTAGACTTATGCTACAGACAGTCAAACATTTCTCCATGATCGAGATACTCATCTCGATACATGTTTGACCTTGCATAAAGTCTCAGGACTTTACCTAAGTTAATATCTAATGTTAACTACATTACAACATAACTTTAGATAAATTATTACCAAACAGCTTACTGTTATTTCGAACAAGATGTTTGTGTTATTCACACACAGAGATGGATTGCCTCGAAGGTATCTTCTCTTAACATATCCCACTTGCACTCAGGCCCATTTATCTCGGTATCTTATACCGTTTTTACACATAAGTTCTCCCGACTTCATGTGGTAGAGCCTTCATGAGTGGATCTGCTAAAACCGTCTACACTATAGACTTAAGGGGTTTCTATGTTCATGTTAGACCAACCAGTTGAATCTCATTCAAATAATTCACTTGGTCTTTCGGAATCCATAATATTTTATCTCCTTGGATCTTATCCAGTTCATCGTACCTTACGATACTCATTTAAATTTGTTAATGGTCATTTCAAATGGCTCATATCTATTTCTGATAAAGTATCAAACTTTTTGATTACTTTGTCAAAATATATGTTCCATTTCTTTGATGCCTCGCATGTAGTTTATACGCTCCCACTGACTATGAAAACTATCTGGCTAATTCATATAAGTCGGTTTGTCTAAATCATATTTATAAAAAACGAACTTATAAGTGAATGCTCCAATTTTCATGGTCAACTTAAGCGTTTATATCGAGTTTGGTCCGAGTAGTTCTGTACACATATACTGGCGGAAAACGGTTTCATTATAATCCGTTTTATAGGAATTAGTATAGAAAAACCGTTCTCGACCAACATGATTGCACTTCACTATATTCCTTTCTGCACCAATCTTTCAACTTAAAGATTTACTTGCAGAAAGTGATGAAACATTTTCCTTGTGCACGTAAACTAAATTCCAAAATTTATTTACGCACACGGACCTATTCTGATTGCATCAAGTTATAAATCGGAGTTACTACTCTGAATTTCATCCCGGAAGTTGACTAAGTCATCATCAGTTATGATGTTTAACTCGACTCTTCGTCTCACGAAATTCGAGTAATTATACAACTTCCTAATGATTGATTTAATGAATATCTTATTGATAATGTCCTCACAGGACATTATCAAAACCTAGGCATTACTATCTGGGACTTAACCCAGAAGGAGGACTTAACTCAGAGTCACTTACAATGGATCACACCAAGTCTAACTAAGTATGATTCATACCTTTTAACACACGGATGTGTTAACAGACTTGACCTGAGAGAAAATCACATTTTCTTTTAATTACGCAAGATTTAATGTAGCTAAGTATTTGACCATTCGATCTAATCGAATCAGTTTAAATACTTTAGTCATTTCGTTCTTTATTTTATCAGACTTGTGTTTCATCAAGAACACGTGTCTTATTAAAATATACGAATAACTTATTTTGGTTAATGTAGACTCGGGTACATCAGTATGTACTAGACTGAGTTCAACAACTCATTCTCCCACTGTCTCACAGATGGGTTTCCGCCATTATATCTAAGAGGATAAGACTCACAAGTGTCCGTAGACTTCATCATACGAGAGGTCAGACCCCTCTTTATGTGACTTGTGAAGCTTAGTCTCTCGATACGGCCTAGTCTATTTTGCCATACAAGTTAGCTACTATCTTGTGTGTTTATATATATTAACATTTAATATATATATATTATCGTTATACATATTACTTATTGCTTCAGAAGCAATGTGACGACATTCGTCAAAATATGTTAACCTTTTGTATAACAATTATTATGAAATCGTGACATCAAAATATGTCACATTTTTATTTCCTCCTACTTATGCCTTTACTAATGATAAATTAAACTAACTTTCTCAATTGACTTTCCGGAGTGCCTTCTTCCTTTTCTAAATCACATTTAGATATAAATAGCCCAACATAAATAAATAGCTATGCAAGCATCTCATGTATCCAAACGCCTGAGAGTTTCAATCTCGAGTGTAGCTCCAGAAGTTACTTGTCTCAAGATCCGGTTGGGATACATAGACTTGCACTGCTCATGCACTCGTATTCGACTCAAACAATTTGATCGAATTTTTGAACTTTGTGGATCAAAATTGTTTGTCCATACAACCTTGAGGGTAGCTCGACAAGTTGTAGGGAGAAACATATTTCGAATATCATATATGTTCAAGCTGCCTCATATAGAGACGGGTGACATGTAGCGTGAATTTATTTGTTGGACCCAGAACTTAATGAAATCGTATTTCTTAAGTCTGTTCTTTAGAAGGTCATTTTAATGTCAACGAGAATATAGTTTAATCCTATCAATTAGAATTTAACTTGATATTCAATTAATCAACCTATTTGACCAATTAACTAATTCCATTAAAAAATTATTTTTTGATTCCTTCAGTAAACATAGTCTTGCCTTTGTTTTGGCATATGTTCAAAATTAAATATATGTAGAATGGCTTTCATCTATCTATATCCTCCCACTATTTTTACGATCGTTTCAAAGCTTAATAACGAACGATTTAATCGAATTAAAATATTTAAAATTTAGTGAAAGAGGGATCCAATCATCCTGAACCTCACAACCTTAAGGAGACTCAACAAGTTGATTGGTTCCATGATTGGTAGACTAACTCTTAGTCAATCACATCACATGTGACTCCCTATCGTTTTTTACCCACAGTCACTTATGATCTTGAGGAGACTCAACAAATCATAATGACTGGTCTAGTCAGACCCTTGATTTCGTGTCCAGATTTGACTTAGATCGATGCTCGAGGAGACCCGACGTATCGATTTGGGTCAAGTCTAGACTACATCACATGTATGTTGGAGTTTGTTCCTTAAAGATAAACATGTCATAGCTTGAGGAGACTCAACAACTATAATTGTCTTCTTTGAGTTACCAAGCTCCAAAATCAAGGAGGGATACTGATTAATCTTTAATAAGATTTATAATGCATTGATTAGATATAGTCCAGGGTGCCATACAATCATGATTCGCGACATTGCGGTCCAGCGGAACACAGCCAGGGAATTGACTAAGGCAGGATCACTGCCCCTTGGACTAGCAAGGGTTGATCCAGAACTCTTAGCCAAGCACATTGACTGGATCATGGTCCATTGAATGAAGCTTGTCACTTTTATATGTGTGCCATAGACTAAACAACTTTTATTAACAACTAATTAATCCTATCAACTAGTTGCATCCTTAAATTCAAAATTTTAGGATTTGTTTAATAACTTTTATTAAGTCCTTATCAACTATAAGGTTCACGTGCTATCCTAATCGTTATTAGGATTTTACTAAATTTTATTAACAACGCTAAAAGCGAAGTCCTTTAATGAAAATTAATAATAACAATTAGAATTAAGAAACATTAAAGGGACTACCCTAATCAGGAATTAGGTCTTGAAGTGTTGTTAATATTTTATTAAAACATAGCATGTCATTAAAATTTAAGTAATAAATTTTAATCATTTCTTAATGGCTAACCTAAAGGGGTGTCTTGTGTTATCAAATAAGGGACAAGATGAACGAGCAATTAAAATAAAGCTACACTAATTTATCGCATAAAGATAGTGCACAACTATTTAACAATTAAATAGACTAAGTTTATCGCATAAACTATTTTAGCATGCATACATAAATTTAACATTTAAATTCAAAATATGATTTTAAAATATTTTATTTTTATCTCATAAAAAATTGTTTTTTAAAATCACAAATTTGCATGCTACTTTAAAAAATTTATCGCATAAAAATTTTAACCTTTAAAATCAGTTTTAAAATATCTCATAAAATTAAAACATCATTTTAAAAAACTTTCATGCTTAAAATTTTATCATATAAAATTTTTAGGCACTTTAAACTTATCGCATAAATTTTAAAAGATTTAAAATTAGTTTTAAAATTTATCACATAACTTTTAAAACGTCATTAAAAAATTTCCATATTCAAAAATTTATCACATAGATTTTTAAACATCAAAAACATTTTTAAAATTTATCTCATAACTTTAAAAACATTTTTTTAAAAAAGTATTTAAAAGCATTTCATAGTTTAATAGAAATCACAGGCTAGATCGTAACACAGACATAGCTTTGATACCACTGTAGGGTTTTCTGGGACCCTTAGGGCACAAAAACTCTATGCCCGTCCTAAGTCGGACGGAACATAGACAGAAAAGCAGCGGAAAACCAAACATGTTAATCTAATTAACATTTAACCCTAAGGTCCAAGACCCTAAACCAAGATCTATGCCGACTTGGGATGGGTCTGACCATACCAAGAAGGATCTAGCATACTGCGATTAAATTAAACTAATGCTAATAAACACATACCCGGAATCTCAACCCTGGAGCAGGCGAGATGTTCCGCACCGTCTTCCGAGCTGCTCCCGTCCCACGCCGAGCCGCTCCTTGAACCGCTCCGCATCCCGAGGCGATCAATCCCGTGTCGCCGAGCCAACCACGCGTCGAAGAAAGTTTCACGCGAGTGAAACCTCCGTCTAGATTTCAGATCTGAATCTGAACCCCTTTGCGGCTTTGCTAGAGCCCTTAGGAGCAAGGCAGAAATATTATAGGGAGAGGAGAAATATTAATTTAAGCTTAGATCCGAGCGTGCTCCAACATTTACGAGAGCCGCTCAGATCTAGAGCTTGGGACGAGTTATGAGGAAGGGGGAGGGCCTCTATTTATAGAGGCGGCTGACTCTCCCCTTTTCTCCACAACCGAGGTGGGACTATTAATTTGGGATTAATTAAATCAAGTTAGTTTGCCTTTCACAAAGGGCAAACTTCCTCGAATTTTAACTCCCTCACCGTTGAGCTTCAATGTTGGTACAACCTACCAAATCAAAGAGGGTTCAACGGTGAACGCGTAGGAAAAAACGGCTCGTCAATCCGAGTCCGTTTGACCCTTCAAACAATTGTCCAAAGTTAGCCAAAAGTTATGCTTCTCTTAGAAACGTAGCCGTCAAGGAAATCCTAGGTTTCATAAAACCCTAACCAGAAAATTCGGGCTTGGTGGGCCTCCATTTTCGCTGGTTTCAGCCCAACAGTTTGGGCTGACTTGTTTTGGCTATAACTTGTGCATTTGGACTCCATTTTTGACACGGTTTGAACCTGCGTTTAGAGCGGGACGATCCCGTCATCTAGGTAACCTTTTCAACGCGTTTATTTAATTAAATATAGTCTTAAAAAATTTAAGACACATTTAATCTCTTTTGCATCATATGCAAATTAGTCTCTATCTAGGCTTAAATTATCATTTGCATCAAATACAAATGATCCGAGGGCATATTCCTTTACAGCTAGTATTTAGGGACCGGTTGCTGCTCTGTTTAGGTGGGGGGGGGGGGGTGGAGGAGAAGTGCAATTTGCGGTGGGTGATGGCGCTTGTGCCCACTCCTCATCCAATTGCTCTCTCTCCTCTTCACTTACCCCACCATTGTACATTCTGATCTGATTTATATTATACATTTACTTTTCAATATATATATACTAGTCATAACCCGTGCCCGCGGGCATGGTTCATTTAAGATTTTCACCCGCGAAATCTTTGTTCCCAAACATTATTTACACAGTCAAATTTGTGCGAAACAATAAATTCGGTGTAGAACAATAAATTCAGCGAGGGCGCCCTTAAGTCAGAACAACAAATTAGCTTAAAAAAATTTAGCGGCGCCTTCGGCGCAAAGGGTGGAAGTGCATAAGTGTGTGTGTGTGTGTATGGTGTGTGGGTAAAAAGTGAAATGAGAGGGTTTTTTAGCAAAAAGGGGAAATAGGTGGTATTCTGTGCAAATGTAGTGATTGTGGGGGGTTTGGAAACAAAAGGAAAAAAGTGGTGGGTTTTCCAAACACTCATCTCAACCCTTCTTTTACCAAGATTAAATCCTAGCCATTCTTCTATCAACCTCTTTATACATCAGCATGACATCAGCTTGTCCCAGTCAGCCCTAGAATTCAAAAACCTTTGTGTTTATATATATATATGGGTAAAATGGATCTAGGGTGCCTCCTTAGATTCAATCTAAGGAGGCGCCCCTATTTTATCACATCTCTCACAAATTGTTTCGAAATATTTTTCATGTGTTTGTTGTTCACCTCATTGATGATCAACATACCAAATTTCAAGTGATTCCAATACTTTTTGAGACCTCATCTACCCCTTGCAACTTCATGGGGTTTTCAGCACGTTTTCATACCGTTGAAGTTGCAAAGGTTAAATGAGGGCTCAAAAAGTATTGAAATATCTTGAAATTTGGTATATTGATCATCCATGAGGTGAACAACAAACCCATGAAAAAAATTCCAAAACATATTGTGGGAGATGGGGGAAAATGGGGGTGCCTCCTTAGATTTCATCTAAGGAGGCACCCTAGATCCCTTTTACCCTAGAACCCAATTTCTTTTTCACAGAGGGGCCATGGGCAAAGCATATGAGGAGTAACTATGTAGATACATATTCTTTCTTTGCTGCTAAAGGAAAGACTTTCCATTCAGTCAGGTACTTGGAAATTTATGCTACGATGTAGGAGACACGTCCAAAAGCTTATCAAGAGGAAGGTAAAGGATGGTAGCACTACGCTTTTCTGGCATAACATTTGGCTACCATGTGGGCCACTCTGGGACCTTTATGAGATTCCACCAGATGCTGATAGAAAAATTGTTCGTGATTATTGGGGTCCTTCAGGTTGGGTTGATGATCAGTCTATTCAGCATATTCTCCCCATGCTACAACAAATCTCCCCTCAGCAAGGCATAGACACATGGGACTGGGCTCCTGGACCTATCTTTCACTTCATGGATGCTTGGGAAGGAACTAGGATGCCAGGTACTTTATTTCCATATTCCAGGCTGGTTTGGTAAAAACCACATTCCTAAGATGTCAATAATACTCTTACGTGCCTTCTACGGAAAATTGCTTACTAGAGATCTTCTAATCAAATGGGGAATTAATTCACCTGCCCAATGTGTCCTTTATGATGATGGAGTGGAGGAGAGCGTAAAACACCTATATTTTGAATGTAGTTACTCTTGTTACATTTTGTGTAGGAGTCTACTCAAATTGGGCGTCTCTACTATGGTGGATCCTTTGCTTTCTGAAGTGGGAAATCATTTGCTAGCCAATTATAATAAGAAGAGTGCGATATGTCTGCTAGCAAAAACCATCCTTGTAGCTATGGTTTGGCATATCTAGAGAGAAAGGAACATGCAGATATTCGATGATGTTAAGCCGGCTAATACCCTACTATAATTTGAAGAAATTGCGGCAGATGTCAGGATAGCACTAAAAGATATGGACCGTAATGACCCAGAGGCCTCTGAAGCTATGTCTAATTGGGAGTTTAGAGATGAGGGTTGAGTGTTTGTATGTCTCACTTTAGTTTATTTCATTTCTTTTTGGAAGGGAGGTTAGAATAGTTAGTAGAGAGTGATGACGCTTGTGCCCTCTCATCTCTCTACCTAATCTGCCTCCCTTAAATTCCACATTGTCCTGTAAATTTTGTTCATCTAATAAAGATCCACACTAACTTTCCAAAATATATATATATGATTTTTATTTTTTTGAAAATTATAATTAATGGTGTGCCATAATACATAATTTATATATGTGAGTATAAATGCATGAATTATTAAATATATCATGCAGATATATATAGCATTTAAGTAGGCAGTTCTGTTTACGGGTGTTTTCTCACCACTGAATCGTTGACCGAAGACTGTACGGTCAACGTGATCAAGGGGTCTGTTGGGATCCCATGGGCACGCCAAGCACACGTGCACTTAGCGTGGGTCGGAGATGGAGTCAAGGTCGAGCGTGAGGTTCGAGCAGAGTGTCGGTCCTCGGGTGAAGCAGAGCGGAGGGGGAGCCTCGGCTCTGCAAGATGGGCTCGGCCTCGGTTGGACGTGAGTCGAGTGGTAGCCTCGGCGCTTCGTTTGCTTCTTGGTCTTCGGTCGGTAGCCACGCCCACTTGCAGCAGGGGCGGTCGTCTGGCGCTGATGGGTAGCCTCGGTGCCTCGGTTAGCTTCTTCCTGGATAGACGAGAAACTCGTCAGGGGGGACGGACCTTGGTTCCGGCCGAATCCTCTCTGATGCCTACGTCAGATCAAGGTCTGAAGAGTACTCGACTGGGTAGGTATGACTCGAGAGGAGATCGATACACTGACCCTCGACACAAGCAGGGGGAGGGAAAGAAAATGGCAGAAACCAAAGTCGTTGATGGAATACCTCAGATCTGAATACCTGGGGTTCGATCCATTTTCCCGTTGCTCCCGCCGCCCTCTTATAGGGTTCGTGCCATGATTGCCCCCGATGCACGTCACTCCTCCGCCTACACTTACGCCCTCGTGATCCACCTCCTTCCAAGCGACAGCATGCGTCGTGGGGGGCGTTAATCAACGAACCCCTTAATGGTCATCAAGGAGCCGCGGATTTAGGGGAACAGCTGTCCCGGGGGAGCGAGAGCTGATCGTGCGTCCCTCGGGCTAGTCTGGCCCGAAGTAGGGCTTTATTCGTGGGCCTCGTTTGGTGGGGCCCAATCTCGCTAGTGGGCTTCTCGTTCATGGCTGTGTCTCTGGTCTCTGTTTCTTGGGCTTCTCCAAAATAGTCGTATCAATTGCTCCCATCGTCCGAGACGTTCGGGTTTAGTCGGTTTGGTTCGGGCGATGTGACTGTTGGGGATTTGACAGGCACGTCAGTCGAGGCCAGCCCATTAAATGGGGGTCATCATGATGCGGCCTGTTTGATCTTCTCTTGGTGCGGGTTTCAAAACGCCACCGATCCTCTGATGCTGCCACGTGCTCTCTCCTGGACGGGTTGAATTCCTCGATTGCCTAGCATATAAAGACGTCGGCCTCCCAAGTTTCGATTCTTTCGCGCCATTCCTTCTGATCTTGGTTTTACAAGCTCCTTCTCTCCGTCGTCTTTCTTCCTTCAGCTCCTTCTCAAGGTAATCCCCTTTCTTCTTTTACCCCATGGCTATGCTTAGAATAGGCGATTCGGCGTCGGGACCAAGGGACCCTCCGGTGCCCGGGTCTGGCAATGTCCGATCTTTGGGGCCCGGAGTCCCTTTAGGGGCTCGTCCTGTTCAGGACAAGGGGAAAAGAAAGCTTTTCATGTACCCTGTCGGTGATGATGCGGCTCAAGTCGCCGAGAGGTTTGACGTTTCACCGACGGTCCTTGGGTCGCCGTCTAAGGTCGCTTTCCTGGCGGCTGCGGAGATCCGGGAGAAGTATTTGCATCATCTGTACGACGTCCGGATCCCCTTTAACGACGAGCGGATTTGCTTCCAGCGGAGTAATGAGGTCGGCGTCTACGTCGAGATGTTTCGCCTGGGCCTCCGTTTCCCCCTTCATCCCTTCATCATCCAGGTCATGGAATTCCTGATGGTGTCCTTGTGTTAGTTGACCCCGTATTCCGTCGCGGTGCTGACCGGGTTTATCATGATCTACCTTGCCCATGGCTTAGAGCCATCTCTTCCTCTTCTTTTTCATTATTATCGGGTTCAGACGGTCGGCCAAGGGTCGTGGCAGTACCTCCGGGTCCGTGCGGGGAGGGAGTATCTGCTCGGTCTACCCCGCTGGGTGGGGGACTGGAGCTCGAGCTATGTCTTTGTCGTCTTTCCTGAGGACGCCGAGATCTTGACATGCTGGGGAGGTTTATGTCAATACAACTTGACGTTGTCCCTCTCCGAGGTTGACCAGGCAGCCGTCCGGCTGCTGTCGTCTCTTTCCCTGGAGGAGAGGTCGATCTGGCCTCTGCTGGATGACCTGCTTCTTAAGACCGTTCTGTGGTCTCCCGGTAGGCTCTTCCTTTCTTTCTGTTTTCCCTCTTGCTTACCCTGATTTTATTTTCTTCTGTAGAGATGGCTGGGCGCGAATTCACCCGTAATGTCAACGAACTCATCCGGAGGGGTTCCAGCCGAAGCAGAGGGAACCCATCGGGTCAGGCGCCCCGTCGCACTGTTGACGAAGAGGTGCATCAGGCCGAGCCTGCCGTGGGTAGAGTGGAGCCCACTGTCGTGGCGACACCTCCCCCCTTGGTCGCGGAGAACCTCCTCGAAGGTGAGGCCCCGGGGGCCGAACTCCCTCGCCCCGCCCAAGCCGAGGGAGGCGACGCGGGAGCCGAGCCGGCCCCCCGCGCGCCCATGGCTGGTCGTGGTGCGGGGTGTAAGCGATCCCCTTTGACCTCCGCCGGCCCCAGCGAGAGGAAAAGGAGGAAGGAGGGTGGGGAGACTCGCACTCCGGTGGCCCCCGAGGTGCCGTCGGCCTCCGACGAAACTCTCCCGCTGACCCTGGTGGCCACTCCCTCCGTCTCGGCCGAGCCTTCCCTGGTGGGAGCCGGCGGTATATTGGTGAATGTCTTGGCGGGCCCCGAGGTTACCCCCGGGGACTCGGTATTCGTCGATTGGATCGTGGCCAACCAGTTTGCGCACGGCTCTATCCTCCCGAGGGACCGATCTCTCATAGAGAGAGCTCCCACTGACAGACTGTCGGACTCCCTAGTCTGGCAGCTTCAATAGGTTTGGCTGCTTTATTGTTCTCAGACCAGTCTTCTGACCTTTCTCTATATAACTCTTTCCTTTTTGTAGGCCACTGTGATGACCGTCGAGGCGCAACGTCAGGCGGCCCAGGCGAGGGACCTCGAGGAGTCTTCTACCCGGGAGCGCTCAAGGGCTGGGGCGGCCGAGGTGGCCGCCCAAGAGGCGCACATGGAAGCTCGACATCTCTGACACCGGGTAGACGAGCTTGCTGCCCAAGTGATGTACCTCCAGGGGGAACTGGCCGACGCTCAGAGGTCAGCCCGAGAGGCGGAAGAGGCGTTCCACCAGGAGAGGGGCGATCTCCAGAGCGAGCTGGCAGATTTGCGTCAGATGACCCGGTTCATCGACGAGGTGGAGAGGGGCGTCGACGGGGTCATAGGGGCAAGGATCACAGAAGTACTTAGGGAGGCCTTCAGCTCTTATGAGGACCTTATTGCTCCTCAGATCATCGATGTCGTCCGGAACTCCTTCCAACGGTTCGCAGAGCTTGCCCGATAGCCTCTCCCACCCACAGATCCCCCGCGTTTCGAGCAGGGCGAGGCACCAGAGGACGCTTCCTCCCGTGCCCCGGGGCCTTAAGTCGGCCCATTTTGTTTTTCCCCTGTAATTTTAAACAATCTATAAAGTTTTTTGTTGGCCCATATATTCGTAGATGTTTCCCTTGTTTGTCGGGGTTTTTTTGTCTTGCTGGGACCCTCGGTCTCTTCAATCTTTTTGTGCTTTGAACTGGTTGTGAACTCCACATTCTTGTCGGCGTCCCTTTATCGCTCGTGGTAGGGGCGAAGGGTCTTCAGAACTCCGGACCCGTTGGCACCCTGGATGGGGACCTTATAGGCGCCCTCGTCTGAACTGCCGTAGCTCTTCCCCCATTCGCGATACTCGGTTTGCTTAGGTAATCGCCTTGTACGAGGCTGGGTTGCTCTCGGCCTCTCGGTTAGTTGGATCGGCTGCCCCTCGGCTTATAACCGCCCGATGTCCCCGTCTGCTGGGGGAGTTGCCCCCAGCCTTACGGACGGGCGGATCGTTCGGTCGGCGAGGGGAGATATCCCTCGGCTTATAACTGGCCGATGTCCCCGTCTGCTTGGGGAGTTGCCCCCATCCTTATGGACGGGTGGATCGTTCGGTCGGTGAGGGGAGCTATCCCTCGGCTTATAACCGGCCGATGTCCCCGTCTGCTGGGGGAGTTGCCCCCAGCCTTACGGACGGGCGGATCATTCGGTCGGTGAGGGGAGCTATCCCTCGGCTTATAACCGGCCGATGTCCCCGTCTGCTGGGGGAGTTGCCCCCATCCTTACGGATGGGCGGATCATTCGGTCGGCGAGGGGAGCTATCCCTCGGCTTATAACCGGCCAATGTCCCCGTCTGCTGGGGGAGTTTCCCCCATCCTTACAGATGGGCGGATCGTTCGGTCGGTGAGGGGAGCTATCTCTCGGCTTATAACCGGCCGATGTCCCCGTCTACTGGGGGAGTTGCCCCTAGCCTTACGGATGGGCGGATCGTTCGGTCGGCGAGTGGAGCTATCCCTCGGCTTATAACCGGTCGATGTCCCCGTCTGCTGGGGGAGTTTCCCCCAGCCTTACGGACGGGCGGATCGTTCGGTCGGCGAGGGGAGCTATCCCTTGGCTTATAACCAGCCGATGTTCCCGTCTGCTGGGGGAGTTGCCCCTATCTTTACGGATGGGCGGATCGTTCGGTCGGCGAGGGGATCTATCCCTCGGCTTATAACCGACCGATGTCCTCGTCTGTTGGGGGAGTTGCCCCAAGCCTTACGGACGGGCGAATCGTTCGGTCGGGGAGGGGAGCTATCCATCGGCTTATAACCGGCCGATGTCCCCGTCTGCTGGGGGAGTTGCCCCCAGCCTTACGGACGGGCAGATCGTTCAGTCGGCGAGGGGAGCTTTGCCTCGGCTTATAACCGGCTGATGTCCCCGTCTGCTGGGGGAGTTGCCCCCAGCCTTACGGACGGTTTTAAGGATCGTCCCGCTGGGGGAGTTGCCCACAGCCTTACGGCCGATCGGTTCAGTGGGCCTGCGGAGGTTGCTCTCCGGCTTAGGGCCGACCGCTGAACCAGTGTGCTAGGGGAGTTGCCCCCAGGCTCTCGGACGGGTTTGAGGGTCGACCCTCTGGGGGAGTTGCTTCCCGCCTCCGACCTGTTGAGCGAAGGCGGTCCTTCGGGAGAGGAGATTGAGTTCTCTTCAGCATCGTGAAATGGCTATTCAGTTAGGTGTGAAAAAAGAGGTTGCATTTGTACTAACAAGGTCCTTCTTTCTTTCCATGGTCCAGTACATTTGGAGGAAAAAGACAGAAAAAACGGAGGTGGCTAGGGTAGGACGGCCTTCCCCCGGCGAGGTGGCTGTTGTTTGTCCCGTCCACTCACTCGATGACGTGCATGGCCGCCTGGACCATGTTTACCTTCTTCCCTTTGTCCGGCTACCTGGATGTCCCCTCCCCAGGAGCGGGATCGTCGGCGAGGTTCTTCAAGTGCCCTCGACTCACCAGCTTCTCTATGTCTTTCTTCAGATACCAGCAGTCGTCGGTGTCGTGACCGTTGTCCTTGTGATATTTGCAATATTTCTCTTCGTCTCTCCTGCCTCTCTTCATCCTCTGGGGAGGCCGGTTCATGCGCCCTTCCTTCTGGGCGTGTGCAAAGACAACGTCCGAGGCAACGTTCAGCTGGGTGTGCCGCGGTTCTTCCCTCTGCTGCTTTCCTCTGGCCTTCTTCTCCTTCCGATGCTCCTCCGGGCTGCGACGTTCAGTCTCGTCGCGCTTGGATCCTCGCTTGGTCCTTCCGTCATCGACGGCCAAGGCCTCTTCCATCAGCATGAAGCGCTCGGCCCGCGCCATGACCCTGGTGAGGTCCTTCAGAGGATCGTTGTGTAACGATTTCTTCAGACCCCTGTGCCGTTCTTCAGGGCCGTTTTAACGACCAGCTCGGGACAGCTCTCCACGTTCAGTCGCTCTGTGTTGAAGCAACACATGAAGTGCCTCAGGGATTCCCCGGGACCCTGCACCACATTGAATAGGAGTTCTGTAACGACTGCTTTTTCATATATCTGGATTTAATATAATATAATATATGTTTTGGTGGATTTTCTCCTTTTGTGTGGTTTTCGTATCCGTAGTTTCATTTTCGATCGATTCGTCGTATTTTCTCGCTTCTTCCTTAGGATCGTCGATTTCGAAGTGTGTCACTCGTGACGGACTTCATAACGGTCGTATCTTACTGTTAGATCAAGCCTAGGAGTCTTAGGAATCGATCCCGGGGCCCCGCGCTCCGTATCGGAACTTTTCTGTGCTCATTAGCCGGTATAAGAAGGGGCACCGACCGACTAGATGACGATCCAGTCGGTCGGCAATCCTTCTTGGACCGACTAGTTAGCTTTCTAAATTTCTCAGGAGTTACTGTTTATCGTTAGTCGGTCTAAGAACGTTGGTTGACCGACTAGGTTGCAAACTAGTCGGTCAGCAATGCTTCTTGAACCGACTAACTCATCAAATTATTTTTGTATCAGTTACTGTTTACTCTTAGTCGGTCTAAGAACGTTCATCGACCGACTAGATGCCAAACTAGTCGGTCAGTACTTGTTCATGGACCGACTAACTCTAGAATCCTATTTTCGTTCAGGAGTTACTGTTTGCACTTAGTCGGTCTGCGTTGGTCGACCGACCGACTAGTTGCCAAACTAGTCGGTCAGTGGTTGCTCTTTGACCGACTAACCAGTGTTAAAACCCTAATTTCTGGGCAGCCGCCAGCTCAACCTATTTATACCCAACCCAAATGACTTCTTCTTCTCCAACACGACCCAAAACCCTAAAATCCTCCCCCTTCAGCCCCCATCTTCCTCCAAGCTCCATTTCTCCATTCCAAGCCCTAGAATCATCATCCAAACCATCCATTCACTCCATCTACCCCTCATCTTCCCCAAAATCTCACCAAAACCCATCAAAATCCCCAAATCCCCCAAAACCCTAGTTTCCCCAAACTTCTCCAATCTTTTCCAGATCTGATCCTAGGGTTCTCCGGAGTGTTTCTTCCGTCTCCTCTTGGTAAGAAATCGATCTACCGTTGTTTTCTTAACCTATTTATAATTTTATGGAAACCCTAATTAAATTCATGTGTTTGGTGTTTGTTTCCCCCATAACAGCGATTTCCCCGTAGATAGCATCCGTGTGACGAAGTGGTCGTCATTCCCGGTGCTAGGCAAGTGAAACTTGCCACTTAGGGTTTAGGCCATGTTTTAGGCTATTTGCTTGTTGTAGGCGTAAAAGAGGCTAGGCGACGAAATGATACTCACCTAGGCGCAAATTGGGGAACTAGCTTGACAACGAAGCTAGTTCTGACATTTAGCATGTTGCACAATTTCCATGTCATGTTTACTTTCAATTAACGGTACGCAAATATGTTCATGTCATTGCATTTCGCTTGTCACGTTTAATTTAATTAACGGTACGCAAATAAATTGTCATGACCTCGCATTCTTTAGGTGTTGCTGTGATTGTGTAGCTTTGCTACGACACTTGTGTTCCTGGCTCGTGACCAGAAGCGAGCATAATGAGTTGCTAACCCCAACGCTCGAAATGTATTGAATTGTGAACTAAGAATGTGAGCTCAATGTGCGGGGCAACCCCAGGCTCACTAGCTGAGTTCCATGTGCGGGGACCCCAGGCTCCATTTCATGTGGGTATTGGGTAGTGTTTAGTGCCGATCGGTCTGAAATGCTATGCCATTCAGCGAAGGGCGTAACCACCTACAAAATGTGAATTGATTGAATTGATAGTAGCTTGGCTACTCTTGTCTTGTCCCGATAAATTGTTCCCTTGTACAAATTGTCTTGCCATGTTTTAATTGTGCACTCATGTTATAACTGCCATGTCATGCATACTAAACTGCTAGGTTGCTAGTTGCCTTACCTTCAGTTTCCTTGCCCAAGTCTTTTTAGACTTGCTGACATGTGCCCCTTTACTCTTTTGGGTGACACATGTTAGATCCTGAGCCCGAGTACCTCGTTGAGGACGAGGTGTTTGCTGACGCCGAGCCCGAGCTTGTGTTTGACGGGGAGTACGTGGACACTAGGGACTAGTCCTAGTGTCTTCGTGTGTTTTACTTTTGTTAGACAGTTGTTTTGTATTCGGTGCGTAGCACCCATACTTTGTTATGTCGTTTCTTTTGTTGGCCTTGTTCTGGGCCTTTAGACTCTTTTCTTTTAGCCTGGTGGCTTTTTTGGATGTTGGACTTATTTTCTTGTTGGACAATGTTTGAGATGTGAATTTTATTTCAGTCTCTCCTTGTATTATTATTGTTGTTCCGTTGTGGTTACATGGACCTGCTTATATATTTTATTTACGCTTATCGGGTTTGGGGCTTCACAGCTCCACTCTCGTGCGGACCTTTTCACGTCTCGCCTCCATTTTAGGGAAGCGGGTCGTGACAAGTTCTGAGTCCGGCTTTACCCGTCGCCTGACCATGAATTGCTTGCAGAACAACTGGGTGAGCTCCTCGAAGCTATCAATGGAGCGGTTGGGCAAACTGTGGTACCAAGTCCTCGCTGCTTTCCGGAGGGTGGAATAGAAACCCCTGCAGAGCAGGGTATCGTCGGCCCCCTGGAACACCATGACCCCCTCGTAATCCATCACGTGGTTCACGGGATCGCCCGTGCCGTCATACTTATCTAATGTCGGCACCTTGAAACTTGAGGGCACCCGTGCCTCGGTTATCCTCCGGGTTAGGGGGCATCGGTCGCCATTAACGCCCCCCGGCCGCCCTCCTTCGCTTACCTCGTGGTCACCTGGTCGTGAGGGGGGGGGGGGGGGTAGGTTCATGCCTGGCTGTCCCCAGTGTCCCCGCCAAGCTGGGGTCGGGGCTCGATCGGTGTGCGTCCCCTCTCTCGCCTCGGTTCTTTTGCTGGTCCCGCTTCAGTCGGTGGGTACTTCCGCTCCGCTGGGTCTGATCCGCCAATGCCCGGTGATCGTCCCGTCGGTGCCTGGTCGAGCCTGGTCACCTGGACGAGGTGATCACCGACTCGTCTTCTGCTCGGGCAGAGCCCCTCCTGTTTTCCTCGCGAAACGAGGTGGGATTGGGGGACCACGCTGGGTTGAAGCCCGGCATGGTAAATCGTCGCTCCAGGTTGGGCACCCCGTTCCCGTGGTCGGTGACTATGGCAGACCGCACGGGTTGGTGATCCCCTCCCCAACGGCGGGCTTCATCCACCCCATCTCCTTGGATGGGCGCGTTGTCGACGAGTTGTTGAATTGTTGCGACCAACGTCTGGATGTTACCGTTGGTCTCCTGGGCGAAGATGCGGAGCTGTTCCTGGGTGACCGATCGGGATTCGCCTGTCCCCTCGGTGGTGTGACTGTGCTGGTTTTCGAGAGGAATATAATCTCCTTCCTCTTGGATGGGAGGCATGCGCCCCACGCCATTGCAGATTGGTTCCATTCCGGTGGTTCGATGTGGGCTTACTTCGGTTCCCACAGACGGTGCCATATGTTTACGGGTGTTTTCTCACCACTGAATCGTTGACCGAAGACTATACGGTCAACGTGGTCAAGGGGTCGGTTGGGATCCCTTGGGCATGCCTAGCACACGTGCACTTAGCGTGGGTCAGAGATGGAGTCGAGGTCGAGTGTGAGGTTCGAGCAGAGTGTCAGTCCTCGGGTGAAGCAGAGCAGAGGGGGAGCCTCGGCTCTACGAGATGGGCTCGGCCTCGGTTGGACGTGTGTCGAGGGGTAGCCTCAGCGCTTCGTTTGCTGCTTGGTCTTCAGTCGGTAGCCACGCCCGCTTGCAGCAGGGACGGTCGTCTGGCGCTGTGGGTTAGCCTCGGTGCCTCGGTTAGCTTCTTCCTGGATAGACGAGAAACTCGTCAGGGGGTCAGACCTTGGTTCCGGCCGAATCCCCTCCGATGCCTACGTCAGATCAAGGTCTAAAGAGTACTCGGTGGGGGTAGGTATGACTCGAGAGGAGATCGATACGCTGACCCTCGACACGAGCAGTGGAAGGGAAAGAAAATGGCGAAAACCAAAGTCGTTGATGGAATACCTCAGATCTGAATACCTGGGGTTCGATCCCTTTTCCCGTTGCTCCCGCCGCCCTCTTATAGGGTTCGTGCCATTATTGCCCCTGATGCACGTCACTCGTCCGCCTCCACTTATGCCCCCGCGATCCGCCTCCTTCCAAGCACCAGCGTGCGTTGTGGGGAGCGTTAATCAACGAACCCCTTAATGGTCATTAAGGAGCCGCGGATTCAGGGGAACGGCTGTCCCAGGGGAGCGCGAGCTGATCGTGCGTCCCTCGGGCTAGTCTGGCCCGAAGTAGGGCTTTATTCGTGGGCCTCGTTTGGCGGGGCCCAATCTCGCTAGTGGGCTTCTCGTTCATGGCTGTGTCTCGGGTCTCTGTTTCTTGGGCTTCTCCAAAATAGTCGTATCAAGTTCATTTGAAGTATACAAAACAATTATATACAAGAAAATAACGTAAGTAATGACATGCAAACAAGTTATAAAATTAATTGTGTATTAATGTTTTGTTATGAAGATGCCTTGATTTATGTGACATGTTCCCAATAATTTCGTGGAACTTTAATACAAAAAAGAAATTTTGGTGGGGTACGTGGTGGAAGCGGAGGCTTCGGGCCGCCTGTGAAATGCACCGGGTCAATCGGGTCATGTTCAGAAAAAATTTAAAACTGAACAATCCCGAAAACATATATTATCGATACAGTCCCCTCTCATTTTATTCCCTGATATTTCTGTAATTTTCCAGAATTTTTGCAGAATTTTCTAGGAATTTTGGAAATTTATGAGTATTTTCTGAATTTAATATATATACAAATAAATTTAAAAATATAAATTTAAATATATATAATTTTAATTTTCAGAAAATATTAAAATTAATTTGTTATGCGGGCCTGAGGCCCGTGGGTTAGCCGTGGGCTTCAGGCGGCTAATTTCTGCTCTTTTTTAAGGCATGTGTGCCTGATGTGGTCTTCAGGCCCACATATTAAATATCTTATATTTATATTTAAAGTTAATGGGCTGAATCCCATTTGGCGGGAAACACATCCCCCTTTTTCATCTACCCTAACCCTATGGTCAGGGATTGCGGTTGGTTGGCGACGGCCACCACTGACGGCGGCTGCAGCTTGCCACAGTGGGAGTGGGGTCCCATCGGTCGCCGACAAAGCGGCCAACAGAGCCGAAGTCAGCAGCACAGAAGCCTGACCGAAATGGTTAAAAAATTTAATTACATGGAATTCAAATATCAAGTGTAACCCGAAAAACTTAAACACTTCTGTAGCCACTGAATTTTTGTCTTTTAAATGTCTCAAAGAAGCCAGACCATTAAGGTGCTCTAATTAAATTTGTTAAAATGACCTTTATGAATAACCACAAAATGTTTAATTTAAACAATCCCACACAGCGATGAAATCCCTCGCAGTACACGTAGACTTTTCATATTTCTGAAATTAGATGTAGATATAAGTTATCACACTATGGTTTATAAGATATCACATAAAATACAAATAAATTTTTTTTGGACAAGCCAAAGGCACTCATGGACATTCCAATATCCCATCATATCAGTTTAGTGTAACTTATAAATGCAAAATCTATTCAGATATCCTGAGGAAAATAAATAGAAGTCCATGCCTCTATGAAATGTGCAGAATGGTTGATTATTAAAGCATTTTGAGGGAACACAATGCTATATAGAACACCTTAAATATCTACATACAGGATCAAAAAACATTAAGGGAACATATTTATCAATTATTTTGTGAACATGTGACTAATTTTAAGGTCTTGCATGCGTCTAGAGCCTCCACTCATTGCGAAATTATCTAGCATTATTATTGATAGGCCTCAACCATTTGTTATCAAAATTCAGAGGAGGGCTTGGAGGCACTTCAAACATGTTGGAGGCTTAATTTTGGTCCAAAACTATCTAAACAATATGATAAAAATAATGAGTTTTGATCTAAAAAACTTGAGCAATGTACCTCTAGATCCATTAGATCTAGGGAAGATACGAAGCAAAAGATACGAAGCAACTAGACTGATCCTGCTCCTTACGAAGGTCGCAAAAGCACGACAGGAAAAAAATCGATCTTGATCAGATTTTTGGTAGAAACTATCGTGCTTGATAACATGTTAAAAGATGAAGAGTTTTTAAGAAAGAGTGATGGCTAGAAGGTTGCCTAGCCTCACTAATATATTAATACACAGAGTTTAGAATATCAAGGGGTAGATATATGAAAGGTCACACAACCTATTCATAACAAAAAGTAGATAATGCATTTCATATTAATTCTAGGCACTTAATTATTTTGTATTATTGAATTATTCTAATTGGAAATATTAATTTTTCCCATGATCTTAATTTTTAGGCATTTCTTTGCTATTATTAGTGTTGATAAATGGGTCTGGCCCATTAAGCAAGTAAATGAATTCTACCTGAAGAGAAAGGCCCATTAAGAATATTACACCTCGGCCCAATAAACCCGAGGCCTGCCAAGGAAGGTAAATATTTACCGAGTTAATCTGCCAACTCATTTGTCAAATGACCCATTATTCTTGGTTTGAATGAGTCAACCACATCATCATGGCTTACTTAATTGGCCACTAATGAGGGAATTAAGGGCTACATTCATGGGATGGTTAATCCCATGAATCCACATTAATAGCCTAAAGTTATGGTGGCCGTTATCTCTATTAACACCATTTTGATTAGTGGGGAATGACAAGGCAAAATGGGGAGGATATAAATAACCGGTAGCACAAAGCATTAGGGGAGGCCAGATTTCCACCATGGTCTTAGTATCAAACAAGGATTGATAATACTCCTTTATCTTCCTCCTTTATCTTCTTCTATATGTTTCCTCTATGAGAAACTAACTTGGGCGTCTGAGGGGAATCGGTCGGGCCCCAGCCCCGACCCCCTAACGATCTTCTTATGATACAAGATAGTGGAAATATAGCGGAGCTAGGTTAACATCCATCCGTGGAGCTCAAACGGAGCTCACTTTGACCCGGAGATTCATCTCTGCGGGTCCCACTTCTCAACCGACGATGATCCACTTTAACGAAGGCGTCTTCGTCAGCCCATATTCACAGGAAGACGGAACCCATTCGTCAACATTTGGTGCCGTCTGTGGGAATAGTTTAGAGTCCGCATCCCCGTCTCTGCCAAACAAGATGACTATGCTGACTCTGTTTCGAGATGTATGCCCTCAGTTCATTTGTATTTGATTCAAATGGATTTTAATATTAAATGGAAATTTAATGTGTCACAAATAGTTTGCGATATAAGTTTTAGAATATTAAGGATGTGTGAATATTGCATATAATGCAAATTTGAATTTGTCGTAAAGTGTTTACGAGCATATTTTATATAGAATGGACACATTAGATGTGCACCTGGATGACTGGAATGTCCCGGTCTAAACCCATGTTCAAATGGCGTCCAAAACGGACTCCAAACAAGGAAGATAGAGCTAAAAAAAAATCCAAAAAGGCCCAAATATGGCATTGCAGGTCGGGCGCACCCGTTATGAGTTGGGTGCGCCTGACCCGCGGGCTAGACCAGCTACCGCGTGGGTGGGTGCCTGCACCCGTGGGTGCATGCACCCTCTAGGCAATCGGGCGGTCGCCCCAGCGCCTGCATTTTTTTGGGCGATGTGGCCCACACCACATAGGGTTTCGAATCCTATGTGCAGATTTTTTGGCGGCTTCTCGTTTTTGCGAAAAACTTGGTTTTAGGCTATCTTTGGATGATCGTTTGAGGGGTCAAACGGACTCTGAATGGAGCGCCGTTTTTTCCTACGCGTTCACCATTCAACCCTTTTCGTAACGATGTATGACATCGTTCTTGGATCTCAACGGTGAGGGATGGAAAATTCATTGAAGTTTGGCCTTCGTGAAAGTTAAACTTAAAGTTAATTTTCTCCTCCAAACCTTCAGTCCCATATTGGTAATTGAGAAGGAGGAGGGAATAGTCGCATATATATATGTGTGTGTGTGTGTGTTGATTCGGGTTGAATATTGCATATTTAACCCCTCATCTAGCAATATTTTGTGTGTAAATGATGTTTAATTGATCCCTAATACACTCGTATATTGTATACCATCATCTATTAGAGATATCACTTGATTGGTCCACAAAGTATGACTTTTATTGAGTATTTCTGCCTTTTTATATTTTTCATGGCTTGGTCTCGATCTCACGATTCCAACGACTATTTATTTGTAATTTTTTGAGATCTGTGCTAATTACTGTGAATTTTTTAATGCAGAATACCAATTACATGGAGAAATACGGAAGAAATACGCTTAAATATGAAATATGGTCGGCGCACGACTTTTGGCGGCCATGTGGTGTCCATCCGCTCATTTCTGCTCGAATCCAACGCATCAAATAGGCGGGCGATGCGACGAGTTTACGAACGTTGGATTTCAATCCAACGGTGCATATCATCCCCAAATGCAGCGGAGGCCAGGGCGAAATCTTGAGCAACGTGGACGTGCGAGATCCGTCGGATGTTGATCCAACGGAGGATTATGCCCCCTCGTGAAGCGAAGTGGAGCAGCCATCTGGCGTCGACGTGGCGCGATTTGGAGCGTTGAATATTTGAGCGGACGACGGAGATTGTATCTGACCTGAACTCGGATACGTTAAAGGATGCAGGCACGATGTGAGTGGATCCGATAGCGGGGGACACGTGGCAGCTCCACGATGAATCCCGCTTCGATCTGACGGCCTCCATTTGCTCCGACGATGGGTTTGGATTTTGAGTTTGATTTTGATGCGGGTTTAGACCCGTTAGCAACAGTAAACCCGCAATGTTAGTATATAAGGTATTCTTAGGGGTTTTGAGCGTATTCTTGGCGTATTTGGGTGATTTAGGTGGCGATTTTTGCAGAATTTCCCTGAGATTCCAGAGAGCAACGTGGGGTATTTTTTCAGAGAGTTTTTAGAGGAAGAAGAAGGGTTTTCTTAGGCTAAAAGAGAGTGTAATTGGTGATATCTCTTGAACTTTATTGCGTAGTTTCAATTCTATTTACTTCTATTTCTTAGAACCATGTGTAATATGATGAAATCCTTGATTATTTTCAGTATGTGTGGCTAAATTCTTATTGTGCATAGTATGATGTAGTTAGGGGACATGATGCGTATTTGTTTGGTTGAATCGTCACGCTAAAATTGTTAACGTTGTTAAATTTATAGTCTTTATTTGAAATCTTCTCTTCATATTTTACACGAACGTGATTGAGTTGATGATCATCCCACAAGGGTGAGTTTTGATCTCCCCAAAAGGGAGTTTCATCTCGTATATTTAAAAGATTATAGCTTTAGCAACGACTTTATTCAATATTGTGCTTTAATCCCCACAAGGGTATTTTCCAATGAATTTCTCTCAGAAAGAGGTTTCATTGAGTTATCTTTAATCAACCAAGTTAATACAAATCATGGACCCTAATGAACCCATATCATGTGCATACTTCTCATAGGTATTTTTATAAACGAAACTTTCTTTTGCTCGTATTGTTCACAAACTAAAAACCACGATCAAACCCATTCAAACCATCATCATCAAAAGTGTTTGGTCTCTTTACGTTGAATCTCTATTTGATTTAAGCTTTGTGGTTGCAACATGTTTTCTCCCGAGAATTCGATATCTGGACTCCCAGATCTATATTACTTGCACGAACTCTTTTGCTTGAGAGAAGCACATTTTTGGCCATGAGCAAGTTTTTGGCGCCGTTGCCGGGGAGAACGGCTTGCTACCAAAGTTTATTTCATTTAAAGGACATTTGGTGAGATCTTTCCACTTTTATTTTCTTTAAAAATTCAAAAAAAACCAATGGACTTTAATAGCATAAATTTTCGATATGATGCACCTTCATTTTCTTTGCACAAGGATAGGTTATTGAAGCTCAAAATTGCCACCTTTGAACAACGCGATGGTGAATCCTTCTTTCAGGTCTGGAGGAGGTTCACAGATGCAGTTAGTGGCTGTCCACATCATGGATACACGGTTGATGTTCTCTTCCAGTTCTTCTACGATGGGCTGCAGGAAGATGCACAAATTTTCATGGAGATGTTGGACAATGGAGCTTTCATGGAGTACAAACCTGATGATGCTTGGGAGCGTCTAGAGTCACTGAGTGAGGATGCTCAGACATTGGTAGGGACTCCAGAGGTTTTGATGACGGAGTCGTCAGAGCTCCCTAGTGGTGATATGTGCAGAGATGGAGTGGACGAGCATACAATTTTGGATGGAGTAGAGGAGGAGACTAGTAGGGCCACGAGCTCATCAATCATTTTGGTGGAGCCCGAACCATGCACTCCCCCAATCTTGTCCCAAAATCCATTATTCCTTCCCCTCATGGTCGTGCATTATACCAAGATGAATGCAATCGTTTTAGGGAGTTTTCGCCACCACTCTTTATGTTCATTAATTTATTTTGATGATTACATTTGGCGAAATTTTTTCGAAAGGCAACAGTGCCCACTTTGGACTAACACAACTCATCTCTTGTAGGACATGGTCATACATTTTGGAGAGATGCTTGGAGTTATGTTGCTAGGGTCCAAAGTGATTTGTGGAGTGAAGATGCTCGCGGAGGAGCGTAAGGATCAAATTGAGCTGCTTCTTCCACCGTTATACGTCCGAGATCCGCCTTTTGACTTAGGTGACTTCTATCCAGTAGTGTAGAAAAATAAAATAGATGTTTTTGCTTTCGTATGATTTTATTTTCTTTTCTAGGATCTTTTGCCAAGATCTAATACTCATCACTGACATTGAGGACAATGCTTATTTTAAGTTGGGGGGAGGATATAAACTTTTAGGAATTTTCTTTTTCTTTTAGGATTTTATTTTTTAGTTCCCTTTTTGCATTGAAAAAAAATTGGGTCAAGTTTTATCACCAATATTTATTTTAACTGGAGATGAACCTCATGTGATGAAAATTCTCGAAATCTATTCACCACAATACACATGTGATTTATTTCCCTCCACCACTATTGTTAAAAATTTCAGTCTCATTTGACATGTATGTTCGTACTCGTGGTAAATTTCTGTTGATATGTCTCAAGGGTGGGATTGATTGATAACTTAATGAATCTAGAAATTATGAATTAGAAAATTGTATGCTTTCAATAGAACACACCAAGGTTCATGCATCAATAGTTCACAAAATAACTGGAGCATTGCTTTTTATCTCGTATTCATTGCTATTTGCATGCTTTGTGTGATTTTGGGTAGAAAGTATACACTGTCTTTTGAAATGATTAGGATAACCCATGCTTGTGAAAGAATTAAGAAGAGGAAGCTATCTTGCTAAGTTATTTAAGCACAAAAAAAAAGAGAAACACAAAAGCAAATAAAAAAAGAAAATAAAAATGATGAAAAAAATGAATAAGCGTGTCACTAAATAAATAACTTGGTTGGCTCGAGTAGTACAGTCCGAGGGGTATTTTTTGGCCTAATGCCCTATTATCGTCTGATTTGGGAGCCATTGACCGGAACCTCACTCATTTGATGGAGCGATCCAAGTTATACATTTTTCCACAAATGTTGCTTTATGCGCTTTATGCGGAACAAAAAAAAGAGAAAGAAAAGAGAGAATAAGTGTGCATAACTAGCAAGGCAAGAGAACTTCCAAATCTTAAAGAAAGCACACGATATGGTGTGATTTCCTATGAATGAAGATTGACGTGTGTATGTCTTGATACCATTCTATTCTTTATGCTTGCTTTGCATGATACATCTATGCTCCAAGTTATAATCTTTGATTGAAAGGTGTGAGGCATTGATTTTGTATATTATGCGCTAAGAAGTGATGGATAGTGAAGTTAAGTTGATTTCATGATCATTTGAGAGATACTTGTTCTTCTTCTTTAAATCCATGAGTACTATCATTTTATGAGCTTGAAATCTTGATATTAGTGTGTGGACATCTTCTTTTGTCGTTGTAGTATGATGGTGAGTGATTTGAGATCTGATAAGGTGATCTAGGTGTATATTTGATATCATATTTCGCTCACTTTGCTAGAGACTAGCAAATTGCTAATTGGGGGTGTGATTCGGGTTGAATATTGCATATTTAACCCCTCATCTAGCAATATTTTGTGTGTAAATGATGTTTAATTGATCTATAATACGCTTGTATATTGTATACCATCATTTATTAGAGATATCACTTGATTTGCCCACAAAGTATGAATTTTATTGAGTATTTCTGCCTTTTTATATTTTTCTGAGATCTGTGCTAATTACTGTGAATTTTCTGAGATCTCACGAGGTCTCGATCTCACGATTCCAACGACTATTTATTTGTATTTTTCTGAGATCTGTGCTAATTACTGTGAATTTTTGAATGCAGAATACCAATTAAATGGAGAAATACGGAAGAAATACGCTTAAATACGAAATACGGTCGGTGCACGACTTTTTGCGGCCACGTGGTGTCCATCCGCTCATTCCCGCTCGAATCCAATGCATCAAATAGGTGGGCGACGCGGCGAGTTTACGAACGTTGGATTTCAATCCAACGGTGCATATCATCCCCAAATGCAGCGGAGGCCAGGGCGAAATCTTGAGCAATGTGGACGTGCGAGATCCGTCGGATGTTGATCCAACGGCGGATTGTGCCCTCGCGTGAAGCGAAGCGGAGCAGCCATCAGGCGCCGACATGGCGCGATCTGGAGCGTTGAATATTTGAGCAGACGGCGGGGATTGTATCCGACCTGAACTCGGATACGTTAAAGGATGCGGGCGCGATGCGAGTGGATCCGATAGGGGGGACACGTGGCAGCTCCATGATGAATCCCGCTTCGATCCGACGGCCTCCATTTGCTCCGACGATGGGTTTGGATTTTGAGTTTGATTTTGATGCGGGTTTAGACCCGTTAGCAACAGTAAACCTGCAATGTTAGTATATAAGGTATTCTTAGGGGTTTTGAGCGTATTCTTGGCGTATTTGGGCAATTTTGGTGGTTTTTGCAGAATTTCCCTGAGATTCCAGAGAGTAACCTGGGGTATTTTTCAGAGAGTTTTTAGAGGAAGAAGAAGGGTTTTCTTTGGCTAAAAGGAGTGTAATTGGTGATTTCTCTTGAACTTTATTGCGTATTTTCAATTTTATTTACTTCTATTGCTTAGAACCATGTGTAATATGATGAAATCCTTGATTATTTTCAGTATGTGTGGCTAAATTCTTATTGTGCATGGTATGGTGTAGTTAGGGGACATGATGCGTATTTGTTTGGTTGAATCGTCATGCTAAAATTGTTAACGTTGTTAAATTTATAGTCTTTATTTGAAATCTTCTCTTCATATTTTACAAGAACGTGATTGAGTTGATAATCACCCCACAAGGGTGAGTTTTGATCTCCCCAAAAGGGAGTTTCATCTCGTACATTTAAAAGATTATAGCTTTAGCAACGACTTTATTCAATATTGTGCTTTAATCCCCATAAGGGTATTTTCCGATGAATTTCTCTCAAAAAGCGGTTTCATTGAGTTATCTTTAATCAACCAAGTTAATACAAATCCTGGACCCTAATGAACCCATATCATGTGCATACTTCTCATAAGTATTTTTATAAACAAAACTTTCTTTTGCTCGTATTGTTCACAAATTAAAAACCACGATCAAACCCATTCAAACCATCATCATCAAAAGTGTTTGGTCTCTTTACATTGAATCTCTATTTGATTTAAGCTTTGTGGTTACAACAGGTTTTCTCCCGAGGATCGATATCTGGACTCCCAGATCTATATTACTTGCACGAACTCTTTCGCTTGAGAGAAGCACATTTTTGGGCTAAGCATGTGTGTGTGTCAACCCCCCTTGAAACTTGCACCAAGCTCCAGATCTGAGTAGCTCCATTAAATGTGAGGACGCCCAGATCTGAGCTAAATTAATATTCCCTCTTCTCTCTAATTATTCCTTTCTCCTGATCGGGCTCTAGCAAAGCTACGAAGGACTTCGGATAGGATCCGAAGTCTTGACAGAGGATCCACTCAAGGTGAAACTTTCTTTGGCGCGTGATTGGCTCGAAGATAAGGGTGTTGCTCGCCTCGGATGCATTTTGGTTCGGGACGCGGTTCGGCTCGGGACATGGTTCGGCTTGGGAGAAGCGACGTGGGGCATCGCTTCGGAGATAAAGAAATGTTGTTGAAAAAGACGCTTCGTATTCTGCGGGAACGAAGTGAAATGTATGTAGTTTAATTTACATGTGTTTATAATTGCAATTATTAGATAGATCTATCTTTAGGGGTTGGTTGGACCCAATCCCGGGATAGTAAAGATTCTGATTAGGGTTTAACTCTTTAGGGCTAGACTTAAAATAGTTTTAAGTTGGTTTTTCGCTGCTTGATATGATCTCTTCGTTCGTCCGACTTAGGCCAGACGTCAATTTTATAGCCCTAAGGACACAGAAAACACTTGAGACTCACCCCCCCATGATTTTTCCAAATGATGATTTTTGAGAGCGTTGAGCTGCCGCACGATGACGTCGTCGTAATCAACGCCACCTACAGCATTTCTCTGAATCTCATTGGACCTCAAACATTTGACCATTTTATTCCTTTTGATTTAATCTCAAAAACAATTTTTTGAGCTGATTTACTTCTTTGATTTGGTTTCTTTAAGGCAGGTGGAGTGATTGAAAACTCCATCTAATTTCGTGTAACTAATATTCGGCGCAATCGCTGGCCATGTTGGGGACAACGTGGAAGGGAACAATATTTCCACCACACATTGGTGGCAGAGCTAACGTTGTTCGTAACCCCGCGAGTTTAAATTGCAGACCTACAACACATCGTCAGCATCATCTTCGAGCTACCTCTACCCACGAGCATCCAAGCTCTGTCCAAGGGGATAAAGCCCCTGTCTCCGACCCAACAGAAGCTCGAAGGGCAAGCAAAGCAATCGAACAGATGAGTCGGATATAATTTTCATTGTTGTCTTTTTAAGCTTTTGTAAGCTTCTTTTGACTCCCAATCATTTGCTTGATCAACATGAGATGTCGATCTACTCTAGTCGAATCTTGAGCTTGACAAGCTCTCTCGTTAATGGAAGAGCTCAACACCTCATCTGAGCTTCTACTTCGACTCGAGTTGATCGACCCAACGAGGTTCAGATTTGGTGACATTCGACCGTTCTGAGTTCCCCATGAGCTGGATGACCTAATGAGGCTCTTACCCAGAGATTGTTTCGAATGTCGTACGAGCTACACGACCCAACAATTACTCCAATCCAAGCTTTGGAGAATTTCAGCCACAATCCAAACTGGCATCTGACTAGCAGAGGCAACCTAGGTGACCAGGCCGAACGAGCCAATCGAAGGCGACGCTTGAACCAAGCCAAGTTCGTCGACTCAGAAGGGCTTCGGATCCAGCAACGATTGGACCACTTCGAGCTCGTCGACCCTGCCAATCCAAGCTCTTCGAATCAACATGACTTCAGATCTAGCGACGATCGGACCACTTCGAATTTATCAACCCTGCCAATCCAAGCTCCGATCACCTTTCGATCAACCCAATTTCGTCGAAGCTCGACAGAATTTCGTCAAAGTCTTCGATCGACCTTGATCAATTAATTCGACTGAGATGGCTCCAAGTTTCGATCACCTTCCGATCAACCCACTTTCATTGATTCGACTGACATTGATTGATTGAATCGACTAATATATCTCGGTCTACAAACATCGACAAGATATAGAGGATGCCGTCGTGATCCAGCTTGATTTCTCCAGTTGGTCTACAATTAATGGGAGGCTCCACTTCTTTAGAGTCTACGATGGCCATGGATATTCTCATGAGCTGGTTTCGTGCAAGGATCGGATGCACGAGATCCTGGCAGAAGAGATGGAGAGGATCGGATCCAGGCCGGGTCAGGATAACTAGAAGGATGTTATGGAGTGGAGCTTCGTGCAGATGGACACCGATGAGATCACATACCCCGGAGATGTGCAAAAATGCAGCTGCCGGTGCGAGCTCCAAAGTGCGATCACGTGGGGTCCACCTCTGTCGTCAATGTGGTTTCCAGTGATCGAATATTCGTCGCCAACTGCGACGACTCCCACGCCATCCCTCTACTTCGATCTGATGTCACTCGAGTCAGAGTTCGAGCTTTCCTTCTGATCGGATCTTCGAGCAAACTAGTGTCCCTCGAGTCGGAGTTCGAGCACTCCTCTGGTCAAAGCTCCAAACTTTCCTGAGGTGCCGCGATTGACGCACCCCCGAACTTACACCTAAATTCCACCTAGCGGTGTCACAGTCTCTAGGCGTAGTATGGCTCCTAGGTGTCAGCTCTGGGCTCTATCCGCAAGCGGACGGTGTCAAATTGTAGCATAAAAGATTGTCGATACCCATAGGGACAATGACAGTGTATATGAGGTCTCAGATTATTTTTGGATCTCAGAGTGAGATATCAGTCGGTTTGGAAAGATTGGTTGTGATGGTGTTGTTGGCTCGATAATAAAGGAAACTAGGGTCGTAGGGATCACCGCTAAGACCGTCGGAGGTTGATGTTAGAATGGGATCCTTACGTTGCATTAGGTTTAGGAGATTGATCTCCCAATTCATACTACTCTCGTGGGTTAGAATTTCGAGGTATTTCGGTGGCTCTCATTGATGCAATGGAGGTAGCCATTAATGTAGCGATATAGTTCGTCGATGGATCCCCTCAAGGCACGAGCCGGGCATGGTCACGAGCCTTGGTTGGATCCACTAATTTCCCTATTTAAATCCCAAGGATACTCCTTAAGCTCATCAATTCCACCTATCGTGGGCATGATCTCAGTACGAGTTATCCTAGGGATTCGGATGGATAGATCGAAATACTACCCTTTATTCCCAATACCACCTAGAGATCCAGATCTACATCTCTTTCCTAGTGTCTTAAGGCTAACCCATCAACCCTAGAGGAGACTACTCACACATAGTGATTATGACGAATAAAAATACGATTTTTATCAGAGAAAACATTGTAGCAATTAGATCAAACGAGAAATGAATAACTTACTTACCGAAGACGAGAAAGAGCAATAACCAATAGCAATCCCAAGAGATTCTGTAGACTCCGAAATGCAAAGAACAATTGAACGTGAAATTTCTCCCAAAAATAATTCGATTATCTAAGAAAACTGGGTTTAGATATACAAACGTTTTTCAATCTCCTCTCCCTCTCAAAACGTCCTTCAAAAACATCCAAAAATGAGCTCCCTAAACTGCGTCTCCCAGATCCGCTCTTCACTCTCGCTCTCGCATCCGTCTGGGGCCCACCACAAAAATCCCGAAATTAACCCGCATTGTCGTCGACCGAGTCAGTGACTCAGTCAAGCAGTTCCTTGCTCAGTCGAAAGGATCCGGGCTGCTTGGTCGAGTAGCCCACTTGCTCGGTCGAGTCTGTCAGTGGATCGAGCTTCTTTAAAAATGTCGTTCTGTCTACTCGGCCCGAGTATGCCTTGCTCGGTCGAGTCGCCATCTGACTCGGTCGAGCAAGTCCTGCTCGGTCGAGCAGGATGTTGATGGGTGGAGCTTTGAAAGTAGAAGTGGCTCGACCGAGTCGCCACACTGCTCGGTCGAGCAGGATGCGTATCAGCTGCGCCTCGTGCATCAGCTCGACGAGCAGCCTAGGAAAGTTCCTGAAAAGCTCATTTCTCCTGCCAGATCCTCCTCCACTCCTCCCATAAGCTTTCAAAACTTGGCGAACTCCAGTAGAGCTTCGCTAATGGGCTCACGGGCGTGCTGGATGTGTCCATATCCAAAAGTGGTCCCGAATCGCTCCAAAATCACTATAAATCCACAAAACTCTACAAAACTCGAATATGGCGTTAGAATTACAATATCGTAGGAAAATGCGGGATTTGGATGCGAATATGACATGAAATGCAAAGGAATGATGCCATGAAAATATGGAAAATATGGACACATCAAAATCCCCCAAGCTTACCTCTTACTCGTCCTCGAGGAAGACGAATACTAGGTATATCGGGTGGTAAACAAAAGGAAATAAAAGAGAACATAGATGGAAGGGGGTGCTAAAGTGTTCAATCAGATCTCAAGCCTCAACAGTATATCACGATGCTTCGAATGTTAAAAACACATGCTAATGGTATTTTCAAGCCTTACTAATCATATGGCTAGCATGCAATAAAGACAAAAATTGGGATCTTCTAACATCATGCCATCAACTCATATCAATCTCATGCAATCTATGGAGTCTAGAATAAAAAGAGTTAGCAATGCACTTTTCAATCAATAGATACAAGTGGAGCATAGAGAAATCACACCAACATGTAATAAAGAATGGAAGGAATCATGTTATTCAAATATTCACTTCGAATCATGAAAAATCTTCGAAACTAAATTATTTTGTAAAGTTCAAGCATTATCGAATCTCTCCGTTGTGCACCATCTCCACTCTAAGGTTATACTTGTAGAGGGATATACCCTCAGATCATTTGTATTTGATGCAAATGATAATTTAAGCTTAGATATGGACTAATTTGCATATGATGCAAAAGAGATTAAATGTGTTTTAAATAGTTTAAGACCATATTTAATTATATAAACGTAAGGAAAAGTTCACTGGTAAGACGGGAATGTCCCGGTCTACGCCCAGGATCGAACGACGTCTAAATCGAATGCTAGATGCTCAAGATACGCGCATAATAAGCACAAAAGAAAAATAAAACTGGGATATATTGCCCAAGGCATGGGCAAGCCCAGGAGCTGGCCTGGGCTTGCCCGGCGCCAGGGCAAAAGCCCAGGGCGCCAGGGCAAAAGCCCAGGCGCGGCCTGGGCTAGCCCAGCGCTTTGGCAAGCCCAGGCACGGGCATGGGCTTTTGCCCAGGCACGGGCATGGGCTTTTGCCCAGGCAGGGCTTATTTCTTGGCCTGCGCACGCTGCACATTGTGGTGCCCACTTGTGGGCCCCAGTTCTAGGGTTTCGAACCCTTGTTGATGCAGAATTTTGACGGCTCCGTTTTTTGCGAAAACCAAGCCTTTGGCTGAACTTTGTGCGATCAATTGGAGGATCAAACGGACTCCGATTGACTCACCGTTTCTTCCTATGCGTTCACCGTTGAACAACCTTCGAATTGATAGGTTGTATTAATCATAAAGCTCAACGGTGAGGGAGTTAAAATTCATGAAAGTTTGCACTTTGTGAAGGACAAACTAACTTGATTTAATTAACTCCATTTAATATTCCCATATCGGTTGTGAGGAAAAGGGGAGAGTCCGCCGCCTATATAAATAGGGGCCTCCCCCTTCCTCCAAACTTGTCCCAAGCTCTAGATCTGAGCGGCTCTCGTAAATGTTGGAGCACACTCGGATCCAGGCTTAAATTAATATTCTCTATCTCCCTATATTTCTGCCTTACTCCTGAGGGCTCTAGCAAAGCAGCAAAGGAGTTCGGATTCGGATCCGAAATCTTGGCGAAGGCTTTCACTCGCGTGAATCTTTCTTTAGCGCGTGGTTGGCTCGGCGACACGAGGATTGCTCGCCTCGGGATGCGGAGCGGTTCGAGGAGCGACTCGGCGTGTGATGGGGAGCAGCTTGGAAGACGGTGCGGAATATCTCGCCTTCCCCAGGGTTGAGATTCCGGGTATGTGTTTTATAAGCATTAGTTTAATTTAATCGCAGTAGGTTAGGTCCTTCTTGGGATGGTCAGATCCATCCCGAGTCGGCATAGATCTTGGCTAAGGGTCTTGTACCTTAGGGCTAAGTTAAATTGTTTAACTGCATGTTAATAAGATTAACTTGTTTATTCTTCCGCTGCAAATTTTTTATGTCTATATTCCGTCCGACTTAGGACGGGAATAGAGTTTTTGTGCCCTAAGGGTCCTAGAAAACCCTTCAGTGGTATCAGAGCCTAGGTTTGCGTAACAATCTAGGATTGCGATTTTATTAAACATTGAAATGCTTTTTAAAATACTTTTAAAATGAGATAATTTTAAAATATTTTTAGATGCCCTATAAAATGTTTTAAAATTATGAGATAATTTAAAAATGTTTTAGAAGCCCTTTTGAAAATGTTTCTTTAAATTTATACGATAAATTTAAAATAATTTTAGATGTTTAAAAGTTTTATATGATCAATTTTAAGCATGGAATTTTTTAAAATGATGTTTTAAATTTATGTGATACTTTTAAAACTGATTTTAAAAGTTTAAAATTTTTACGCGATAAATATTTTAAGTAGCATGCAATTTTTGTGATCTTTTAAAACAAGTTTTTATGAGATAAAATAAAATGTTTTAAAAATCATATTTTAAATTTAAATGTTAAATTTAAGTATGCATGCTAAAATTGTTTATTTGATAAAGGTAGTCTATTTAATTGTTAAATAGTTGTACACTTTTATTTTATGCGATAAAATTAGTGTAACTTTATGTTAATGGCTATGACATCTTGTCCCTTATTTGATAACACAAGACAACATCTTAGGTTAGTCATTAAAGAACTCGTTAAAATTTATGAGATAAATTCTAATGACATGCTATGTTTTAATAAAACATTAACAACACTTCAAGACCTAATTCATGATTTGGATAGTCCCTTTAATGAATTTTTAATTCTAATTGTTATGTAAGTAATTCTCATTAAAGGACTTCGCTTTTAGCGTTGTTAATAAATTTATTAAATTCCTAATATCGATTAGGTTAGCACGTGAACCTTATAGTTGATAAGGATTTAATAAAAGTTATTAAACAAATCCTAAAATTTTGAATTTAAGGATGCAACTAGTTGATAGGATTAATTAGTTGTTAATGAAAGCTTTTTAGTCTATGGCACGCATATAAAAATGACAAGCTTCATTCAATGGACCATGATCCAGTCAATGTGATTGGCTAAGTTTGCTGGATCACCCTATAAGGGATAGTGATCCTGGCTTAGTCAATTCCCTGGCTGTGTTCCGCTGGACCGCAATGATAGGAATCATGATTGTATGATACCCTGGACTATATCTAAGTCAAATATGTTAATAATCTTTTTCAAGATTAGCCGTAGCCCTCCTTGTTTTTGGGGTTGTCAACTATAGGACCAGTGTTATAGTTGTTGAGCTACACTCAAGCTGTAACATGGCAACCTTGTAGAAACCAACTCCTTAAATACATAAGATGAAATCTTGACTTAACCCAAACCGTCGTGTCATGAATACACCGAGCGTCGGCGTAAGTTAAGTCAATGATGTAGTCTGTCTAGATGTAGCCTAAGACCTGACCCAAACCGACGGGTCGTGAATACACTGAGCGCATGGGAAAGTCAGGCTAGACACGAAAACAAGGGTCCGACTAGACTAGACATTGTGATTTGGATGAGCACACTCATGATCACAAATGGCTAGGGGTAAAAATTGAATAAGATGGTCATATCTGATATGATCGATGAAGAGTCATCTTCCGATTACAGAGTCCTACAACTTGTTGAGCTACACTCAAGGTTGTTAGGCTCAAGGTGATTGGACCTCTTACCCATTAATTTTAATTCGATTAAATCGTTCGTTATTAAGCTTTGAAACGATCGTAAAAATAGTGGGAGGATATAGATGTAATGCCCTGCTAAGCTACTGCACAAGTACTAGAGGGGGGGTGAATAGTACTTTAAAATAATTAAGAGGATAATTCCTAATTATCTTGCAAACTCTACCAATTAATGCGGAAATGCGGAAATGTAAATAATGACAACAAAGAAACAATCGCAAACACACGATGTTAATGGGTTCGGATCCACCCAAGTCTCCCCGACTTGTTCCCGGTGATCCTACGTCCCAACCACCCGGATCCCCTCCGGATACTTGAGTTAGAAACCCTAACTCAAGATTTGCACTATGAAATACTTGTGAAAAACCTTCACAAAGTCAAATCATACACAAAGGAAATTGTGACTCCCACAACCCAGGATCAAAAACAAACTCTCACAACCGAGAGTAAAGCACTTATAATATGAAAGTAAATGAAATACGAAATTTCTTACCGACAAAATCCTATGCCTTGAGTATAACTTACAAATTAGGGCAAAACGGATTTTGGGGAAGATGAAGAGGAACCAAACCCTATCTCCAAGTAGATGACCAGCAATGGAGTCCTAGGTGGATGTTGGTGACATTGGATCAAGCACTTGGCTTGGAAGGCTCACAATCAATGAATCTCTTTTTTGAAATAAGAGTGAGGGAGAGATTCTTGAAAGGAATGAAAGAGCTTTGAATGAGGAATGAATGCTTTCTCTTTGATCTCTAAACTTCTCTTAATATCAGCCTTGAGTGCAATGAATGCAACAAACCAAATATTTATAGGTTAGAGGAAAGAGAGAGAGAAAAACGTTTCAATTAAAGCTCCAATGGCTCTATTCTGAACCAAACTAGTCGGTCAAAGAACAACCACTGACCGACTCGTTCATCAACTAGTCGGTCGGTCAAACAACATGAACCGACTAAGAGGTGAACAGTGAATAGATGAAGTTTCAGACTTAAAGAACTAGTCGGTCCAAGAAGACTTGCCAACCGACTAGTTTCACAACTAGTCGGTCGGTGAGTGAACTTAGACCGACTAAGAGATAAAATATACTAGTCTGAATAGAAGTTGAATTAGTTGGTCCAAGAACAAATGTTGACTGACTAGTTCATCAACTAGTCGGTCGACAAATGTATATAGACCGACTAACGATAAACAGTAGCTCAGGCTCAAAAATGGAAGTTCAACTAGTCGGTCCAAGAAGGATTCCTAACCCACTAGTTTCAAAATTAGTCGGTCGGTGAACCTTCTTTGACCGACTAACTGTAAACAGTAACTGAGCTAGAAATTGAGAAGGCAAACTAGTCGGTCCAAGAAGCATTGACGACCGACTAGACCACCATCTAGTCGGTTGGTTATTCTTCTTGAACAAACTAACTTGCACAAAAAGTAACGAATCGAAGCGCGAAGCTTCGGGAAAGTTCGTATAGACTTCTACTAAGATCCTAGATCTAAGACATGAGCGTTATGAAGATAAAAACGTAAGACCTACTCAAGGCTTAACATTCTATGAAAACGAGGCTAGAAGACAATAAATAAACTTGACGAACCGTCTTCAAAAGCTTCGATCGAATCTTCATGACTTCTAAAATGGTCCTGGAGCTTCAACGAAGCTTTAGGCTCACGATCACGCGCTTTGAGAAGTCTTGAGACGTTGCTTATGATGTTCATATGAATTTGGCGACGATCTCCATAACTGCGCTCACAAAGTGTTAGTTCACGATATATTTATGTTTGTTCATCATCCAAAACCAAATCCAGGGAGTCCAATACTCAACATTCTCCCCCTTTTTGGTGATGACAAACCAACATAAATAATAATCAAAAATAATGATTCAAATGTAATTTACTTACTCCACCTGTATTGATGACACATTAATTCCAAAATGAATAATAATAATACGCATCAAGCAGACGAGTAAAGTATATAAAATGAGAATCGATTATTGAAATATCGGATTTGAAAATCCATTTATATATCTTAACTCCCCCTGAATCTAACATATCAAATTAGATTCTTGGAAAAATGCTCTAAATTATCATTTAGCTCATCGTCATTATTATATCTCTCCCCCTTTGGCATTAGCAAAAAGAGTGGGAGAAGATCAACGACAATAACAATGGCTTCAAATAATAGCACGGGAGTCGTAGAATACGACCACGGTCCAAATGACACCAAATAAAAATACGAATTAAATCAAAGCGTGTCAATGAGACCAAAGTCGAAAGTCGATAAATAAAATCATCAAAAACTCAAACCAATTTTACGAATTGATTTATGGAATATACTCTCCAATATCAACATTCTTGGTTAATTTAGTGCATGGAAAACAATTCTATGTTTTCATAGAAATAATTTCTATTTAACCAAGTTATTATCGTCGAGCAACGAAATCAAACATCAGAGACATAAAAAAAAATATAATGTGCACAAGAGAATTGTCACAACCCGCTTCCCTAAAATGGAGGCGAGACGTGAAAAGGTCCGCACGAGAGTGGAGCTGTGAAGCCCCAAACCCGATAAGCGTCAATAAAATATAAGCAGGTCCCTGTAACCACAACGGAACAACAATAATAACACAAGGAGAGACTGAAATAAAATCTCACATCTCATAATTTGTCCAACAAGAAAATAAGTCCAACATCCAGAAAAGCCACCAGGCTAAAAGAAAAGAGTCTAAGGCCCAGAACAAGGCCAACAAAAGAAACGACATAACAAAGTAAGGGTGCTACGCACCGATAACAAAACAACTGTCTAACAAAAGAAAAACACAACGAAGACACTAGGACTGGTCCCCAGTGTCCACGTACACCCCGTCAAACACAAGCTCGGGCTCGGCGTCAGCAAACACCTCGTCCTCAACGAGGTACTCAGGCTCAGGATCTAACATGTGTCACCCAAAAGAGTAAAGGGGCACATGTCAGCAAGTCTAAAAGACTTGAGCAAGGAAACTGAAAGTAAGGCAACTAGCAACCTAGCAGTTTAGTATGAATGACATGACAGTTATAACATGAGTGCACAATTAAAACAGGGCAAGACAATTTTGTACAAGGGAACAATTATCGGGACAAGACGAGGCAAGACAAGACAAGAGTAGCCACGCTACTATCAAACTCAATCAATTCACTATTCACGTTGTTTTGTAGATTGTTTATGCCTTACAGCTGAATGGTTTCACATTCGCTGATTGGCCGCTTAACAACTACCCCAAACCCAAGAGTTTACGCCTTACCACTGCAGTTGCTGATCGGGCAGACTCCCAGTTGATTGGTCGCTTAACTCTTACCCCCAATACCCACACGTAATGGAGCCAGGGTCCCCGCACAATGAACTCAGCTAGTGAGCCTGGGGTTGCCCCGCACATGAGCTCGCATTATTAAACATTTGGCGTAGGGGTGCACCTAGCCGGAAACACGCAATTCGGGCATTGGCTATCAACCAACACATGGCCCGCTTCTGGAACACGAGCCAGGAACACAAGCATTTGTAGCAAAGCTACGCAATCACATAAACACTTAAAGAATGCAATGACATGTCATTTAATTTGCGTACCGTTAATGGAAAGTGAACATGACATGGTAATTGTGCAACATGCTAAATGTCGGAACTAGCTTCGTTGTCAAGCTAGTTCCCCAATTTGCGCCTAGGCGAGTATCATTTCGTCGCCTAGCCTCTTTTACACCTACAACTAGCAAATGGCCTAAAACATGGCCTAAACCCTAAGTGGCAAGTTTCACTTGCCTAGCACCGGGGATGACGACCACTTCGTCACACGGATGCCAATCTACGGGGGAATCGCTGTTTTGGGGGAACAATCAACAAACAACATGAATTTTATTAGGGTTTCACAAAAATATAAATAGGTTATGAAAACAACGGTAGATCGATTTCTTACCGAGAGGAGACGGAAGGAACACTCCGGGGAACCCTAGGATCAGATCTGGAAAAGATTGGAGAAGTTTGGGGAAACTAGGGTTTTGGGGGATTTGGGGATTTTGATGGGTTTTGATGAGATTTTAGGGAAGATGGGAGGTAGATAGAGTGAATGGATGGTTTGGATGATGGATTTAGGGCTTGGAATGAAGGATTGAAGCTTGGAGGAAGATGGGGGCTCAAGGGGGAAGATTTAGGGTTTTGGGTCGTGTTGGGGAAGATGAAGTCGTTTGGGTTGGGTTTAAATAGGATGGGCTGGCGGCTGCCCAGAAATTAGGGTTTTAACACAGGTTAGTCGGTCAAAGAGCAACCACTGACCGACTAGTTTGGCGACTAGTCGGTCGGTCGACCAACGCAGACCGACTAAGTGTAAACAGTAACCTCTGAACAAAAATAGGATTTAGAATTAGTCGGTCCATGAACAAATACTGACCGACTAGTTTATCATCTAGTCGGTCGATGAACGTTCTTAGACCGACTAAGAGTAAACAGTAACTCAACTAAAATTAAGATGATGTGTTAGTCGGTTAAAGAAGCATTGCCGACCGACTAGTTTGCAACCTAGTCGGTCAACCAACGTTCTTAGACCGACTAACGATAAACAGTAACTCCTGAGAAATTTAGAAAGCTAACTAGTCGGTCCAAGAAGGATTGCCGACCGACTGGATCGTCATCTAGTCGGTCGGTGCCCCTTCTTATACCGGCTAATGAGCACAAAAAGTTCCGATACGGAGCGCGGGGCCCCGGGATCGATTCCTAAGACTCCTAGGCTTGATCTAATAGTTAGATACGACCGTTATGAAGTCCGTCACGAGTGACATACTTCGAAATCGACAATCCTAAGGAAGAAACGAGAAAATACGACGAATCGATCGAAAATGAAAGCAACGGAGACGAAAACCACACAAGAGGAGAAAATCCACCAAAACATATATTATATTATAATAAATCCAGATACACGAAAAGCAGTCGTTACAAGAATGAAATGTCAACATCGATGTATATATATATATATATATATATATAAATATGAACCATGAGTACATCAAAAATATACATCACCGACATACATATGAGCGATCCAACGATCGAAGCACAAAATACATATATATCACACCATACAACACATGTCACACCGGACATCAAAATGATAATACATCACAAATGTAGCATCATAACACCAAAAATACATCAAAACATCAAAATATCATAACCACTCACACTAACCTACCCAAACTCTCTCAAACTAGATCAATCATCCAAAGTGCACTAAGAGAGTCCTCAGAGAAGCTCAGGAGGCAGCGGGAGGATCTGCAGCAGCAGCAGGCTCTGTAGGAGTGGAGGTGGTCACCGGATCAGCAGAAGTGTCCACGGGAGCGACGGGAGTGGCCTCGGGAGCACCAGTCGTAGTATCCATCGCAGGAACGGTGGTAATAGGTGTGCTCTCGGGGTCACCGGCAGACGAAGCAGCAGCACCAGAAGTGCCCTCAGGGGCACGAGCAGCAACACGAACAAGCTCCTCAATCTCATCCTCATCCAACTCCTCCTCGTCAGAAACCGACGGAGGGATCTCAATACCCAAACGAGAGGCGATACGAGCAAGTATGTCCTCAGTACGAGCATAACGAGACTCCATACATCTAATGTAACGGCTGGTTTTTGTATGATGATATATATATATATATATATGATTGTTCGTCTTCTTTCTTTTCTTTTCCGTATCTTTTTCCCCTATCTGGAGCTAAGCGTGCTTCATGACGCTCTAGTCTTGGAGCCAGACCCATCTTAGGAGTCCCTAGAACCCAACCCGAAGCCTCACACTACATTTGGAGACTTGGTGTGCATTTTAGTCGGTTCAAGAAGAAGGACCGACCGACTAGATGTCAATCTAGTCGGTCAGAAACTCTTCATGGACCGACTAGTTTCTGTCAGGGTTTTCTCTTGAGTTACTGTTTACTCTTAGTCGGTCTAAGTTCATCCACTGACCGACTAGTTGTCGAACTAGTCGGTCAACACTTCTTCACAGACCGACTAAGTTAGAGATGATTTCATGCAGTCAAGTTATTGTTTATCATTAGTCGGTTTAAGAACGAATACCGACCGACTAGTTGACGAACTAGTCGGTTAAGTTTTCTTCTCAGACCGACTAATTCTCAAAACTTCCTGTCGACTACTTTTATCCTTTAATCGGTCAATGAACACTGGCTGACCGACTAGGTTGCAAACTAGTCGGTCGACGAGCCTTCATAGACCGACTAAATCTATCAACCTTGTACCGACACTGTTCTCTGTTTGCCTTCTAGTCGGTCACAGTTAGACGACCGACCGACTAGTTCTCAAACTAGTCGGTCAACCACCCTTCTCAGACCGACTAACTGACCCCCGAAACCCTAGTTTTGACCTAGCCGCCGTTTCGTTTTCTTATTTAAACGCATGGCTGCTCTTCATTCCTCCTCATTGTTTTGAGTTGTTAGCTTCCCCAACTCATCTCCTTCTCCTTCCTTGCCTTTCCTTCCTCCTCCTTTGCCCCCACCTTCTTCAAGGTCCTCTTTCCTCTTCATCTTCTTCCTCCTTTTCTCCTTCCCTCTTTCTTCCGTTTCTTTCTCCTCCCTAACTTCCCCACAACCGACCACCACCTCATATCCCCCAGATCTGGACCGCGGCCAAGCTCTGGCCGTTTTCTCATTTCCTTCCCGAGATCCGCCTTCTCCTCGCGTGGCGCCCCGATCTCAAATGTAGCGACGACGACCCCGGGAGACGCCAAGATTTTCGTCATCACCTTCGGAGGCCAACGTCATCATCAACAATCAACATTCCTCGCTGCGCTACCCGCGACCTAGGAATTTTCGAGCGATGCAAAGCTTCCGCCTTTCCAGATCCAACGCCGGATTTTCGCACAATCATCATTTTCAGGTTGGTCCCCTAAATTCGTAGTAACCCACACAATAGATAATCATACCCTAATTAAAATCAGCAACCTAATCAAATTAAATTTTCTTTGCGTTGATCTTTAAAACGTTGTGCAAACCGTAGAAATCGACGAATGGACTTTATGCATGTGCACATAGGATAGATCGTCGATTAGGTTAAATACATTAAAAATGTGATTTTTGACGATTAGGCTAGCCCCGATAACCTAGATACAAACCTAATAGGAATTCTGAATCGTGAACTGACACCGTCGCCGTGTCACGATTTTCAGATGCTCTTCCGCCGATGAGACGTTGGACGAGACGTACCGAGGAGACGACGCACTCGCCATCGCAGGCAAGTGTACCACTTGCGTTCTTGGCCATGCTTAGGCCTTAGTTTTGCTAGATTAGACTTTTTGAAACATGAGAACCGGACGTGAAATGATAGCGTTCGGGATGCCTTGATGGCTCAGATTTGACAACGAGATCTTAGACCAACAACAACAATTTTTGACATCATAGGATTGACATGTGTGTGCGTGAGTTGTGGACACCCTAGTATAACCCCTTCTGTTTGTCGTGTCTTGTCCCGTTCCGTCTGCGCAGCCCGCTGGGCAATAGGGCACTCGCCAAGCCAGAGCGAGTGATCCCTTGTACTAGTTCATAGCCCGATGGGCAACTGGGCACATGTCAAGCTAGAGCAGGTGATCGTATGTATTGATACACAGCTTAGAGAGCAATAGGGAACTTGTCAAGCTAGAGCAAGTGATCCCTTGTACTATCACGATTCTTGGGGTTTTGGGGTAGGGTTGAGCGTGCAAGCGGCAAGAGGGTCTGATCCCCCTCGAACCGAACAGGCACGAACCCTTTTTGTGTCTTGTCTTGTCGTGTCTGGCTTTCCGTGTTCTGTCTTGTCTTGACACCTGTAGGCTAGTCCCATGGTCGGTAGCACTCGCTACGACCACAACTTGTCGTGTTTACTTTCCTGTTGCGTATACTCCTGTTGTTAAAACCTCAGCATGTTAATCAACCAGTAAAACGTTGTTAAATAATTGGTGCACTTGCAGTTTGGTCTAACCTTTTTCTTGTAGACCTTACCTGACGTACAGTTCCTTCTTTTGGTGCTGTACGTCAGGGATCGAGCCAGAGTACGTTGAGGAGTCTGACTTGCTAGTTGACGTGGAGCCAGAGAGCGTCGATCCTGAGTACGATCCTGAGGAGGATCAGAGCTAGAGACTTCCCGTTGCAGTTTCCAGAGACGTTTATTACTTTTATTCGGGTGCGTAGCACCATTTGTTTCTTGATTAGGTTGGGTGCTTGCACCGTTAGATTCCCTTTTCTACTTTTGTAGCCCTTCGGGCGTTGAGACTTGGTACTTTTGATATGTTGGAATAAAATGTGATGTTCTTTCCTTCTTGTACTTTTATTGTTCTGTACTAACATGCAGGGATCTGTACCTTTGTCTTGGTATCACACAAACGCTTATTGGGTCAGGGCTCGTTAGCTCTGGCCTAAGCGGGCCTAGTCACGCTTCGCCTCCGTTTGTTTTGGGAAGCGGGGCGTGACAGGTTTTAGTGGTGGCCAATGCAGGTCCGCGTCCCAATTTTCCTGCAAGTACAGAACAGTAAGAGTAAGGACATTCACTTTTGATATTCAAACATTGTACGAGTCTAACCTACGTCTTTCTGTCATTAGGATGGCAGGGCGACGTACTACCCGATCGGGGAGCGCTGGAGATGGGATTCAGGAAGACCAGGGCGGAGAGTTCCGTCAGTTCCTTGGTGTGATGCGAGAGATGCTTGAGGTGCAGCATCAGCTGGTGCAGCAGTCCAACCATGCTGCCCGGGCCCCACCTGTTGCACCACCTCCACCTCCGCCTGCACCGCGAGCTGCTCAAGGAGTGAAGCAGTTCAACGAGCTTCAGCCAAAGACCTTCTCTGGGAAGGAGGGACCTCTGGGTGCCGATGAGTGGATCCAGAGCACCGAGGAGAAGTTAGTAGCTGCCAAGATTCCAGATGAGACTCGGGTGGAGATCGCGAAGATGCAGCTGACTGAGATTGCCCGGAACTGGTGGCGTATTGAGGAGAGGCGTCTGCAGAAGCCTGTAGAGTGGAAGACTTTTCGCCACATGTTCATGGAGAAGTACTTCACTAAGGCAGCTAGGAGAGAGCTGATGGGCAGATTCGTGGATCTGAAGCAGAGGGACATGACGATCGATGAGTATGAGGCTGAGTTCGAGATACTGAGCCGTTTTGCCCAGCACATGGTGAAGAAGGAGGAGAACCGAGCATAGCGGTTCCGTCAGGGACTTCGTCCGAAGGTCCAGGCTTCCATGTCCTCTGCTAGTTTCTCGACTATGAGGGAGGTGTTAGATGCTGCGAAGAATCATGAGACGATTTCACACCTGCCTGACACTCTAGAGGACAGAGGAAAGCGCCCTATGGAGCAGTACCGGCCACCTGCCATGTCGGCGATGAGGCCAGTCCAGACGGTGCCATTCAAGAGACCTGGAGCACCAGTGCAGCAGCAGAGCAAGGGTCCGTGCCATTTCTGCGGCAAGCCCGGACATGTTCAGACCAACTGTAGGAGGAAGCTGGGTCTGTGCCTACTTTGTGGAGATGCTTCACATGCTACGAAGGATTGCCCGAGAGCCCGCAGTGCTGTTGTTGGAGCGCAAGCCCCGTTGCAGATGAGGGCGCCTGCCCCAGTTCAGAGAGGACCTGCCGTCCGTGGACCACCCTTGGTGCCACAGAGGCAGATGTACCAGCGAGCAGTGCAGCCTCCGAGGCCGGCCTATACCATGACAGCTGTTGAGACCGAGGAGCTGGATGGAGTGATTGCAGGTAACATCTTGACCTAGTCATTTCATTCCATAACTATATTGTATTGCTAGTTATGTTAGTGTTGCTTGGTTGTTTGACTGCTAGAGTAGCGTTTGACCTTAGACCCCTTGTTTTCCTAGGCACCATTCTTGTGTCCTCTCACCCTGCTTTGGCTTTGTTTGACTCCGGTGCATCCATGTGCATCATATCCCGGAAGTTTATAACAAAGCACTCCATTCCTACCCACACACTTCCCAAGTGTTGGGACATCACCACAGGGAACGGAGTGGTGACTGTGAACATGGGATGTCGATCGATTCCCCTAGTGGTTAGTGGACATGAATTATATGCAGATTTTATCGTCCACGATCTGCCGCATTTCGATGTCGTCCTTGGCATCGATTGGTTGGGAGATTTTCACTCTTCGATCGACTGTCACAGCAAGAGGGTGGTATTTCGGATTCCAGGCCATCCGGAGTTCGAGTTCCACAGCAGAGATGAGTCGCTTGGGCCCATCAGATTTTGGGCCAAGCCGGAGGTGCCGATTGTTGCAGCGTTGCAGATGGAGATGGAGATCGACCGACCAGCGGTTATCAGAGACTTTGACGACGTCTTCCCAGAGGATATCTCGGGTCTGCCACCCGATAGAGCTTTGGAGTTCGGTATCGATCTGATGCCGGGTGCGCATCCGATATCGAAGGTGCCATATCGGATGGCTCCCGTAGAGCTAGAGGAGCTGCGGAAGCAACTTGATGAGCTGTTGCAGAAAGGTTTCATCCACCCTAGTGTGTCACCGTGGGGTGCACCTGTGTTGCTTGTGAAGACGAAGGATGGGTCCCGCAAGATGTGCGTGGACTATCGAGGATTGAATGCTGTCACCGTGAAGAACAAGTATCCGCTGTCGCGCATCGATGACATTTTTGATCAGCTGGGAGGTTCGAGAGTTTTCTCGAAGTTGGATTTGAGGAGCGGATATCATCAGCTGAAGGTGAAGAAGGATGACATTCCGAAGACAGCTTTCCAGACGAAGTACGGGCACTATGAGTTCATGGTTATGCCCTTCGGCGTGACCAATGCCCCAGCTGTGTTTATGAACCTTATGAATTTGATCTTCTACGACTTCTTGGATAAGTTTGTTGTGATTTTCATCGACGATATTCTTATTTATTCGAAGTCTGAGGAGGAGCACAGCTGTTATCTGAGGACAGTGCTGGAGATGCTGAGGCGACACAAGTTGTATGCTAAGTATGGCAAGTGCGAGTTCTAGCTGGACAGAGTCGCATTTCTGGGACACGTGGTGTCCGGTGATGGCATATCTGTAGATCCGGAGAAGGTCAGAGCAGTTTGAGATTGGTCGACTCCGCAGTCAGCGTCCGACATCAGGAGTTTCCTTGGTTTAGTAGGCTATTATCGGCGGTTCATCAAGGATTTCTCGAAGATTGCTGAGCCGATGACGAAGATGACGAGGAAGGATGTGGAGTTTCAGTGGTCTGATGCTTGTGAGGAGGCTTTCAGTATCTTGAAGGCGAGGTTGACCTCACCACCGATTTTGGCGGTACCGGATCGAAGCGGAGGCTTCGAAGTATATTGTGATGCATCAGGGAAGGGTCTAGGATGCGTTCTGCATCAGCATGGCCATGTGGTCGCGTATGCTTCTCGCCAGTTGAGGACACACGAGAAGAATTACCCGACGCACGATCTGGAGTTGGCAGCGGTGATCTTTGCATTGAAGATTTGGATGCACTTCTTACTGAGTGAGAGCGTGAAGATTTTCACCGATCACAAAAGTTTGAAGTACATATTCACACAGAAGGAGCTCAACATGCGTCAGAGGTGATGGTTGGAGATCATGGCTGACTATGAGATAGATCTGCAGTATCATCCGGGGAAGGTGAACATGGTGTCGGATGCTTTGAGTAGACTTCCTACTGCTATGATGCATACTGCTGACTGGAGGATTCAGCAGGAGCTGAAGGAGATGGATTTGGAGGTCGTCCTACCTGGTGTGGTTCTTTCATTCATGAATTTGCAGATTCAGTCCACGATCGTGGATCGGATCAAGGCAGCACAGGCAGTAGATCTGAAGTTGCAGAGGATTAGGAGGCAGGTTGAAGCTGGACTGCGTGCGGAGTTCGTGATTCACGAGTATGGTTCGCTGCGGTACGGCAGCAGACTCTACGTACCTGCAGGTGATGTTCGGGAGGAGCTTTTGAGCAAGGCTCATAGCTCTCCTTATTCTATACATCCTGGTGGTACCAAGATGTATAAGGACCTTCGACTGAATTACTGGTGGATTGGCATGAAGAGGAGTGTGGCACGGAGCATTGCCAAGTGTTTGATATGCCAACAGGTGAAGGCTGAGCACCATCGTACTGCTGGGTTGCTGCAACCGCTTCCTATTCCGGAATGGAAGTGGCAACATATTACGATGGATTTCGTGACTGGTTTTCCTCGGACCCCGAAATAGAACGACGCAGTCTGGGTGATCGTTGATCGGTTGACTAAGTCTGTGCATTTCATTCCTTTCCGAGTGGGCCAGTCTACGGAAGCTTTGGCGAGGAAGTATCTAGAGGTAAAATTTTTTCTTTTACTTCTATTTGATTTTTCCTCCTTGGGTTAGTTGTGATGTAGACCGTGTACGTGCAGGAGATTGTACGCTTACACGGAGTCCCCATGAGCATCGTGTCTGACAGAGATACGAGGTTCACATCTCAGTTCTGGAGAAGTCTACAGGAGCATTTGGGTACGAGTCTGAGTTTCAGCACGGCGTATCACCCGCAGACCGATGGCCAGTCCGAGAGGACTATTCAGATACTAGAGGATATGCTGCGAGCTTGTATGCTCGATTTGAAGGGATCTTAGGAGGACCATCTCCATTTGGTGGAGTTTTCTTATAACAACAGCTACCAGGCGAGCATTGGCATGGCGTCGTTTGCTGCCTTATATGGGAAGAAATGTCGATCGCCACTGAGTTGGGATGACATTGGAGATCGGGAGCTGTTGGGTCCGGAGTTGATAGTTGAAGCTGTGGATATCGTGAGAGACATCCGGGAGAAGCTCAGGGTTGCGCAGGATCGGTTCAAGCATTGGGCGGATGCCAAGAGGAGACCTTTGGAGTTTCAGCCTGGAGACCACGTCTTCCTGAAGATTTCTGCGAACCGCGGAGTTATTCGATTCGTGAAGAAGGGGAAGCTGAGTCCGAGGTACATTGGACCTTTCGATGTGCTGGAGCGTGTGGGAGCAGTGGCCTACCGCCTTGCTCTGCCACCATCTTTGGTGGGAGTTCACGACATTTTCCACGTGTCTCAGTTGCGTCGGTACGTCAGTGATCCGTCATACACGGTGGATTTCTCGAAGATCACGGTCCGTCCAGACCTGACCTATGACCAGCAGCCCGTGCAGATTTTGGACCCTCGACAGAAGCAGTTGAGGAATAAGGTAGTCGACCTGGTGAGAGTGATGTGGCATCACGGATCACCTGGAGAGTCCACTTGGGAGAGAGAGGATGAGATGAGAGAGCGTTACCCTCACCTATTCTGATAGAAATTCCGAGGTCGGAATTTTCTTAAGGTGGGTAGGATGTAACGGCTGGTTTTTGTATGATGATATTTATTTATTTATATATGTGATTGTTCGTCTTCTTTCTTTTCTTTTCCGTATCTTTTTCCCCTATCTGGAGCTAAGCGTGCATCATGACGCTCTAGTCTTGGAGCCAGACCCATCTTAGGAGTCCCTAGAACCCAACCCGAAGCCTCACACTCCATTTGGAGACTTGGTGTGCATTTTAGTCGGTTCAAGAACAAGGACCGACCGACTAGATGTCAATCTAGTCGGTCAGAAACTCTTCATGGACTGACTAGTTTCTGTCAGGGTTTTCTCTTGAGTTACTGTTTACTCTTAGTCGGTCTAAGTTCATCCACCGACCGACTAGTTATCGAACTAGTCGGTCAACACTTCTTCGCAGACCAACTAAGATAGAGATCATTTCATGCCGTCAAGTTACTGTTTATCATTATTCGGTTTAAGAACGAATACTGACCGACTAGTTGACGAACTAGTCGGTTAAGTTTTCTTCTCAGACCGACTAATTCTCAAAACTTCCTGTCGACTACTTTTATCCTTTAATCGGTCAATGAACACTGGCCGACCGACTAGGTTGCAAACTAGTCGGTCGACGAGCCTTCACAGACCGACTAAATCTATCAACCTTGTATCGACACTGTTCTATGTTTGCCTTCTAGTCGGTCACAGTTAGACGACCGACCGACTAGTTCTCAAACTAGTCGGTCAACCACCCTTCTCAGACCGACTAACTGACCCCCGAAACCCTAGTTTTGACCTAGCTGCCGTTTCATTTTCTTATTTAAATGCGCGGCTGCTCTTCATTCCTCCTCATTGTTTTGAGTTGTTAGCTTCCCCAACTCATCTCCTTCTCCTTCCTTGCCTTTCCTTCCTCCTCCTTTGCCCCCACCTTCTTCAAGGTCCTCTTTCCTCTTCATCTTCTTCCTCCTTTTCTCCTTCCCTCTTTCTTCCGTTTCTTTCTCCTCCCTAACTTCCCCACAACCGACCACCACCTCATATCCCCCAGATCTGGACCGCGGCCAAGCTCTGGCCATTTTCTCGTTTCCTTCCCGAGATCCGCCTTCTCCTCGCGTGGCGCCCCGATCTCAGATCTAGCGACGATGACCCCGGGAGACGCCAAGATTTTCGTCATCACCTTCGGAGGCCAACGTCATCATCAACAATCAACATTCCTCGCTGTGCTACCCGCGGCCTAGGAATTTTCGAGCGACGCAAAGCTTCCGCCTTTCTAGATCCAACGCCGGATCTTCGCGCAATCGTCATTTTCAGGTTGGTCCCCTAAATTCGTAGTAACCCACACAATAGATAATCAAACCCTAATTAAAATCAACAACCTAATCAAATTAAATTTACTTTCCGTTGATCTTTAAAACATTGTGCAAACCGTAGAAATCGACGAATGGACTTTATGCATGTGCACATAGGATAGATCGTCGATTAGGTTAAATACATTAAAAATGTGATTTTTGACGATTAGGCTAGCCCAGATAACCTAAACACAACCCTAATAGGAATTCTGAATTGTGAACTGACACCGTCGCCGTGTCATGATTTTCAGACGCTTTTCCGCCGACGAGACGTTGGACGAGACGTACCGAGGAGACGACGCACTCGCCATCACAGGCAAGTGTACCACTTGCGTTCTTGGCCATGCTTAGGCCTTAGTTTTGCTAGATTAGACTTTTTGAAACATGAGAACGGGACGTGAAATGATAGCGTTCGGGACGCCTTAATGGCTCAGATTTGACAACGAGATCTGAGACCAACAACAACAATTTTTGACATCTTAGGATTGACATGCATGTGCGTGAGTTGTGGACACCCTAGTATAACCCCTCCTGTTTGTCGTGTCTTGTCCCGTTCCGTCTGCACAGCCCGCTGGGCAATAGGGCACTCGCCAAGCCAGAGCGAGTGATCCCTTGTACTAGTTCACAGCCCGATGGGCAACTGGGCACATGTCAAGCTAGAGCAGGTGATCCCATGTATTGATACACAACTCAGAGAGCAATAGGGCACTTGTCAAGCTAGAGCAAGTGATCCCTTGTCCTGTCACGATTCTTGGGGTTTTGGGGTAGGGTTGAGCGTGCAAGCGGCAAGAGGGTCTGATCCCCCTCGAACCGAACAGGCGCGAACCCTTTTCGTGTCTTGTCTTGTCGTGTCTGGCTTTCCATGTTCTATCTTGTCTTGACACCTGTAGGCTAGTCCCGTGGTCGGCATCACTCGCTACGACCACAACTTGTCGTGTTTACTTTCCTGTTGCGTGTACTCCTGTTGTTAAAACCTCAGCATGTTAATCAACCAGTAAAACGTTGTTAAATAATTGGTGCACTTGCAGTTTGGTCTAACTTTTTTTCTTGTAGACCTTACCTGATGTGCAGTTCCTTCTTTTGGTGCTGTACGTCAGGGATCGAGCCAGAGTACGTTGAGGAGTCTGACTTGCCAGCTGACGTGGAGCCAGAGAGCGTCGATCCTGAGTACGATCCTGAGGAGGATCAGAGCTAGAGACTTCCCGTTGCAGTTTCCAGAGACGTTTATTACTTTTAGTTGGGTGCGTAGCACCATTTGTTTCTTGATTAGGTTGGGTGCTTGCACCGTTAGATTCCCTTTTCTACTGTTGTAGCCCTTCGGGCGTTGAGACTTGGTACTTATGATATGTTGGAATAAAATGTGATGTTCTTTCCTTCTTGTACTTTTATTGTTCTGTACTAATATGCAGGGACCTGTACCTTCGTCTTGGTATCACACAGACGCTTATTGGGTCAGGGCTCGTTAGCTCTGGCCTAAGCGGGCCTAGTCACGCTTCGCCTCCGTCTATTTTGGGAAGCGGGGCGTGACATCTAACCGAACGTGCGAGCTCATCAAGAGTAGTAGATGGAGCAGGAGCAGCTGAGGCTGAAGCAGACGCTGAAGCAGAGGGGGTCGTCCTCTGAACATGACGAAGTGCTGCAAGAGACTTCTTGACGGCCGTCGCATTCAGAGGGGGACCGAGAGGACGCTCATCATCACGAGGCAAAGGGACACGAAAGTGGCGAAAGACAAGTGTCAACAGGCATAGATATGGGATATGAGCAGACTTCGGGGACTTACGGATACACTTGAAAGAATCCATCTTAACGAGTATGATCCGAGCCCAGTTAATCTCGCTCCCCATGAAGATGGCATATATGAGTTTGAGGAATGGCTGGGATGGCAAAGAAGAGGAGCCGTACTTCGGGAGGAGGCACGACTTCAGAATCAAGTTTAGGACCCAGCCATTCGGCTTGAAAGACTTAGATGGCATGCCAATCATGGCAGGAGGAATCTCATGAAAGATCTCAGAAAGTATGACCTGGTCAAGGGAAGAAATGTCATCGACAGAGATATCGGAAGGGAGGAGGCCAGACGAGGAGCAACCAATCAACTCCCCTAAGATTTCTGCCGTGAGGACAATCGGTGTCCCCAAGACAGTTGTCTCAATGGAGTGGGTCTCATCGTACTGACCCCGGACATGGTTCGCGTAAAAGAGTTTGACTAGGCGAGTGTATGGGTGTGGATTCGCCTTAGGGTCATATCAAAGATAATCGATAAGACCGGAAGACGACGGAAGATCAGCAAGGCCTGGGAAGTCTGAAAACTGTACGAAATGCTCTAACAGCAGCGGGCAGTGTTCGATAGGTTATATGCCGTGAGACACATCGGGTCATCGCGACATAATGAGATATCGACACCGCCAGCTGTCATTAGAGCCTTCCCCTTAGGCTGACGTGTGGAAGTACGGGGTGGTGGAGTAGGATCCCTATGGGTCTCGGTCTCAGGGATGTATTCGGTGTCGGAATCAGATGGAGGAGTGGGTGCACAGAATGAAGCAGGTGAAACGGGTTGCTTCCTAGGCTGAGATCGGGCTCGGGGTTTGGCGGTCGCTGTCCTCTTCTTCTTAAGAGGAGGAGAAGATGACGAAGGGTAGGTTGATTTCGATCGGCATTTGTGTTGCGAGGGTTCCCTAGGAGGTGACTCTACGGTCATAGGGGACATGCTCGAGGGTTGGATCGGAATACGGGTTCTCGCCATAAGCGCGACGAGACACGTACGAATCAACACAAGAAATCGAGTTCTAGAACCCTAGACAAACCCTAGCCGAAACCCTAGCAATGAACCCTAACCCTAAGCGCTGAAAATGATTGAAAAGAGGACCTAGATGGAAACCCTAGCAGCTGAGAGTAGGATAGAAGTTACCCTAGGTCGGATCGACGTCAGACTAAGCAGAGATGGCCGGAAAACTGATCAGAAACGACGTAGGGAGAGGGGGAAGTCGAACGGGCTCGGGGGGTTTTGAGCTAAGAGAGAGTATGAACCAACTTGAATTGATTTTAGTCGGTTCAGAATGGATATAAATCGATCGGAATGAGAAAAGACCAAAGCAGTCCCTGTGCAATTAGTCGGTCACAGTTCAAGTACTGACCGACTAGATGATGATCTAGTCGGTCGGTCAATGAGCTTGAACCGACTAGTTGCAAACAGTAACTGAAGCCAAATTTAGGGCTTGAGTTAGTCGGTCTTAGTTCATTCACTGACCGACTAGATGATGATCTAGTCGGTCGGTCAATGAACATGAACCTACTAGCAGAGTTCAAAAATTTTAGAATTTGAAATTTTGAGTTCTCTCCTAATCGCACTTGGACGAAACATCGTACAACTCTCATTAATCATTATACTACCCCATTAAACATCGAAAATCTGAAATTTGACGTTCATGAACAAATCGAGCGAAAATTTCGAAAATTCAACGAAAAATCCAGAAAATTCCAATAAATCTAGCATGTGCAAATATAATGAAATTGAATAGCATGCAAGATTGTTGAACATATGAATCCTAAATCTCAGATTCACCCATAATCCCCAATTCTCGACGTAACCGCACAAAGGAGTCTTCCTTTAGGGGTTTCGTGAAAATATCGGCGATTTGCTTCTGGGTTTCAACGTACACTAATATGATGTCCTTTTTAGCAACATGATCATCTAAGAAATGGTGTCGGACATCTATGTGTTTAGAACGGGAATGGTGTACCGGATTCTTAGAGAGACATATTGCACTTTGGTTGTCCACCATGATATGGCAAGTATAACAGTTTATACCAAAGTCTTTAAGTGTGTGTCTCATCCAAAGAACTTGAGCACACGCGGCACCGGCGGCAATATATTCCGCCTCGGTGGTTGAAAGTGATACGGAATTCTGCTTCTTGGAAAACCAAGAGACAAGAGAATTTCCTATAAAATGGCAAGTGCCACTAGTATTTTTCCTGTCGGATTTGCATCCCGCATAATCTGCGTCACTATATGAGATTAACTCATACGTGCTAGATTTTGGATAAAGTAATCCAAAATCAAGTGTGTAACTTAAATTACCGCTACTAAGTGAGATTCCTTAGGTTGAGCCTGATAACGAGCACATACACATACGACAAACATTATATCGGGCCTACTTGCGGTAAGATATAGTAAACTACCTATCATACCTCGATATAGACGAATGTCTACATCTTTTCCGCCCGCATCTTTATCAAGATGTGTAGTCGTGCTCATCGGAGTCTTCTTCCCGGAGGCATTCTCCATTCCAAATCGCTTTAGCAACTCCACCGTGTACTTCGTTTGGTGGATGAAGATTGCATCGTTCATTTGGCGAATTAGGAGACCTAAGAAATATTTGAGCTCACCCATGTGGCTCATCTCAAATTGATCCTTCATCACAATAGAAAATTCTTCGCAAAGAGCAAAGTTAGTAGCACCGAAAATGATATCATCAACATAAATTTGAACTAAAATTATATCATTATTCGAATACTTAACAAATAATGTGGAATCAAATTCTCCCATTTTAAAACCCAAATCCAAAAGAAAATTCTTTAAACGGTCATACCAAGCTCGAGGAGCTTGTCTCAAACCGTAAAGTGCTTTCTTAAGTTTAAAAACATGATTGGGAAATTTTTAATTTATAAAACCCGGAGGTTGAGAAACATAGACTTCCTCAACAACATCTCCGTTTAAAAACGTACTTTTAACATCCATTTGAAAAAGTTTAAAATCTTTATGTCATGCAAAAGATAACAATAATCTAATGGATTCTAATCTAGCTATCGGAGCAAAGGATTCTTCGAAATCGATACCTTCCTCTTGCCGGTAGCCTTGAGCTACTAACCGAGCTTTGTTCCGGACGACGATTTGGTTTTCATCGGTCTTGTTTTTGAAGATCCACTTTGTCCCTATGACGGTGTGGTTCTTCGATGGCAATGGAACAAGCTCCCAAACCTCATTCCTCTCGAATTGAATGAGTTCCTCTTCCATGGCAAGGATCCAAGCGCTATCTTCGCACGCTTCATTTATATTCTTTGGCTCTATCGAGGAGGCAAAGGCACAATGAGCGAAGTAGTTGATTTGAGATCTCGTCTTGACACTATCATGGATATTGCCAATGACTTGCTCATGAGGATGGTCACGAACGTTATGAAGCCGTTTGGGAATTCCCTGATCACTAGGAACATTCTCAAAAACTTCATTAGTCGGGTTAGTATCAATAGAATCAATAGAATTAGAATTACCAATTGAATCACATAAGACATCCATGGAGTCATCATCATTAGTAATTCTAGTAGGGACAAAACCTTCATTAAATGAAACATGAAGTGATTCATCGATCGTTGAGGTTCGTTTGTTGTATATCCGGTAGGCTTTGCTACGTGAGGAATATCCAACAAATATCCCCTCATCGGATCTTGGATCGAATTTGTCCAAACTACCATACGTGTTTTTAATAAAACATTTTGAACCAAAAACACGAAAATGTTTAACTTGAGGCAATCTACCAAACAATAATTCATAATAAGTTTGTTTAGTGCCGGGCCTCAAAAGTATTCTATTAAACACATAGCAAGCGGTGTGTACCGCTTCCGCCCAAAATTGATGGCCAAGTTTACTATCATCAAGCATAGTGCGAGCACACTCCACTAGCGTCCTATTCTTTCTCTCAACAACACCATTTTGAGGAGGTGCGCGAGGGAATGAAAAGGTGTGTGTACTACCAACTTCAGCACAAAAAGTTGAGAAAGACTCATTCTCAAATTCTCCTCCATGATCACTATGAATAGTGACAATGGTGGTTCCGATGAGATTTTGTACTTTCTTGACAAATATTGTGAAGTTTTCGAAAGCATCATTTTTATTACTCAATGAAAATACCCAAGTAAACCTAGAAAAGTCATCAACGATGACAAGTCCATATCGTGCATTTCCTAATGAAGCAACTCTAGTTGGCCCAAATAAATCTAGATGTAATAGCTCTAGTGGCCGCTTAGAAGAAATGCTTTTCTTATGTTTAAAAGACGATTTTGGAAGCTTGCCTCGTTGACATGAGTCACAAAAGCTTTTCTTTTGAAAGACAAGCTTAGGGAAGCCTCTAATAGAATTTAACTTAAAAAGCTTAAATAGTGTTCTGAAGTTCACATGACCAAAACGTCGATGCCATAAGTGTTGTTCACTTGTGTTGGCAATGAGACATTGTTCATGTGATCTTGGAAGATCTAGGACGTATATATCCTTATGGCATGTGCTGGAAAACAATAATTCATTATTATCTTTTCTTAAAATATGGCACATTCCTTTCGCAAAGCTAACTTTGTAACCTTTGTCACAAAGTTGGCTGATTGAAATGAGATTGTGGTTTAATCCTTTAACACGGTAAACATCATTTATTAGAGGTTTAGAAGGATTACCCACTTTTCCAACACCTATGATGGTTCCGCTCTCGTTGCCTCCAAAGACTACCCGGTTTCCATTTGCAATGGGCACCACTCCAGAGAGCAATTGAGCGTCACCCGTCATGTGTTTTGAACACCCGCTATCGAGTATCCAATTCCTCTTGGAGCTAAATTTAAATTTGTTGCTCCGTTTCTTTTTCTTGAGTACCTAAAGATAGACAATATCGTATCATGGTACCCAAGGTCATTGGGTCCAAAAGATTAGACCTTTGGAAGCCAAGTCCAATTGGACTTAGGCTTCCCCACATAATTATCATTATCCACAACATTAATAAAATAAACATTCATGTAAACTTGTTTTTCATCCATACTTGTGTCCTTTGGGCTCCAAATAGTGAATATTTTGGGAGCCTTAACCCTATTGGGAGCATGCATGCGTTGTTGATTTCTATGTGATGCATGTCGTGGATAGGCATAAGGAACATGATGAAATGGTGCATGTGGATAATTATTCATACGATGATGTGGGTGAACATATGCATGTGGGGGAACACGTGCGTGTGGGTGTCTCACATGGTGTGCACGTGCCCGTGGATGTGGTGCATAAAAATCATCATATGTGTGAGCATGTGGAGTAGGATGTGTGTTCCTACGTGGCATGGTATTTGTGTACATGTAAGCATGACCCTTCTTTGGAGGTCCACCCAAAGTGGGTTTCTTTCCAAAAGAGGGTGTGTACAAGGTGGAAGCACCATTGATAGATGAACTACCAATAGAGTGTTTACTCCGACTCGTTGAGTCACCGGAAGTTGGCCTAACAAAGGTAGTGGCCGATTTGGATGAACTTCCCATCGTATACCCCAAGCCAATGTGGTGATTGGCCGGAAGTAAGTCATTTAGGATTTTATCCAAATGGTCCTTACCCTTATTGAATTTATTAATTCGGCCTAATGTGCACTCATATTTCTCGGTGAGAGAACGCATAGAAGCATCCAAAGTGGATACTTGCGATGTGAGCACATAAACACAAGATTTGAGATTTTCATTCTCAATACTCAAAGTCGAGTTTTGAGAAGTCAAATCCGCTATCTTGTGTACCTCCGGATCCTCAATGCTAACATGTTCAAGTTGAGACTTGAGATTAACAATCTCATTGTAACGACTGGTTTTTCATGTATGGATTATTATATATATTATATTATTTGTAGTTTTCCCTTCATTGTGATTTCCTTTTCCGTCTCCGTAGTTTTCTTTTCGGTCGTTTCGTTGTGATTCTCTAGATTCTTCCGTCGGTCGCTGTGTTTGAAGTAAGTCATTCGTGACGGACTTCATAACGTCGATATCTTAGAGTTAGAACGAGCCTAGGAGACTTAGGAAACCATCCCGGAGCTTCGCGCTCCATTTCGGAACTTTCAGTGCACATTAGCCGGTATGAGAAGGGGCACTGACCGACTAGATGACGATCCAGTCGGTCAGAAAACCTTCTTGAACCGACTAGTGGGCTTTGAAAATTATTCAGGAGTTACTGTTTATCGTTAGTCGGTCTAAGAACGTTGGTCGACCGACTAGGTTGCAAACTAGTCGGTCAGCAATGCTTCTTTAACCGACTAACTCATTAATTATTTTTGATACCAGTTACTGTTTACTCTTAGTCGGTCTAAGAACGTTGATCGACCGACTAGATGTCAAACTAGTCGGTCAGTAGTTGTTCTTTGACCGACTAACTCTTAGTTTAGGTTTTCGTCAGGGGTTACTATTTACACTTAGTCGGTCAGCGTTGGTCAATCGACCGACTAGTTCCCAAACTAGTCGGTCAGTGGTTGTTCTTTGACCGACTAAACAGTACAGGAAACCCTAGTTTTGCCATAACCGCCACCAAACTCTATAAATACCCCTCCAAACGTTTTCTTCTTCTTCCTCATCACCTCAAACCCTAATTTCTCCCCCATTGAGCCCTCTTCTTCCTCAAACCCTTAATCCTTCATTCCAAGCTCATCCTCCATCATCCAAACCCTCACTTAACACTTTCCACCTTCCACCTCCTCAAACCTTCATCAAACCCCCAAAACCCATATCAAAACCTATTTCTCCAGATTTTTCCCTCATTTCCAGATCTGAGCCGGATCGTTCTTCCGTTGCCGTGGTTGCTCGGCATCGGTCCTTCGCTTCTTCACGGTAATACTCGATTCTTTAGTTTTAGCATAACACACATTGACATTTGTGAAACCCTAATAAAATGGATTATTAGACAATTAGGATTCTAATAAGAAATCAATTTAGAATCATTGTGCTAATAATTGTTTTGCCCTAACAGTGATCCATCCATAGTTAGCTTGTGTGACGATCTCCATTGCTCGTCAATCCCGGTATCAGGCAAGTGAAACTTGCTATCTTTCGAATTGGGCCATGTCTTAGGCCATTACCTTACTTTAGCGTAAAAGAGACTAGACAGTGAAAGGATAGCTGTCTGGACGCCTTTGATCTAGCTTGACAACGAAGCTAGATCCGTCACCTTCATCATGTTTGCCAAGTCATGTTTAATTTCCATTAACGGTACGCAAATATCTGTTCATGTCATTGCATAGTGATTATTCATCGTGATTGCGTAGCACACGCTACAATATTATATTCCTGGCTCGTGTTCCAGAAGCGAGCCCTGTAGTTGGAAACCCCAACGCTCGGATACCGGCTAGGTGCACCCCTATGCCAAATACACTTCCTGGCTCGTGATCCAGAAGCGAGCGCAGTTAGTTAGAAACCCCAACGCTTGACACATATGGGTGGGGTAAGAGATATGCGGCCACCTGAGCCCCGAGTTGGCCTGATCCGCCACTCCAGCCAGCAGGTGAAATCTCTAGTGCACAAGTGATTAATAGTGATAAGTGAATCATGATTAGTGCTTAGTGATTGCTACATCGTGAGTGCGTGACACTCTCTTTTTAAACTGCGGCATCAAACTAAACTGTCATGTCATTGCTTAATATTATAAGTGCTAGGTTGTTAGTTACTTTCAGTTTCCTTGCTTAAGTCTTTAGACTTGCTGACATGTGCCCCTTTTCTCTTTTGGGTGACACATGTTAGACCCCGAGCCAGAGTTACTTGCTGAGGGTGAGGTGTTTGTGGACGCTGAGCTTGAGACCGTGTTGGAAGAGGACTTCGTGGACACGGGCGATCAGTCTTAGGAGCTGTCTGTGTGTTTGTTTAGCTGCTGTAGTTGCCGGTGCGTAGCACCGTTGTTTTGTCTTATGTTGTGGTTGCGGGCCGGCTTGTGGCCTTAGACTCTTTCGTTATAGCCTGGTGGCTTTTCTGGTTGTTGAACTCTTTGTTTTAGTTGGACAAACTATCTGAGATATGAGATTTTATTTCTGTCTCCTTTTGTTATTATCTTTGTTCTGTTCATGGTTACAGTGACCTGCTTATGATTCATTGACGCTTATCGGGGGTGCGGCTTCATCGCTCCACGCCCGTGCGGACCTTTTCACGTCTCGCCTCCACTTTTGGGAAGCGGGGCGTGACAGGTTTTGTTGGTGGCCCATGCAGGTCTCCCTCTGTAACTGTGAATGTCAAAATGACGATAATAATATTAGAATGTCCACTAAATGAAGTTAGACATCCGAGTCGTTAAGCTATGAGTCTAATTGTTTCGTTTTCTGTGTCACTAGATGGCAAGAAGGCGGAATACCCGTGCGGGTAGTAGTAGTGGTGCGCTCCCTCATGTTGAGGAACCTGAGTGGGAGCCCACTAACGGGGAGATGATGCGGATGATGATGCAGATGATGCAAGTTCAGCAGGGTGTGCTTCTGCAGGTACAGAATGCTCCGGTGGCTCGAGCTGCTCGGGCGGTGGAAGCCCCTCGCCCTGAGCCTGGAGCGAAGCAGTTCAGAGAGCTGGGTCCTGCATATTTTGATGGAACCGAAGGTCCACTAGCTGCTGATGAGTGGATGAGGAATATCGAGGACAATCTGAAGATGTCCAAGGTCAACAAAGTTAGTTGGGTTGACTTGGCGAAGCGCCAGCTGAGGGATAACGCCAGAAATTGGTGGGATGCTGAAGAGAAGATGTTGGAGGAGCCGATCGTCTGGGCTACCTTCAAGGCCAGATTTGATGGTGAGTTCTTCCCAAAAGCTGCTAGGGAAGAGATGCTGCAGCGTTTTATCGATCTGAAGCAAGGAAGCTCGTCGGTGGACCGGTATCACCAAGAGTTCATAAGGCTGAGTCGGTTTGCACCGAAGATGGTGCAGGACGCTGAGGAGAGAGCTCAGAGGTTCCTACAAGGACTTGCTTCAGAGCTCCAGAGTTTTGTGACCTCTTCTGACCGGGAATCTTATCAGAAGGTTCTAGTAGCAGCCAAGAGGCAGGAGCTGCTCGTGAACCAGAGGAGGGGGTCTATTGTTGGTGCTGGGAAGAGGCCTGTGGAACAGGCGAGAGCTGTGGTTAGACCTGGATTCAGGCCGAACCAGCCTGTTCAGTTTAAGAGGCCAGGAGGGCCTGTTCAGAAGGTTTGCCATTTTTGTGGCAAGGAGGGCCACATCAAGAAATCGTGTAGGAGGTTCTTGGGGCAATGTATGGCCTGTGGAGATCCTGCCCATGCTCTCAGGGAGTGCCCGAGGTTGAAGCAACCTTGGAGGACACCTATTGCTGCCCCGCCGTTGCAGCAGAGAGCCCCGGTGCCCGCTGGTCGTGGGGTACCCCTTGTTCCACAAGGGCATGCCTTTCGGCATGCTGTTCCGCCAAGGAGGCAGGCATTTCTGATGACCGAGGAGGAGATCTCGGCCATGGATGAGGTCATTGCAGGTAACTTCCAAACTAGTTGTTCCTTCCTTAGTTAGTTGATTGTTAATTATGTTGGTTGCTTGTGTATGAATGTTGCTAGAGTAAGATTTGATTGATTAGACTGTTTGTTAGGTGTGATTTTGGTTTGCACATTCCCTGCACGAGTCCTCTTTGACTCAGGTGCGTCGATGTGCATTTTGGCCCAGAGCTTCGTGGAGAAGCATTCCTTGTCGACGTCCCCTCTCCCCAAGAGTTGGAACATCGTTACAGGGAATGGTGTAGTCTCGGTGCATCGTGGGTGCAGCCCTTGCTCTGTGGTGGTTTGTGGACATGAGCTTTATGCTGATTTTATTGTCCACAACATCACCAACTACGATGCGGTCCTTGGGATGGATTGGCTTGCGAGCTTCTATGCTACGATTGACTGTCGGAGGAAGAAGGTGGTGTTCGAGATTCCCGGACATCCGGTATTTGAGTTCAGTCGAGGTAGCAGTTTGCTGGGTCCGGTCAGATTTCGGGCCAGACCGGTGGAAGTTGTGGCTATGCAGTTGGAGTTGGAGAGGCCAGCTGTGGTGCGAGATTTTGATGACGTCTTCCCCGAGGAGATGTCTGGACTGCCACCCGATCGAGCTTTAGAGTTTTCTATTGATTTGATTCCAGGTGCACAGCCGATTTCAAAGGCACCATACCGTATGGCGCCTGCAGAATTGGAAGAGTTGCGGAAGCAGTTGGATGAGCTTATACAGAAGGGTTACATTAATCCCAGCGTGTCTCCGTGGGGAGCACCGGTGTTGCGGGTTAGGAAGAAGGATGGTTCGCGTCGCATGTGCGTGGACTATCGGGGATTGAATGCGGTGACCATTAAGAATAGATATCCTTTGCCTCGTATTGATGACATTTTTGATCAGCTTGAAGGGTTGAGGGTGTTTTCTAAGTTGGATTTGAGGAGTGGTTATCATCAGTTGAAGGTGAAGAAGGAGGATGTTCCGAAGACAGCTTTCAGAACGAAGTATGGACACTATGAGTTCGTTGTTATGCCTTTCGGTGTAACTAACGCACCTGCAGTTTTCATGAATTTGATGAATCTGATTTTCTATGACTTTTTGGATAAGTTTGTCGTTATCTTTATTGACGACATTCTGATTTATTCGAGGTTGGAGGAGGAGCATGCCTCGCACTTGAGGGTCGTGTTGGAAATTTTAAGGAAGCATCGGTTGTATGCCAAGTTTTCGAAGTGCGAGTTCTGGTTGGACAGTGTTGCTTTTCTCGGGCATGTGGTGATTGGTGTTGGTATTTCAGTGGATCCCGAGAAGATCAGGGCCATCAGAGAGTGGCCTGTTCCGTCGTCGGCCTCTGAGATTCGGAGTTTCCTTGGTTTGGCGGGATATTATCAGCGATTCATTAAGGACTTTTCCCGTATTGCCGAGCCAATGACCAGGTTGACGCGGAAGGATATACCTTACGTTTGGTCGGGTGACTGTGACCATGCCTTTGGTGTTCTGAGAGAGCATTTGACGCCCCTGTCCTTGCTGTGCCTGACCGCAGTGGAGGATTCGAGATCTTTTGCGATGCTTCTGGCAAGGGTCTCGGTTGTGTTTTGCATCAGCATGGACATTTGGTGGCTTATGCGTCGCGTCAGCTCAAGGTTCATGAGAATAATTACCCGACGCATGATTTGGAGTTGGCTGCCGTTGTGTTTGCTCTTAAGATTTGGAGGCACTTCTTGCTGAGTGAGAAAGTGAAAATCTTCACCGATCACAAAAGCTTGAAGTATATTTTTACCCAGAAGGAGCTTAACATGCGACAGCGTCGATGGTTGGAGCTTATGGCAGATTACGAGATTGATTTGCAGTATCACCCTGGCAAGGTGAATGTGGTTCCAGATGCTTTGAGTAGGCTTCCCGCGGTGATGATGTTGACTTCACAGTGGAGATTGCAGCAGGATTTTTGCGGGTCCGATGTAGAGATTGTTCTTCCCGGGGAGGCTTCTTTGTTGATGTACATGCATGTGCAGTCAACGATCGTGGATCGGATTAAGGCGAGTCAGGCCGGAGATCCGAAATTGGTAAGGATTCGAGGGCAGGTTGAAGCCGGTCTGCGGACTGACTTTTTGGTTCATGATGATGGCTCGTTGAGGTTCGGAGCCAGGCTGTGTGTGCCAGCTGGGGATATCAGAGAGGAGTTGTTGGTGGAGGCATACAGTTCACCGTATTCCGTGCATCCTGGTGGGACCAAGATGTACAAGGATCTTCGTCTAAACTTTTGGTGGCACGGCATGAAGAGGAGTGTGGCTCGGAGTGTAGACAAATGCTTGGTTTGCCAGCAGGTAAAGGCGGAGCATCAGCGTACGGCAGGGTTGCTGCAACCGCTTCCGATTCCGGAGTGGAAGTGGCAGCACATCAATATGGACTTTGTGACTGGACTACCTCGGAGTCCGAAGTAGAACGACGCGATATGGGTGATCGTAGACCGATTGACCAAGTCTGCACATTTTATTCCATTCCGAGTAGGACAGTCCACTGAGGCACTAGCAAGGAGATACATGGAGGTAATTTCTTTACTCTCCGTTTCTATTTCCTTTTTCTAGTTTAGATAGTGATGTAACGTGAATCGTGCAGGAGATCGTGCGACTCCATGGGGTCCCCGTGAGTATCGTGTCGGACAGAGACACGAGATTCACATCTCAGTTCTGGCAGAGTTTGCAGAAGAGTTTGGGTACGCGTCTGAGTTTCAGCACGGCGTACCATCCGCAGACGGATGGCTAGTCCGAGAGGATGATTCAGATTTTGGAAGACATGCTGAGAGCGTGCATGTTGGATTTCAAGGGTTCGTGGGAGGACCATCTACACTTGGTGGAGTTCTCTTACAACAACAGCTACCAGGCGTCTATTGGCATGGCGCCTTTCGCCGCTTTGTATGGGAGGAAATGTCGATCGCCATTGAGTTGGGATGATGTTGGTGATCGGGAGCTGTTGGGGCCTGAGAAGATTGTGGAGGCAGTGGAGGTCGTCAGGAACATTCAGGAGAGGCTGAGGATTGCTCAGGACCGTTTTAAGCATTGGGCGGATGCGAAATGTCGTCCTTTGGAGTTTCAGCCGGGCGATCATGTGTTTCTGAGGATTTCCCTGAATCGTGGAGTGATTCGTTTTGGGAAGCGAGGGAAGTTGAGCCCGCGATTGTAACGACTGCTTTTCATGTATCTGGATTTATTATAATATAATATATGTTTTGGTGGATTTTCTCCTCATGTGTGGTTTTCGTCTCCGTAGCTTTCATTTTCGATCGATTCGTCGTATTTTCTCGTTTCTTCCTTAGGATCGTCGATTTCGAAGTATGTCACTCGTGACAGACTTCATAACGGTCGTATCTTACTGTTAGATCAAGCCTAGGAGTCTTAGAAATCGATCCCGGGGCCCCGCGCTCCGTATCGGAACTTTTGGTGCTCATTAGCCAGTGTAAGAAGGGGCACCGACCGACTAGATGACGATCCAGTCGGTCGGCAATCCTTCTTGGACCGACTAGTTAGCTTTCTAAATTTCTCAGGAGTTACTGTTTATCGTTAGTCGGTCTAAGAACGTTGGTTGACCGACTAGGTTGCAAACAAGTCGGTCAGCAATGCTTCTTTAACCGACTAACACATCATCTTAATTTTAGTTGAGTTACTGTTTACTCTTAGTCGGTCTAAGAACGTTCATCGACCGACTAGATGCTAAACTAGTCGGTCAGTATTTGTTCATGGACCGACTAATTCTAAATCCTATTTTCGTTCAGAAGTTACTGTTTACACTTAGTCGGTCTGCGTTGGTCGACCGACCGACTAGTTGCCAAACTAGTCGGTCAATGGTTGCTCTTTGACCGACTAATCTGTGTTAAAACCCTAATTTCTGGGCAGCCGCCAGCCCAACCTATTTAAACCCATCCCAAACGTTTTCTTCTTCCTCAACACGACCCAAAACCCTAAAATCTTCCCCCTTGAGCCCCCATCTTCCTCCAAGCTTCATTCCTCCATTCCAAGCCCTAAACCCATCATCCAAACCATCCATTCACTCTATCTACCTCTCATCTTCCCCAAAATCTCACCAAATCCATCAAAATCCCCAAATCCCCCAAAACCCTAGTTTCCCCAAACTCCTCCAATCTTTTCCAGATCTGATCCTAGGGTTCCCCGGAGTGTTTCTTTCACCTCCTCTCGGTAAGAAATCGATCTACCGTTGTTTTATAACCTATTTATATTTTTATGAAACCCTAATAAAATTTCATGTTGTTTGTTGATTGTTTCCCCATAACAGCGATTTCCCCGTAGATTAGCATCCGTGTGACGAAATGGTCGTCATCCCCGGTGCTAGGCAAGTGAAACTTGCCACTTAGGGTTTAGGCCATGTTTTAGGCCATTCGCTTGTTGTAGGCGTAAAAGAGGCTAGGCGACGAAATGATACTCGCCTAGGCGCAAATTGGGGAACTAGCTTGACAACGAAGCTAGTTCCGACTTTTAGCATGTTGCACAATTACCATGTCATGTTTACTTTCCATTAACAGTACGCAAATTAAATGTCATGTCATTGCATTCTTTAAAGTAATCCGTGATTGCGTAGCATCGCTACAATACTTGTGTTCCTGGCTCGTGACCAGAAGCGAGCATAATGAGTTGCTAACCCCAACGCTCGATATATTGAATTGTGAACTAAGAAACAAGCTCCCGTGCGGGGCAACCCTGGCTCACTTGCTGGGCTCATGTTCAGGGACCCTGGCTTGTTTACGTGTGGGATGGGGTAAGGGTTAAGCGGTCATTCAACTGGGGGTCTATTTGATCAACAACTGCAGTTGTAAGGCGTAAACTCTTCGGGGTGGGGTAGTGTTTAGTGCGATCGGTCTGAATGTTGTACCATTCAGCGAAGGGCGTAAACATCTACAAACAACAGTGAAATGTGATTAGTGTTTAGTGCCGATCGGTCTGAATGTTGTACCATTCAGCGAAGGGCGTAAACATCTACAAACAACAGTGAAATGTGATTTGTGTTTAGTGCCGATCGGTCTGAATGTTGTACCATTCAGCGAAGGGCATAAACACCTACAAAACAATGTGAATTGATCGAGAATGTTAGTAGCATGGCTACTCTTGTCTTGTCCCGATAATTGATCTCTTGTACAAATTGTCTTGCCATGTTTTAATTGTGCACTCATGTTATAACTGCCATGTCATGCATACCATAACTGCTAGGTTGCTAGATGCCTCACTTTCAGTTTCCTTGCCCAAGTCTTTTAGACTTGCTGACATGTGCCCCTTTACTCTTTTGGGTGACACATGTTAGATCCTGAGCCTGAGTACCTTGTTGAGGACGAGGTGTTTGCTGACGCCGAGCCCGAGCTTGTGTTTGACGGGGAGTACGTGGACACTGGGGACCAGTCCTAGTGTCTTCGTGTGTTTTACTTTTGTTAGGCAGTCGTTTTGTTATCGGTGCGTAGCACCTATACTTGTTGTTGTTGTTGCTTTTGTTGGCCTTGTTCTGGGCCTTTAGACTCTTCTCTTTTAGCCTGGTGGCTTCTCTGGATGTTGGACTTATCTTCTTGTTGGACAAATTAAGAGATGTGATATTTTATTTCAGTCTCTCCTTGTGTTATTATTGTTGTTCCGTTGTGGTTACAGGGACCTGCTTATATTTTGTTGACGCTTATCGGGTTTGGGGCTTCACGGCTCCACTCTCGTGCGGACCTTTTCACGTCTCGCCTCCATTTTAGGGAAGCGGGTCGTGACAGGTTTTGTTGGTGGCCCATGCAGGTCCTTCTGTAACTGTGATGTTTGGAATGACGATAATAATATTAGAATGTCCAATAAATTAAGTCCGACGTCCGAGTCATAAGCTATGAGTCTAATTTGATTTGTTTTCCGTATCACTAGATGGCAGGAAGACGTTTCACCCGTGGTGGGGGTAGTGGTGCGCTCCCTCATGATGAGGAGCCTGAGCGGGAACCCACCAGCGGTGAGATGATGCGGATGATGTTGCAGATGATGCAAGTGCAGCAAGGCGTGCTTCTGCAAGTCCAGAATGCTCCACTTGCTCGAGCTGCCCGGGCTCTTCCGGATGTTCCTCGCTCTGAGCCAGGAGCGAAGCAATTTCAGGAGCTGGGTCCCGCATATTTTGATGGGTCTGAGGGTCCTCTGGCTGCCGATGAGTGGATTCGGAACATCGAGGACAATCTGAAGATGGCCAAGATCACCCCGGCTGGATGGGTTGATTTGGCGAAGAGGAAACTCAAGGATAATGCTCGGAATTGGTGGGATGCAGAAGAGAAGTTGTTGGTGGAGCCGATAGCTTGGGCTACCTTCAAGGCCAGATTTGAGGGTGAGTTCTTTCCGAAATCTGCCAGGGAGGAGATGCTGTAGCGTTTTATCGATTTGAAGCAAGGGAGCTCGTCGGTGGATCTATATCACCAAGAGTTCATGAGACTGAGTCGGTTTGCACCAAAGATGGTGCAGGACGCTGAGGAGAAGGCTCAGAGGTTCCTGCAGGGGCTTGCTTCGGAGCTCCAGAGTTTTGTGACCTCTTCTGACCGGGAATCTTATCAGAAGGTTCTGGTCGCTGCCAAGAGGCAGGAGCTGCTCATGAACCAGAGGAGGGGTCTGTTGTTGGTGCTGGAAAGAGGCCTGTGGAACAGGCGAGAGCTGTGGTTAGACCTGGATTCAGGCCTAATCAGTCTGCTCAGTTTAATAGGCCAGGAGGGCCTATTCTGAAGACTTGCCATTTCTGCGGCAAGCCTGGCCACATCAAGGATCAGTGTCGGAAGTTTTTGGGCCAGTGTCTGGTTTGTGGTGATGCTTCCCATGTCGCGAAGGATTGTCGGCATGCGGGTCCGCTTCGGAGGGCACCTGTCACAGCTCAGCCGTTACAGCAGCGAGCGTCTGTTCATGCTGGACGTGGAGCAGCACTTGTTCCACAGGGACAGGCTTTTCGACAGGCTGTTCCGCCGAGGAGTCAGGCTTTTCTGATGACCGCTGCGGAGAGCGAGGCTGTGGATGAGGTTATCGCAGGTAATCCTCACTCTAGCTGTTACTTTCCTAGCTGGTTTTGATTGTTAGATTATGTTGTTTGCTTGAACATGGTTGTTTGCTAGACTAGGGTTTGATTGTTATTTGATTGTTAGGTGTGGTTTTGGTGTGCACATTTCCTGCACGAGTCCTCTTTGACTCTGGTGCATCGATGTGCATTATTTCTCGGAGCTTCGTGGAGAGGCATTCCTTGTCGACGTCCCCTCTTCCCAAGAGTTGGAATATCGTTACAGGGAATGGCGTGGTCTCGGTGCATCGTGGTTGCAATTCTTGCTCGTTGGTGGTTTGTGGACATGAGCTTTTCGCTGATTTCGTTGTCCACGACATCATCAACTATGATGCAGTTCTTGGGATGGATTGGCTTGTGAGCTTCTACGCTACGATCGACAGTCGGAGGAAGAAAGTGGTGTTCGAGATTCCCGGACATCCAGTATTTGAGTTCAGTCGTGGTTGCAGTTCGCTTGGTCCTGTTAGATTTCGGGCCAGGCCGGTGGAGGCTGTGGCTATGCAGATGGAGCTGGAGTGGCCAGCTGTGGTGCGTGATTTTGGCGATGTCTTCCCCGAGGAGATGTCTGGTTTGCCACCTGATCGGGCTCTGGAATTTTCTATTGATCTCGTTCCGGGTGCGCAGCCGATTTCGAAGGCGCCGTATCGTATGGCACCTGCAGAATTGGAAGAGTTGCGGAAGCAGTTGGATGAGCTTTTACAGAAGGGTTATATTAATCCTAGCGTGTCTCCGTGGGGAGCACCGGTGTTGCTGGTGAAGAAGAAGGATGGTTCACGTCGCATGTGCGTGGACTATCGGGAGTTGAATGCGGTGACCATTAAGAATAAATACCCGTTGCCTCGCATCGATGATATTTTTGATCAGCTTGGAGGTTCAAGGGTGTTTTCAAAATTGGATTTGAGGAGTGGTTACCATCAGTTGAAGGTGAAGAAGGGAGATGTTCCGAAGACAGCGTTCAGGACGAAGTATGGACACTATGAGTTTGTGGTTATGCCCTTCGGCGTAACTAACACGCCCGCAGTTTTCATGAATCTGATGAACCTGATTTTCTATGACTTTTTGGATAAGTTTGTCGTTATCTTCATTGACGACATTCTGATCTATTCGAAGTCGGAGGAAGAGCATGCCTCGCACTTAAGGACGGTGTTGGAGATTTTGAGGAAGCATCGGTTGTATGCTAAGTTTTCGAAGTGCGAGTTCTGGCTGGATAGAGTTGCTTTTCTCGGGCATGTGGTGACTGGAGATGGTATTTCAGTGGATCCCGAGAAGATTAGGGCCATCAGAGAGTGGCCTGTTCCGTCGTCTGCGTCTGAGATTCGGAGTTTCCTAGGACTTGCTGGTTACTATCGGCGTTTCATTAAGGACTTTTCTCGTATTGCTGAGCCGATGACCAGGTTGACGCGGAAGGATGTTGCTTTTGTTTGGTCGGGTGATTGTGAGGGTGCTTTTGGTATTCTGAAGGAGAGGTTGACGACTGCCCCTATTCTTGTTGTGCCTGATCGCAGCGGTGGATTTGAGATCTTTTGCGATGCTTCTGGCAAGGGTCTCGGTTGTGTGTTGCATCAGCATGGGCACGTTGTGGCGTATGCGTCTCGTCAGCTTAAGGTTCATGAGAAGAATTACCCGACACATGATTTGGAGTTGGCTGCCGTTGTGTTTGCTCTTAAGATTTGGAGGCATTTCCTGCTGAGTGAGAGAGTGAAGATTTTCACCGATCACAAAAGCTTGAAGTACATTTTCACTCAGAAGGAGCTCAACATGCGACAGCGTCGATGGTTGGAGCTTATGGCGGATTATGAGATTGATTTGCAGTTTCACCCTGGAAAGGTGAATGTGGTTCTGGATGCTTTGTGTAGGCTTCCAGCGGTGATGATTTTGACTTCGCAGTGGAGATTGCGGCAGGATTTTTGTGGGTCTGGTGTGGAGATTGTTCTTCCTGGGGAGGCTTCGTCGTTGATGTACATGCATGTACAGTCGACGATCGTGGATCGGATTAAGGCTGGCCAGGCTGAGGATCCGAAGCTGGTGAAGATTCGGGAGCAGGTGGAAGCCGGTCTACGGACTGACTTTTTGATTCATGAGGATGGCTCGCTGAGGTTTGGAGCCAGGTTGTGTGTGCCCGCTGGGGATATCAGAGAGGAGTTGATGGTGGAGGCACACAGTTCGCCGTATTCTGTGCATCCTGGTGGCACCAAGATGTACCAGGATCTTCGTCTGAATTATTGGTGGCATGGTATGAAGAGGAGCGTGGCTCGGAGTGTAGCCAAATGCTTGGTTTGCCAGCAAGTGAAGGCGGAGCATCAGCGTACGGCCTGGTTGCTACAACCGCTTCGGATTCCGGAGTGGAAATGGCAACACATCACTATGGATTTCGTGACTGGACTACCTCGGAGTCCGAAGCAGAATGACGCGATTTGGGTGATCGTAGATCGATTGACCAAATCTGCGCACTTTATTCCGTTCCGAGTGGGACAGTCCACTGAGGCGCTAGCGAGGAGATATATGGAGGTAAAATTCTTTTACTCTCCGTTTTATTTCCTTTTCCTAGTTCGGATAGTGATGTAACGTGAATCGTGCAGGAGGTTGTGCGACTTCATGGAGTCCCTGTGAGTATCGTGTCGGACAGAGACACGAGGTTCACATCTCAGTTCTGGCAGAGTTTGCAGAAGAGCTTGGGTACGCGTCTGAGTTTCAGCACGGCGTACCATCCGCAGACGGATGGCCAGTCCGAGAGGACGATTCAGATTCTGGAAGACATGCTGAGGGCGTGCATGTTGGATTTCAAGGGTTCGTGGGAGGACCATCTGCACTTGGTGGAGTTCTCTTACAACAACAGCTTCCAGGCGAGTATTGGCATGGCGCCTTTCGCCGCTCTTTATGGGAGGAAATGTCGATCGCCATTAAGTTGGGATGACGTTGGTGATCGGGAGTTGTTGGGACCTGAGATGATCGTGGAGGCCGTGGAGATCGTCAGGAATATTCGGGAGAGGTTGAGGATTGCTCAGGACCGTTTTAAGCATTGGGCGGATGCTAAACGTCGTCCTTTGGAGTTTCAGCCGGGAGACCATGTGTTCTTGAAGATTTCCCCGAATCGTGGTGTGATTCGTTTCGGGAAGCGAGGGAAGTTGAGCCCGCGATACATTGGACCGTTTGACATTTTGGAGAGGGTTGGCGAGGTAGCGTATCGCTTGGCCTTGCCGCCATCTTTGGAAGGAGTTCACAATGTTTTCCATGTGTCGCAGCTTCGTCGATACATTAGCGATCCATCTCATGCTGTGGATTTTTCGGAGATTACCGTTCGCCTCGATATGACGTATGACCAGCATCCAGTGCAGATTCTGGACAGGCGTCAGAAATCGCTTCGGAAAAAGATTGTCAATCTTGTGAGGGTGATGTGGCGACACGGCTCCCCTGGAGAGTCTACTTGGGAGAATGAGGATGAGATGCGAGAGCGTTTCCCACTTTTGTTTCCGGACTCGTGAGTATTCGGAAATTCCGAGGACGGAATTTTTTCTTAAGTTGGGGAGGATGTAACGACTGCTTTTCATGTATCTGGATTTATTATAATATAATATATGTTTTGGTGGATTTTCTCCTCATGTGTGGTTTTCGTCTCCGTAGCTTTCATTTTCGATCGATTCGTCGTATTTTCTCGTTTCTTCCTTAGGATCGTCGATTTCGAAGTATGTCACTCGTGACGGACTTCATAACGGTCGTATCTTACTGTTAGATCAAGCCTAGGAGTCTTAGAAATCGATCCCGGGGCCCCGCGCTCCGTATCGGAACTTTTGGTGCTCATTAGCCGGTACGCAAATTGGGGAATGTTTTAGGCCATTCGCTTTTGGTGCTCCCAAATCCCCCAAAACCCTAGTTTCCCCAAACTCCTCCAATCTTTTCCATATCTGATCCTAGGGTTCCCCGGAGTGTTTCTTCCGCCTCCTCTCGGTAAGAAATCGATCTACCGTTGTTTTATAACCTATTTATATTTTTATGAAACCCTAATAAAATTTCATGTTGTTTGTTGATTGTTTCCCCATAACAGCGATTTCCCCGTAGATTAGCATCCGTGTGACGAAGTGGTCGTCATCCCCGATGCTAGGAAAGTGAAACTTGCCACTTAGGGTTTAGGCCATGTTTTAGGCCATTCGCTTGTTGTAGGCGTAAAAGAGGCTAGGCGACGAAATGATACTCGCCTAGGCGCAAATTGGGGAACTAGCTTGACAATGAAGCTAGTTCCGACTTTTAGCATGTTGCACAATTACCATGTCATGTTTACTTTCCATTAACGGTACGCAAATTAAATGTCATGTCATTGCATTCTTTAAAGTAATCCGTGATTGCGTAGCTCGCTACAATACTTGTGTTCCTGGCTCGTGACCAGAAGCGAGCATAATGAGTTGCTAACCCCAACGCTCGATATATTGAATTGTGAACTAAGAAACAAGCTCCCGTGCGGGGCAACCCTGGCTCACTTGCTGGGCTCATGTTCAGGGACCCTGGCTTGTTTACGTGTGGGATGGGGTAAGGGTTAAGCGGCCATTCAACTGGGGGTCTGTTTGATCAACAACTGCAGTTGTAAGGCGTAAACTCTTCGGGGTGGGGTAGTGTTTAGTGCCGATTGGTCTGAATGTTGTACCATTCAGCGAAGGGCGTAAACATCTACAAACAACAGTGAAATGTGATTAGTGTTTAGTGCCGATCGGTCTGAATGTTGTACCATTCAGCGAAGGGCGTAAACATCTACAAACAACAGTGAAATGTGATTTGTGTTTAGTGCCGATCGGTCTGAATGTTGTACCATTCAGCGAAGGGCATAAACACCTACAAAACAATGTGAATTGATCGAGAATGTTAGTAGCATGGCTACTCTTGTCTTGTCCCGATAATTGATCTCTTGTACAAATTGTCTTGCCATGTTTTAATTGTGCACTCATGTTATAACTGCCATGTCATGCATACCATAACTGCTAGGTTGCTAGATGCCTCACTTTCAGTTTCCTTGCCCAAGTCTTTTAGACTTGCTGACATGTGCCCCTTTACTCTTTTGGGTGACACATGTTAGATCCTGAGCCTGAGTACCTTGTTGAGGACGAGGTGTTTGCTGACGCCGAGCCCGAGCTTGTGTTTGACGGGGAGTACGTGGACACTGGGGACCAGTCCTAGTGTCTTCGTGTGTTTTACTTTTGTTAGGCAGTCGTTTTGTTATCGGTGCGTAGCACCTATACTTGTTGTTGTTGTTGCTTTTGTTGGCCTTGTTCTGGGCCTTTAGACTCTTCTCTTTTAGCCTGGTGGCTTCTCTGGATGTTGGACTTATCTTCTTGTTGGACAAATTAAGAGATGTGATATTTTATTTCAGTCTCTCCTTGTGTTATTATTGTTGTTCCGTTGTGGTTACAGGGACCTGCTTATATTTTGTTGATGCTTATCGGGTTTGGGGCTTCACAGCTCCACTCTCGTGCGGACCTTTTCACGTCTCGCCTCCATTTTAGGGAAGCGGGTCGTGACAGCGATACATTGGACCGTTTGATGTTTTGGAGAGGGTCGGTGAAGTAGCTTACCGCTTAGCCTTGCCGCCATCTTTGGAAGGAGTCCATGATGTTTTCCATGTGTCGCAGCTTCGTCGATACATCAGCGATCCGTCTCATGCCGTGGATTTCTCGGAGATTGCCGTCCGCTCAGATTTGAAGTATGACCAGCATCCAGTGCAGATTCTAGACAGGTGTCAGAAGTCACTTCGGAACAAGGTCGTTGATCTTGTTCGGGTGATGTGGCGACACGGTTCGTCGGGAGAGTCTACTTGGGAGAGAGAAGATGAGATGCGAGAGCGCTACCCACTTTTGTTCCCGGACACGTGAGTGTTGGGAATTCCGAGGACGGAATTTTTCTTAAGTTGGGGAGGATGTAACGACTGGTTTTTCATGTATGGATTATTATATATATTATATTATTTGTAGTTTTCCCTTCCTTGTGATTTCCTTTTCCGTCTCCGTAGTTTTCTTATCGCTCGTTTCGTTGTGATTCTCTAGATTCTTCCGTCGGTCGCCGTGTTTGAAGTAAGTCATTCGTGACGGACTTCATAACATCGACATCTTAGAGTTAGAACGAGCCTAGGAGACTTAGGAAACCATCCCGGAGCTTCGCGCTCCATTTCGGAACTTTCAGTGCATATTAGCCGGTATGAGAAGGGGCACTGACCGACTAGATGACGATCCAGTCGGTCAGAAAACCTTCTTGAACCGACTAGTGGGCTTTGAAAATTATTCAGGAGTTACTGTTTATCGTTAGTCAGTCTAAGAACGTTGGTCGACCGACTAGGTTGCAAACTAGTCGGTCAGCAATGCTTCTTTAACCGACTAACTCATTAATTATTTTTGATACCAGTTACTGTTTACTCTTAGTCGGTCTAAGAACGTTGATCGACCGACTAGATGTCAAACTAGTCGGTCAGTAGTTGTTCTTTGACCGACTAACTCTTAGTTCAGGTTTTCGTCGGGGGTTACTGTTTACACTTAGTCGGTCTGCGTTGGTCAACCGACCGACTAGTTCCCAAACTAGTCGGTCAGTGGTTGTTCTTTGACCGACTAAACAGTACAGGAAACCCTAGTTTTGCCCTAGCCGCCACCAAACTCTATAAATACCCCTCCAAACATTTTCTTCTTCTTCCTCATCACCTCAAACCCTAATTTCTCCCCCATTGAGCCCTCTTCTTCCTCAAACCTTTAATCCTTCATTCCAAGCTCATCCTCCATCATCCAAACCCTCACTTAACACTTTCCACCTTCCACCTTCCTCAAACCTTCATCAAACTCCCAAAACCCATATCAAAACTTATTTCTCCAGATTTTTCCCTCATTTCCAGATCTGAGCCGGATCGTTCTTCCGTTGCCGTGGTTGCTCGGAATCGGTCCTCCGCTTCTTCACGGTAATACTCGATTCTTTAGTTTTAGCATAACCCACATTGACATTTGTGAAACCCTAATAAAATGGATTATTAGACAATTAGGATTCTAATAAGAAATCAATTTAGAATCATTGTGCTAATAATTGTTTTGCCCTAACAGTGATCCATCCATAGTTAGCTTGTGTGACGATCTCCATTGCTCGTCAATCCCGGTATCAGGCAAGTGAAACTTGCTATCTTTCGAATTGAGCCATGTCTTAGGCCATTACCTTGCTTTAGCGTAAAAGAGACTAGACAGTGAAAGGATAGTTGTCTGGACGCCTTTGATCTAGCTTGACAACGAAGCTAGATCCGTCACCTTCATCATGCTTGCCAAGTCATGTTTAATTTCCATTAACGGTACGCAAATATCTGTTCATGTCATTGCATAGTGATTATTTATCGTGATTGCGTAGCACACGCTACAATATTATATTCCTGGCTCGTGTTCCAAAAGCGAGCCCTGTAGTTGGAAACCCCAACGCTCGGATACTGGCTAGGTGCACCCCTATGCCAAATACACTTCCTGGCTCGTGATCCAGAAGCGAGCGCAGTTAGTTGGAAACCCCAACACTCGACACATATGGGTGGGGTAAGAGATATGCGGCCACCTGAGCCCCGAGTTGGCCTGATCCGCCACTCCGGCCAGCAGGCGAAATCTCTAGTGCACAAGTGATTAATAGTGATAAGTGAATCGTGATTAGTGCTTAGTGATTGCTACATCGTGAGTGCGTGACACTCTCTTTTTAAACTGTGGCATCAAACTAAACTGTCATGTCATTGCTTAATATTATAAGTGCTAGGTTGTTAGTTACTTTCAGTTTCCTTGCTCAAGTCTTTAGACTTGCTGACATGTGCCCCTTTTCTCTTTTGGGTGACACATGTTAGACCCCGAGCCAGAGTTACTTGTTGAGGGTGAGGTGTTTGCGGACACCGAGCTTGAGCCCGTGTTGGACGAGGACTTCGTGGACACGGGCGATCAGTCTTAGGAGCTGTCTGTGTGTTTGTTTAGCTGCTGTAGTTGCTGGTGCGTAGCACCATTGTTTTGTCTTATGTTGTGGTTGCGGGCCGGCTTGTGGCCTTAGACTCTTTCGTTATAGCCTGGTGGCTTTTCTGGTTGTTGAACTCTTTGTTTTAGTTGGACAAACTATCTGAGAAATGATATTTTATTTATGTCTCCCTTTGTTATTATCTTTGTTCTGTTCATGGTTACAGTGACCTGCTTATGATTCATTGACGCTTATCGGGCGTGCGGCTTCACCGCTCCACGCCTGTGCGGACCTTTTCACGTCTCGCCTCCACTTTTGGGAAGCGGGGCGTGACACTCATTCTTCAACTCTTCAACAACGGTGTCGTTGTTGGTGATGATAGTTTTAGGCGAGGTTTGGATGCTAGCTAAATCATCTTTTACTTTAGTATATCTATTTACTAATTTAGTGTATTTAGACCATAGTTGCTCATTAGAATTTCTAAGGTCATCCATGGTTACCTCATCGCCTTCGTTGTCGCTATCATTGGAGGAGGAATCTTTATCTTGCTCCTCTCTAGCCATGAAGCACATGTGTGCTTGCTCCACTTGCTCATCATCTGACTCTCCGCTAGAGGAATCCTCGGAGTCGGTGAATGTCCCGACAAGCCCCTTTTTGTACCCTTTCTTGTACTTCTTGGACTTGTCGAACTTCGGCGCCTTCCACTTCTCCTTGTGCTTGTTTTGAGGACACTCCGTTTTCATGTGTCCTGGCTTGTTGCATTTGAAACACAAAGGAGAGGAGGCATTAGAAGAACTAAACTTCGATTTGTTTTTGAAGTTACCTTTCCGAAAGAACCGGTTGAACTTCTTCGCCATGAGTGCCATGGACTCCAAGTCCAACTCGTCTTCCGAGTTTTCATCATCGGTCAATGTGGAAGTTGATGAAGCGGCCTTGAAAGCAATAGCCTTCTTCTTTGGCTCGTCTTGCTTTGGGTAGGACTTCATCTTGTCCTGCAACTTCAACTTGCTATCCTTGCGTACCTCATATGACATTAAGGTACCCATTAGTTGAACAACGGTATAAGTTTTCATATCATTACCTTCCTCGATGGCGAAGGTACGTTTCTCCCAACAAGAAGGAAGTCCATCGATGATCTTCGAGACTTTCTCCTTTTGGGTGTAGGTCTTACCGAGAGCCTCCAACTCGTTTGTGATGTCGACGAAGTGAGCATAGGTAGTACTCCTTCATCTTCTCACCCTGTAGCATATGAAATAACTCGTAATATTTATTAACTACAACGAGTTTAGAGTCTCTTACCCTACTTGGCCCTTCATGAAAGATGAGGAGGGAGTTCCATATTTGATATGCACTCTTACATGAGCATATCTTATTGAAGTCCTCGGGCTCCAAAGCGCATTGCAAGGCGTTCATCGCCTTGGCATTGCTTACCTCTGCGGCGACCTCCGCGGTAGTCCATTTCTCGAAATCTTCTTCGGCGGGCTCGACATACTCCTTCATCTTGACCCTCCATAGTGAAGCACTCCGGAGGAAAGTTTCCATCCGGCATTTCCAGTACCCGTAGTTGGTACCATTGAAGAAAGGAGGCCTCGTTGAGGAGTGTCCTTCCATCACCGAAGAAGCTCCTTCACGATTCTTGAAGGTGCGGTAGTCAGAAGGTGGACGAATGGTCTTGTTGTCGTTGGCAGACATAGCTATAGACTTGGCTCTGATACCAAATGTAATGCCCTGCTACGCTACTGCACAAGTACTAGAGGGGGGGGGGGTGAATAGTACTTTAAAATAATTAAGAGGATAATTCCTAATTATCTTGCAAACTCTACCAATTAATACGGAAATGCGGAAATGTAAATAATGACAACAAAGAAACAATCGCAAACACACGATGTTAATGGGTTCGGATCCACCCACGTCTCCCCGACTTGTTCCCGGTGATCCTATGTCCCAACCACCCGGATCCCCTCCGGATACTTGAGTTAGAAACCCTAACTCAAGATTTTCACTATGAAATATTTGTGAAAAACCTTCACAAAGTCAAATCATACACAAAGGAAATTGTGAATCCCACAACCCGGGAGCACAAACAAACTCTCACAACCGAGAGTAAAGCACTTACAATATGAAAGTAAATGAAATACGAAATTGCTCACCGACAAAATCCTATGCCTTGAGTATAACTTACAAATTAGGGCAAAACGGATTTTGGGGAAGATGAAGAGGCACCAAACCCTAGCTCCAAGTAGATGACCAGCAATGGAGTCCTAGGTGGATGTTGGTGACCTTGGATCAAGCACTTGGCTTGGAAGGCTCACAATCAATGAATCTCTCTTTTGAAATAAGAGTGAGGGAGAGATTCTTGAATGGAATGAAAGAGCTTTGAATGAGGAATGAATGCTTTCTCTTTGATCTCTAAACTTCTCTTAATATCAGCCTTGAGTGCAATGAATGCAACACACCAAGTATTTATAGGTTAGAGGAAAGAGAGAGAGAAAAACGTTTCAATTAAAGCTCCAACGGCTCTATTCTGAACCAAACTAGTCGGTCAAAGAACAACCACTGACCGACTAGTTCATCAACTAGTCGGTCGGTCAAACAACATGAACAGACTAAGAGGTGAACAGTGAATAGATGAAGTTTCAGACTTAAAGAACTAGTCGGTCCAAGAAGACTTGCCAACCGACTAGTTTCACAACTAGTCGGTCGGTGAGTGAACTTAGACCGACTAAGAGATAAAACATACTAGTCTGAATAGAAGTTGCATTAGTCGGTCCAAGAACAAATGTTGACCGACTAGTTCATCAACTAGTCGGTCGACAAATGTACATAGACCGACTAACGATAAACAATAGCTCAGGCTCAAAAATGGAAGTTCAACTAGTCGGTCCAAGAAGGATTCCTAACCGACTTGTTTCACAACTAGTCGGTCGGTGAACCTTCTTTGACCGACTAACTGTAAACAGTAACTGAGCTAGAAATTGAGAAGGCAAACTAGTTGGTCCAAGAAGCATTGCCGACCGACTAGATCACCATCTAGTCGGTTAGTTCTTCTTCTTGAACCAACTAACTTGCACAAAAAGTCACGAATCAAAGCGCGAAGCTTCGGGAAAGTTCGTATGGACTTCTACTAAGATCCTAGATCTAAGACATGAGCGTTATGAAGATAAAAACGTAAGACCTACTCAAGGCTTAACATTCTATGAAAATGAGGCTAGAAGACAATAAATAAACTTGACGAACCGTCTTCAAAAGCTTCGATCGAATCTTCATGACTTCTAACCTTGAGCTTCAACGAAGCTTTAGGCTCACGATCACGCGCTTTGAGAAGTCTTGAGACCTCGCTTATGATGTTCATGTGAATTTGGCGACGATCTCTATAACTGCGCTAACAAAGTGTTAGTTCACGATATATTTATGTTTGTTCATCATCCAAAACCAAATCCGGGGAGTCCAATACTCAACAATAGATAGATAAAAGCCATTCTACCTATATTTAATATTGAACATATGCTAAACTAGGGCAAGACTATGTTTATCGGAGGAATCAAAATATATTATTTTAATGGAATAAGTTAACTGGTCAATTGGGTTGATTAATTGAATATCAAGTTAAATTCTAATTGATAGAATTAAACTATATTCTCGTTGATATTAAAATGACCTTCTAAAGAACAGACTTAAGAAATATGATTTCATTAAGTTCTGGGTCCAACAAATAAATTCACGCTACATGTCACTCACCTCTATATAGGGCAGCGTGAACATATAGGATATTCGAAATATGTTCCTCCCTACAACTTGTCGAGCTATACTCAAGATTGTATGGATAATCAATTTTGATCCGCAAAGTTCGAGAATTCGATCAAACCGTTTGAGTCGAATACGAGTGCATAAGCGGTGCAAGACTATGTATCCCAACCGGATCTTGAGACAAGCAACTTCTTGAGCTACACTCAAGGTTGCAAAGCTCAAGCGTTTGGATACATAAGATGCTTGCATGGCTATTTATTTATGTTGGGTTATTTAATATCTAAATGTGATTTAGAAAAAGGAAGAAGGCACTCCGGAAAGTCAATCGAGTTAAATAGTTTAATTTATCATTAGTAAAGGCATAAGTAGGAGAAAATGAAAATGTGACATATTTTGATGTCACGATTTTATAATTATTGTTATACAAAAGGTTAACACATTTTGAGGAATGTCGTCACATTGCTTCTAAAGCAATGAATAATATGTATAACGATAATATATATATTAAATGTTAATATATAAATACACAAGAAAGTAGCAAACTTATATGGCAAAATAGACTAGGCCGTATCGAGAGACTAAGCTTCACAAGTCATATAAAGAGGGATCTGACCTCTCGTATTATGAAGTCTACGGACACTTGTGAATCTTATCCTCTTAGATATAATGGCCGAAACCCATCTGTAAGACAGTGGGATAATGATTTGTCGAACTCAGGCTCGTACATACTGATGTACCCAAGTCTAGATTAACCAAAATAAGTTATTCTTATATTTTATTAAGACACGTGTTCTTGATGAAACACAAGTCTGATAAAATGACAAAAGTATTTAAACTGATTCGATTAGATCGAATAGTCAAAATACTTAGCTACATAAAATCTTGCGAAATGAAAAGAAAATATGATTTTCTCTCAGGTCAAGTCTGTTAACACATCCGTGTGTTAAAAAGGTATGAATCACACTTAGTTAGACTTGGTGCGATCCATAGCAAGTGACTCTGAGTTAAGTCGTCCCTCTGGGTTAAGTCCCAGATAGTAATGCCTAGTTTTTGATAATGTTCAATGAGGACAATATCAATAAGATATTCATTAAATCGAACATTAGGAAGTTGTATAATTACTCGAATTTTGTGGGACGAAGAGTCGAGTTAGACATCATAACTTATGATGACTTAGTCAACTTCTAGGATGAAATTCGGAGTAGTAACTCCGATTTATAACTTGATGCAATCAGAATAGGTCCGTGTGCGTGAATAAATTTTGGAATTTAGTTTACGTGACCAAGGAAAATGTTTCCTCACTTTCTGCAAGTAAATCTTTAAAGATTGGTGCAGAAAGAAAAATAGTAAAGTGCAATCATGTTGGTCGAGAACGGTTTTCATCCTAATTCCTATAAAACGGATTATGATGATACTGTTTTTTTGCCAGCAGATGTGTACAGATCTACTCGGACCAAACTCGATGTAAACGCTCATGATTGACCATGAAAATTGGAGCATTCGCTTATAAGTTCGTTTTTCTAAATATGATTTAGACGAACCAACTTATATGAATTAGCCAGAAAGTTTTCAAGGTCAGTGGGAGCGTATAAATTACATGAGAGACATCAAAGGGATGTAACATATATTTTGACGAAGTGATCAAAAGAGTTTAATACCTTATTAGAAATAGATATGAGCCATTTGAAATGACCAATAACTAATTTAAAATTATAATCGTAAGGTACGATGAACTGGATATGATCCAAGGAAATAAAATATTATGGATTCTGAAAGACCAAGTGAATTATTTGAATGAGATTCAAATGGTTGGTCTAACATGAACATAGAAACCCCTTAAGTCTATACAGTAGACGGTTTAGCAGATCCACTCACGAAGGCTCTACCACATGAAGTCTAGAAAGACTTATGTGTAAAAACGGTATTAGATACAGAGATAAATGGGCCTGAGTGCAAGTGGGAGATGTTGAGAGATGATACCCTCGAGGCAGATCAATCTCTATGTGTGAATAGCACAAACATCTTGTTCGAAATAACAGTAAGCTATTTGGTAATAATTTATCTAAGTTATATTATAATGTAGTTAACATTAGATATTAACTTAGGTAAAGTCCTGAGACTTTATGCAAGGTCAAACAGGTATCGAGATGAGTATCTCGATCATGGAGAAATATTTGACCATCTGTAGCATAAGTCTAAAAAGGTTCGTGGTCGTAGATGTTTCGAGACAAGGATATCGAAACATCGGATAGACCATTGTGTCTTAAGTCTTCACTATTTAGCGGTGGCGATGATCTCATGATCGTTCAACTTGGCGAAGTCGAAGACGAGACACATGTGCTCATTAGATAATGAGTTCACTGAACGATCCACACGAGTTATCATATGGTTATATTGACCAATCTGTCAATGATAACTGTAAGTGATGATAGGCAAGTTGGTCTTTTGACTTGAGGTCAATTTACGAACCTGTGCGTGAACAGTGTCACTAAGATCACTGATCTAGCTTCGAGGCTAGGCCTGTCGAAAGGTCTTTGATTGGGTGTCACTTGAAGCATACGAGGAGAGTAATGACCAAGAGAGGATTCGTCTCTCCCGGTCAATGTGAGTTAATGTCGTAGAGTTAGTTCGATATTTAGTAAAATCTCTGCGCAAAGTATGTTGGAAGAAGTCCAACATTTGTTGACTAAAGATCGATAGAAACTAACCGGAGTCAAGTTATTGGGGTTGACAGTTTGACCGTACCCTAGACTTGATCTACACGACATAATTTAGACGAAGAGACTATAACTACAGAATTCATCACGGAAACAGTCAGGGTGGTCCCGACAATACTCATGTCGATGAGTCAACCACATTATGATGATTCTGAAGCAGGGAAGACAACTACTGCTCGTGGTCACTGCCGTATAGGGCTTAGAGCCCAACCTGTTGTAAGGGTCAGGCTGCAGGGTCTCACACAGAGTGCGACCTTCGTCTAGTAATAGGTAGAAACATTAGGGAGAATATGTATTTGATGCAAGGGATAAAATATTACAAAAGATGTTTGCAATAATCTCCTGTATTCGGGGTAAATGATCCTGAGTTCAAGTGGGAGATGTAGAGGGATATGCCCTCAGATCATTTGTATTTGATGCAAATGATAATTTAAGCTTAGATAGGGACTAATTTGCATATGATGCAAAAGAGATTAAATGTGTTTTAAATATTTTAAGACCATATTTAATTATATAAACATAAGGAAAAGTTCACGGGTAAGACGGGAATTTCCCGGCCTACGCCCAGGATCGAACGACGTCCAAATCGGACGCTAGATGCTCAAGGTACGCGCATAATAAGCCCAAAAGAAAAATAAAACTGGGTTATATTGCCCAAGGCCTGGGCAAGCCCAGGCACTAGGCAAGCCCAGTCCTGGCCTGGGCTTGCCCAGCGCCTAGGCAAAAGCCCAGGCGCGGCCTGGGCTAGCCCAAGCGCAAGCTGGGCTTGCCCAGTGCTTGGGCAAGCCCAGGCACGGGCCTATGCAAGCCCAGGCACGGGTCTGGGCTTTTACCCGGGCACCGGCTTGGGCTTTTGCCCAGGCATGGCCTATTTCTTGGTCTGCGCATGCTGCACATTATGGGGCCCACTTGTGGGCCCCAGTTCTAGGGGTTCGAACCCTTGTTGATGCAGAATTTTGACGGCTCAGTTTTTTGAAAAACCAAGCCTTGGGCTGAACTTTGGACGATCAATTGGATGGTCAAATGGACTCCGATTGACTCGCCGTTTCTTCCTATGCATTCATCATTGAACAACCTTCGAATTGATAGGTTGTATCAATCATGAAGCTCAACGGTGAGGGAGTTAAAATTCACGGAAGTTTGCACTTTGTGAAGGACAAACTAACTTGATTTAATTAACTCCATTTAATAGTCCCACATCGGTTGTGTGGAAAAGGGGAGAGTCCACCGCCTATATAAATAGGGGCCTCCCCCTTCCACCAAACTCGTCCCAAGCTCTAGATCTAAGTGGCTCTCGTAAATATTGGAGCACGCTCGGATCCAGGCTTAAATTAATATTCTCTATCTCCCTATATTTCTGCCTTACTCCTGAGGGCTCTAGCAAACCTGCAAAGGAGTTCGGATTCGGATCTGAAATCTTGGCGAAGGCTTTCACTCGCGTGAAACTTTCTTCAGCGCCTGGTTGGCTCGGAGACACGAGGATTGCTCGCCTCGGGATGCGGAGTGGTTCGAGGAGCAGTTCGAGGAGCGGCTCGACGTGGGGCAGGGAGCGGCTCGGAAGACGGTGCGAAACATCTCGCCAGCCCCAGGGTTGAGATTCCGGGTATGTGTTTTATAAGTATTAGTTTAATTTAATCGCAGTAGGTTAGATCCTTCTTGGGATGGTCAGATCCATCCCGAGTCGGCATAGATCTTGGCTAAGGGTCATGTACCTTAGGGCTAAGTTAAATTGTTTAACTGCATATTAATAAGATTAACTTGTTTATTCTTCCGCTACAAATTTTTTATGTCTATGTTCTGTCGGACTTAGGACATGAATAGAGTTTTTGTGCCCTAAGGGTCCTAGAAAACCCTTCAATACTCACTTATATGATCAATTGGTTCACCCCCAAGCTTAGCTTGAGGCGTCGCATCTAGGAATATGATATGGAAATTTTTGTCTTTTCCCAAGTATTTGTAATAGCTTCTATTAAAGGGATTTTCCATTTTTTTCTTCTTCTATTTTCACACACACACACACACACACACACACACACATTTAGAGGCTATCTTTTTCTTTTGGGATTTTTTGGGAAGTAAGATGCGGTAAAGGTAGCTGTAGGAGGTGAAACCAAATGATATGTAGAGAATCATAAAGATATGTGGAGAAGAAAAATAATATATCACTCGGTTCACTCATCAGAGGTGCACAACGATTCAATAGGATACTACTCTAACTAAACTCATAACTAGCATATATATTTTCATTCATCTTAATGAATACTGAAAAGCATGAGGTAATAAGCATAATAATATTATGCATGCAAACAGAAGTGAATGAGATAGTAAATAGGTGCTCCAAATGTTCTAATGATGCGTGAACCTAGGTGCATTACCTAACAAAGCACATACTAGATACTATTTCATGCACTCAATCTCAATTCGTATCAGGCATTAGATTAGAGAGATCAGCAAGAGAATATGCAAGCATATAAATAGTAAAACTGGAACTACCCTTAATAGCATGTCATCAAATATAAGCACCGTGAGTAGCTATTGAGGGCTATGAGAAATATCATCATGCAGAACAACTTTAGCAAAAAGAAAAAGGGCGGAGGAAACAAGAGAATGAGAACAGGCATGCATGCATGGCCAAAAGTGAAAAACGTGATGCTGATTGAGAAAAAAGATAAAAAGGTGGAAAATGAGTGGAAAAGTAAAGTAAAAAGGTGAAAAAGGAAAGAAAATATAAAAGAAAGTGAAAAATAAAGCGATAGCACTCATCCCCCAAGCTAAACGTAGCAGTGTCCTCACTGCTGAGAAAACACTAGTATGCGGGAGATGATGCTAGAAAGGGTGGGTGTGTGAGGGGGTAGAAAATGAATAGAAAATAAAACTGTGCAGAAGAAATAAAACGTGATATGATGTAATGATAAAAAGATGATGCATATGCATGAAATGATGCATGTCGGGTCCTCCCCCAAGTTGTGTAAGACCAGGGCCCCGAAGAGACAAATGGGCACAACATAATCTGTGGGAAGCAAAAAGTGTGTAGGGACAACATTAAGCAGGGGCACCACCGTCTGTCGGTGGTGATGGGTCCCTCTGCTGTGGACCAGGCAAGGGACAGTTGAAAATAGGACAATAGCAGTAGTGGACTCGACTGTGGCGACCAACTCGGGTGTGGAAGTAGCAGGCCCTGCAGAAGCCTGAGAATGTGGGGCACTGAGTGGTGCAACGGTTGAGACAGGGGCTGGCCTGGGTGGAGGGGCATGAGCTAGGATCACGGGAGGTGGGCCCTGTGTTCGCAGTAGATCTATGATAGAGGCTAGGTCTGCCTCGACTCTCCCATGATGGGTGGCTGTCGAGCGGATGAAGGCATCGAAATCCCACCGAAGGCATGAAGTCGAGTCCTCCAATGGGTCAGACGAGCATCAGTGGTACGTGAGTCGTGGGGAGGACGAGAATCATGAGACAACACTCTCGTAAAACGGCCTCGTGGAGATAATCCACGGTGCCTAGGCTGAAAGATCGGAGAGGGTGAACTCGATGGGATCTCAGTAGTGGAAGTGGCCAGAGGTAGAGCAGTCATCGACACAGAAGTGAGGACAAAAATCGAGATGCTCTCAGTGAGTACGGCTGCTGTGTGTGAGGGGTGGAGCTAGAGGTAGGTAAATGGGAACCTATAGAGATAGGCAGGGATGCTAGAAGGTCCATAAGTAGTGGAATGGTGACGGCTGGCTCGTGCTCCGGAAAGTCTAGAGCAGTAGGCTCGGGAGCAGACAAAATATCAGTGCCCTCAGGCACGGGTACAGAGGAGACAGAGGCAGGGGCAACGGGGCAAAAGGTGGTGACAGTCCTCGATGTCTCGACGGTGGTGGAGGTGGTAGAGACATGGGTGGAAGAAGAAGGGCTTCCTGGTGGCGGTGGGTGCACAGGCAGAGCTGGAAGGGCGGCCACAATGGCTTCCAGGTCATGCTCCTCGTACTCGGAGGAGCGGGGAACCCGGTCGTCGGTGACTGTCACGACGGGGGCTCCCGGGGGCTCAAGGACGTGGAGTGCTGGAAGTGGTTGGACCCTATCTATCATCCAGCTCTACTGGATAGGTGCTATGGTAGTGAGGTGAGGGGCAAGAAGGACAAAGTGTGGTGTGTGGTGGGTGCCAAGTTGGTAGGTCCAGTGACGGGCTTTGTAAGGCCTAATGATATGCATGTGCTCAAGCACACCAAAAGTCAAGCGGGTAGGGACATGAGGAGTCACTAGGTCATCAGAAAGATCGATACCTAGCATCCATGCAAAAATGGTGAAGAATCCACCGCAGCAGATATCGGTGGAGTAGTGAGTGTGGGCGGTCTGCAAAAGGCGATGACACAGCCAGTGGGCTGCGTCAGAAAGTACAAAAGGACAAGGGGAGCTGTCGGGATGGAAGCGCATAGGTCGGGTCATGCCTATAGATGGAAAAGCTCGGGTAGGAACATGGTCCCGACCTCTGGCCTGCACAAAATGGTGGTGGCGAGGTGTCTCTGTGCATAGCGAAGGCAAGGATGCACAATGCATGATGCCTTCGTCCGGCTGGGGTGGTAGTGGTCTAGACCAGAAATGCGATGCCAGAAAGCTGAGGCATCGAACGTGCCTAGGTCGTAGTCTGGGGAGAAGGCGGCTCGGGGGTCAGGAATGGCTGGAAAGTGGAAGTGGGAGCGGATCATGGCATATGTGATCGTGAAGTCGTGATCCATCAGCCGGAAGGTAATGCCATCGCCCGCTTGGGTGCGGGCGATGGAACTCAATGCCTCCAGAGTGAGACAAGTGTAGGTGGGTGTGTGGACAGCCAGGAGTCGCTTAAAGCCAATAGTGCGGTAAAACCAATGGACTCCCTGAAGGAGTCCAAGGGATCGGAGGGTGGGGACATCTATAAATAGTATGGGGATGAGTTTATGCTGCGACAGCCTGACGAAGCGGTCACGGTGTGTGTCGGCACAGAAGGTGATACCGAATGTCCGCACACGTGGCGGCAGAGTGGCGGGAACATCAGGAGGTGCAGGAGGGGCGGGAGGTGCAGTAGTGGGGATATGGGCGAAGTGGCGGGTATGTGTGTATGACATGGGGGAGAAGATTCGGACGCGGACGACAGATTGCCCATGTGCTCCTCCTTGGTGGTAGGGGTAGTAGCAGTTAGAGCGTCGTGAAGGTCGAGAAGAGGAGGTGCCAGTGGCCTTCCTCTTCCCACCATGTTGAGGTGTGTGAGCCCCTCTAGTGCAAGACATCGTGAAAGAGGCAATGCTGAAGTGTCGGTAAAAAAAGTAAAAAGTGTAAAGAGTATACCGACAAGGTGATCGCAGCGAGAATGCTGTAGTTGGTATGGGAATGCTGCTGATCAGAGGTCTCCCCAAAGATAATACTGGACGTGTCCTCTGACGTAGGCGAAACATATCTGAAATAGAAATAAATATAATGTCAGGGGATGAGGTGAAAAATAAATAGGGGGTGTGTGCATTTGCTCGACCGAGCACTAGACTTGCTCGGTCGAGCAACGTAGGTGTTGAGGGTTGTTGAAGAGCGTTGCTCGACCGAGCAGCAGTAGTGCTCGGCCGAGCAGATCGGATCGTCGGTAAGTGCCCTGGCCGAGCACTAAATGTGCTCGGTCGAAAAGTGTCGATGGGGTTGGGTGCCTAATTGCTTGGTCGAGCACCATTCGTGCTCGATCGAGCAGGTGGCGATGCCCTAGGGGATTTTGGGGGCTGGAGCGGCGGTGGGAGAGGGGTGGTTCGATAGGAAAGGGGTGTAGGGAGGGGGTGTTACAAGAATATGGGGGGTGGAGGGGCGTGGTTATTGGGGGGGGAAACGCCGACAACATGGGCGGAGCCGGCGGCGATGCTCCGGTGATTCGAAAGGGGAAGAGGGAATAGGGGGAATGGGGGGGGGGGGGGGAGAGAGAGAGAGAGAGAGAGAGAGAGAGAGAGAGAGAGAGAGAGAGAGAGAGAGAGAGAGAGAGAGAGAGAGAGAGAGAGAGAGAGAGAGAGAGAGATATGACCATACTCGTGGCGTGGCCGGCGGTGCGGGCGGAGGAGGGGAGGGCGTCGACGTCGGTGCAGGTCGAGTTGGGTTAAGGGTTTGGTGCTCGGGCAAGGGAATTTTGATTAAGTGAGAGAGTTTAGGGCGTAAAGGAATCGAGTTGGGTTTTAATAACCCGACTCGTTCGGAAGTGGGCCCTACAAGTTATAGGATAAAGCGACTCGATCGAGCAGTGTAACTGCTCGGTCGAGTCAGACAAATATTAACACGAGATTTAGAACACTCCTCATCTACTCGATCAAGCATGGTCTGCTCGGTCGAGCATTCTATTGTTAATTCCGATCTTCTCTTTTGCTCGGTCGAGCATGCTGCTGCTCGATCGAGTCGGTGTATACTCGGGCCGTACAAGGACTGCTCGGGCAGTGTAGACAGAACGACGATTTTCCAATATTTCCATGTTCTATATTTAGCTCGGTCGAGCATGTTTCTGCTCGGTCGAGTCGGTGTCTACTCAGGCTGAGCAAGGACTGCTCGGGCCGTGTAGACAGAACGATGTTTTCCTTCGCTTTTCTTGTGCCTGCGCTAATCGACCGAGCAAGTGGCTGCTTGGTCGAGTCACCTGTGTCCCCCTGTGTGACTCTTCTCCTTTAGTCTGCTCTTCAAATATGCTGCTCTCCTCCCAGCTTTCTTCCATTTAAAACATCGATTTGTGTGCCCCTTAACATCCACCCTGTAGAAAGGAAGAACCCATCAGATTTTTATGATTTTGTATTTTAAAGAGAAATAGATAGCGTTTTTATTTGGTTTTCTTGAATAGATAAAGTAAAAACAAAAATTGAAAAAGATAATCTAAGATATAAAAGATCGGGTTGCCTCCCGATAAGCGCTCGTTTTGAGTCATGAGCCCGACTCCCTCATGTTCTTCAATGGTTATTTGGTGCGTATGAGATTCATGCATCATTCTTGATAACGATACCGTGCGATGGTATTTAGCATCCTTCACCTCCATGCTTTTCATCGGCGGCATAACTGATGGCCTCTGGCTTCTCATGGTGCAAAGAGTCGCCTGCGAGCTCCTCATCCAATATACAAAGATAGGCGGCAATCGCCTTATTGTAAATGGGGTCGACGTCGTCATCAACACCTGTTCTTATCGGGTCCTTCATGACCTCCTCAGTGGCATGTTCCTCTACTGCATCATCTTCTAGGAGCTCCAGATAACTAGCTCCTTCTCCTTGGGCATGCTCCCTCATAGGTTTTTGCAGCCTGAATTCAGCTTCAATATTGTCCACATTCAATTAGAGAGTCCCTTCACGGACGTCTATTAAGACGCCGGCCGTCGCCATGAAGGGGCGGCCAAGTATGAGCTGGGAGCTCCCTCCCTCGGGCATATTCATTATAACAAAATCTACTGGCACATACAACCCTGGAGGTATTTGCAGAATAATGACTCTGGCGATGCCTACTGGATACGTGATCGAGTGATCTGCTAGCTGTATAGACATGTTTGTTGGCTCCAATTCACTTCCAGTCTACAGTCTTTCAAATATAGAAAGCGACATTAAGTTGATGCTCGCTCCCAAGTCGATCAAAGCACGGTTGATGGGCACCCCTTCTATAGAGCATGGAACTGTGAAGCTTCATGGATCCGGTAGCTTCCTCGGGAGATGGTTCTTTATAATGGAGGTAGAGTCCTCGATAAGCTTTATTTCCTCCTGCTTCCACTTCCCGGTGATGAGGTCCTTCAGAAACTTCGCATAAATTGGAATTTCTATAATGGCATCCATGAATGGGATGTTGAGCTGGATGCCCTTCAGAAGCTCTATGAACTTTGAATATTTCTTCTTCATTTTAGCCGCAGCTAGCCTCTGTGGATACGGGAGAGGGGGTCGGCTTCCCTAATCCCTTGCGGCATTATTAGGAGACGGCATTATTGTGGGTGTGGTGGAAGGTGAATCCTCTCTCTCCCCATTCTTGGTAGGCTCATCTGTAGCCTCTTTCCTATCACTGCCGATAGTGGCCTCCTCGGTTATGACTTGTTCTTTGTTCACGACTGGAACCATAATCATCCGTCCTCCATGCGTGGTAACGGAAACCACGGTATTGGCTTGAGCCCTCGGATTCGGCTCCAGTTGCGAAGGCAACCTCCTTTGGTTCTTAAGTAGTTGGGACATCTGGCCCCTCAGCTCATCGAGCAACATGTTTATATTTTTGAACTGAGCGGATGTGTCCTGGTTGAACATGACTTGCCCACTCATGAATGTCTCTAATGTGGTCTCCAGATTGGAACGTTGTGGCATTGGTGCATATCCTTGCTGGGGTGGGCGATTATATTGGTACCCCGGTGGTCGATACGGCCCAGCTGGCCTAAATCCGCTCTACTGTTGATGTGGTGGTTGTCCTTGTTGTTGTTGAGGAGGGGGTGGCGGCCTCTGAAATTGTGGAGGTTGTAGCCCTCCACTTGGGTTCCCGTAAGATAATCCGGGGTGGTTCCTTGCGGCCGGATGTTGCCACTGATTTCGTCCATCCCTTTGGACATACTGTACCGACTCAGATGATTCGGCCCCGTCATAATGACCCTCATTGGGAACATAACTATGCTCTCCATATTCCTCCGAAGAATGATAAGCAGAGGTGCTGGTAGTTGCTGGGATGGAGTCCAACCGTTGTTCAATCTTAGCCACCTGTTTACACAGAGTCTCAATGTGAGAATTGAGGTGGCTAACAGCTTTTACCTCGGGGGTCCTGGTGACAATGGTGACAATGGTGCGCTCTTCACTCCACTGCTGATTATTTGCCGCCATATGCTCAAGTAGATCGATGGATTCCTCAGGCGATTTGTCCAGCATGGTGCCTTTTGCGGCAGCATCGATTATCATCTTCGTGCTGGGCTGCAGCCTATTGTAGAAAATTTGAACTAAGTCCCAGGATTGGATCCCATGATGAGGGCACTGATGTTGAAGGTCCTTGAACCTTTCCCAGGCCTTGTAGAGAGATTCTTGCGGAAGCTGTTTAAAATTAGAGAAAGCTCCTCTGATCTGCACCGTCATTAAGGGTGGATAGAATTTGTCTACAAAGGCAAGCGCCAGTTGCTCCCATGTAGAAAGTGGTTAGACGGGTGGGCTCGTAGCCAGTTTGAAGCTTTATCCCTAAAGGTGAAGAGGAAGAGCCTTAGCTTGATGGCGTCGTCGCTCACATCTTTAGCTTTAAATTTATCGCACTTTGCCAGAAAAGGGTCGATGTGATGATTTGGATTCTCGTGCGGATGTCCTTGGAAGGGATCCTACTGCATTAGATTTATGAGCCCGGTCTTAACTCGAAGCTAGCTGCCACCAGTTGCGGTCTCAGGATGGAGGAATTGTTTCAGAAGCTCGGTTTCATGTGGTCCCGGATGGACCCGGTGCGGGGTGGAGCGGCAATATTGTCTGCCATTTGATCAGAGGGTGCTTGATTTCTAATTGAGGCCCTCAGAGATATTGATGTTTTCTCGATCTCAGGGTCGAATAACAATTCTTTATCAAAAGCCCCAAAGCGAGTGATCATGCATAAGACAGGTCAGAAAAATACCATCACTAGCAAGGTAATAATTAACAGAATGAAAAGGGTGGAGAGAAAATGAATGATAAGATTTACCAGCAAACTCTTCAAAATAAAAATAAACTGAGATACACCGTAACCATCCCCGGCAACGGCGCCAAAAACTTGACGCACCCCGAACTTACACCTAAATTCAACTTAGCGGTGTCATAGTCGCTAGGCGTAGTATGGCTCCTAGTTGTCATCTTTGGGCTCTATCCGCAAGCGGACGATGTCAAATTGTAGTATAAAAGATTATCAAATCCCACAGGGACAGTGACAGTGTATTTGAGGTCTCAGATTATTTTTGGATCTTAGAGTGAGATAGCAGTCGATTTGGAAAGATTGGTTGTGATGGTGTTGTTGGCTTGATAATAAAGGAAACTAAGATCTTAGGGATAGCCACTAAGACTGTCGGATGTTGATGTTAGAATGAGATCATTACGTTGCATTAGGTTTAGGGGATTGATCTCCCAATTCATACCACTCTCGTGGATTAGAATTTCGAGGTATTTCGGTGGCTCTCATTGATGCAATGGCAGTAGCCGTCAATGTAGCGATATAGTTCGTCGATGGATCCCCTTAAGGCACGAGCCGGGCATGGTCACGAGCCTTGGTTGGATCCACTAATTTCCCTATTTAAATCCCAAGGATACTCCTTAAGGTCATCAATTCCACCTACCGTGGGCATGATCTCAGTACGAGTTATCCTAGGGATTCGGATGGATCGACCGAAATACTGCCCTTTATTCCCAATACCACCTAGAGATCCAGATCTACATCTCTTTCCTAGTGTCTTAAGGCTAACCCATCAACCCTAGAGGAGACTACTCACACATAGTGATTATGACGAATAAAAATACGATTTTTATCAGAGATAACATTGTAGCAATTAGATCAAACGAGAAATGAATAACTTACTTACCGAAGACGAGAAAGAACAATAACCAATAGCAATCCCAGTAGATTCCGCAGATTCCAAAATGCAAAGAACAGTAGAACATGAACTTTCTCCCAAAAATAATTCGATTATTTAAGAAAACTAGGTTTAGATCTACAAACGTTTTTCAATATCCTCTCCCTCTCAAAACGTCCTTCAAAAACATCCAAAAATAAGCTCCCTAAACTGCGTCTCCCAGATCCGCTCTTCACTCTCGCCCTCGCATCCGTCTGGGGCCCACCAAGAAAATCCCGAAATTAACCCGCATTGTCGTCGACCGAGTCAGTGACTCGGTCGAGCAGAGCATTGCTCGGTTGAAAGGATCTGGGTTGCTCGGTCGAGCAGACCACTTGCTCGGTCGAGTCTATCAGTGGATCGAGCTTCTTCAAAAATGTCGTTCTGTCTACTCGGCCCAAGTAGGCCTTGCTCGGTCGAGTCGCCATCTGACTCGGTCGAGTAAGTCCTGCTCGGTCGAGCAGGATGTTGATGGGTGGAGCTTCGAAAGTAGAAGTGGCTCGACCGAGTCACCACACTGCTCGGTCGAGTGATTGCTCCTTATTTTACACCTTTTTTCTACATTTTTTCAAGTCGTTTTGATCGCCCATATTGCGTTTTCCACGATTATTCGACGATATCGCGATACTTTTCACTATTTCTTGTTTTTGTCGTATTTCAGAAGATATGGAGCGCTTTGGAACGAAAACGAGATCAAAGGATTTTCACGCACTTTAGAGTGTCACCCACGGCTTATTTGAGGAGTTATCAGTGCTTGAGGATGAGCGGAAGAGGAAGGAATTCGATAGAAGCGACGAGGAGGCGAGGAGGAGAAGAAAAGAAGACAGATACAGCCCACTCGGCCGAGCAGACTGCTCATTCGGTCGAGTCAGAAGCTGTACTCGGCCGAGTGAAACAGATACGCACAGCAAATTGTCAGCGTTTCCTCGGCCGAGCAAGGAAGTCTACTCGGCCGAGTGAGAAAGATCACTCGCCCGAGTAGAACATGGATTTTCAATCGAGAAAAGGCCAAGTTACTGGAAAATTTTTAGAAGCCTACTCGACCGAGTACGATTGCTTACTTGGCCGAGTAAAGAAGCCTACTCGGCCGAGTCAGTCAGGGCGACAGACCCCTGAAGTTCTTAAACTCTCTGTTTTTTATTGGGTCTGTCACTCGACCGAGTGACATTGCCTACTCGGCCGAGTGACGCATTTCGACTGCTGCGAGGATTGCAAATTCTGGGCTGCGCAGGGACAGTTTTGTTACGATTTTTTGGACGATTTTGGCTTGTATTTAAACCTAGTTCTATCCCTAGTTTTGGAGAGACTTATATTATTTTTTGATGGCTATTCTTTTGTAAAATCTCAGCTGGATATCATAGGCGACAATTTTGGTTTGTCCTTTCTTGCTAAAAATCTTGTTTTTATGAATTGTCTCTTCTTTACAATGAATTGTGCTATGATCAATTTCTTTAATTCTGAGATTTTCATGATAATTTGTGAGTAGTTTATTCGTTCTAGGGCATGGGGATGATCCCTATGGACTCGATCTTTTGAATTTTGATGAATGAATAGAATTGTTGCTAGGATTGATAAAGGTTAGGGTTTGATTGATTTATTACGAGTAGCTAGGAATTTCCATCGATTGGGATTTGCAAGAGATTGGATCCCAATTGATGGGAAGGCCTAGACATTCGACTTAGGTTTATAATTGAAATTCTCTAGATTTGGTTTGTAAGAGATTGGACCAAAGCTAGGATTTTTATTATAAATCTATACTAATATTCGTTTGCAAGAGCTTGGACGAATACGAACTATCATAACCTCGATCGTAGCTTGAGTTTGCACGAGAATGGGCTCGAGTTGCGATTGGACGATGATGTCGATCTTCACGCTAGTAGCTTAGGTTAGGGTTTGCACGAGAGTGGGCCCTAATCTAGGTTGCTATAGACCTGCAATAGCGAGAGAGAGAGAGAGAGAGAGAGAGCTTGTTTTTACATTAAGTTGCGACTAGTTCACCTACATTCAAGCCTTGCAACATTGAAATTCATGATTCACAAGGATGAGAGACGGTCCGTAGTGGGGATTTCCTATCCCTAGACGGTTTTATTATATTGATATTTACTTGCTATTGAACGATTGTGACATTACCTTCAAAACTATTCTTATTCTCTTGATAGCTAGGTAATCAAAGTAGGATACTGTCAATTGTCCTCCCTATGTTCGATACCCGCTCGCTACTTTGCTGTGCGCTTGCGGTAAAATTTTAGTCGTTTTCCGGGTGTATATCCAGGCGCGACCAAGTTTTTGGTGCCGTTGCCGGGGAGGCGAGGGGATTTTATTTTCTTTACTTAGTTATTTCTTTTTCTTTTTGTTATTTTTATCTTTTTATTCCTCAATTGTGCTAACGATTCCATCGAGACTCTCTTTTTCTGTGCTTGTACACGAGATCAAAGGCGCATCAAGAAGACATATTATTTGATCCCGAGATCGAGCGTACGGCAAGGAAACTTAGGGCCGAGAGGAGACTTGTTATAGAGGAAGATCATATGAACTGACCGGAGACACCAGAGGAGTTAGCGGCACGCATGGCTAGGCTTGTTTCTATCAGAGATAGGCTACGGCCTAAGACTACTTCTACTACCTCGTTTATTGTGATGCCAGAGTTTGCGGTGGACAAGAAATTCAAGCTTAAAACGGGACTCATGGTTTTGATGCAACAAGACCCATTTCATGGGAACTCCCAAGAGAACCCACACTACCATCTACAGTTGTTCTTGTCCAAATGCGCCACTTTTCAGATGCCCGGTGTACCGGCCAACGCTATTCGGTTGCGCCTCTTTCCATTTACCCTACGGGACAAAGCATTGTATTGGTTAAGGACATAAGCGGAGGGGATCTTTATCACATGGGATGAGTTGGCGAGCACATTTGTTAATAAATTCTACCCACCATCCAAGACAGTCAAGATAAAGAGTGCGCTCATGTCCTTCAAGCAAGGACATCAGGAAACCCTATTCGAGGCATGGGAGCGCTTCAAAGATCTCCAACACCAATGCCCCCATAATAGTATTGAAGCTTGGGAGATTGTGCATAGCTTTTACAATGGATTGCAACCGGGCACCAAGCAAATCATCGATGCAACCGCTAATGGAGCCATACTATCTAAGACGCAGGATGATGCTACGGCCCTACTTGAGGAGATGGTCTCTAATAACCAACAATGGGGTGACGAGAGAGGACATTCTTCTTCCTCCTTGAAGCCAACGAGTATTTATGAGGCAAAGGCCGTAGTGGAGCTCTCTACGAAGTTTGATTCTCTCCACAAGGTCGTGGAGAGATTGGAGAAGTTGATAAGTGATCCGCATGGAGGCCCCACCACATCTACACCGGGAGGAAGTATGGGCGATTGGCAAGACCAAGCCCATGTCATGTATGTTGGAGGAGAGCAAGGAGAGGGAGCTATAGAGCAAGTCCAATATGTTGCTGTAAACACCGGTTATTGGGCAAACCCGGCCACGAGAAACCATCCGGGATTTTCATATGCTAATAATAATGGAGCCCTAAATCCACCACCGCAACAACCTCAAGCTCGGCCTCCACAACAACCGCAATATCCACCGAGAGGGCCTCAACAACAAAACTTCCAACCGAGGCAACAAGCGGGACCATATAGACCTCCAGGGTATAATCAAGGGTGGAGAGCACCTAATCCACCACAAGCACAACCGAGGTTCAAACATGAAGTGATGGTTGAAGAATTCATGGCAGAGCAAAAGAAAGTGAATGCTAGATTGACCGCTCAACAAGACTCGCTCAACACCGTCGTGGCACAATTATCGGAGCAACTAGCATTGCTCAACAAAAATACTCAACAATTACCGGCTCAACCAGAGCCAAACCCACGGAGCAATAACGACCACATCAATGCGGTGGTGGCGGTAACTACTAGGGGCGGGAAGGACACTACTCCCGCCATGATTCAAACCAAGGAGCCCATGAAATAAATTTTGGATGACAAGGAGCCGGCTATTGAGGAGGAGTGCCCGAATGGGCCAAAAGATGGTGAAAATTCTGAAATTGTGAAGCCACGTGAGGAGCGCAACTATATGCCACCGGTACCCATCCTACAAAGGTTGGCAAGAGCAAATATTGAGAAGCGGCTCGACAAACTTCTTGAGTACTTACGGGGAGTAAGCCTAAATATCCCTTTCTTGGACGCTATTGTAGAGATCCTGTCTTACGCCAAATTCCTAAAAGACTTGATTTCGGGAAAGAAGCGAAAGGAGAAGATAATGCTCGCCAAGCAAGGTACATGGTTCACCCGAAAGGAGAAGGAGCCTACAAAATTTAAAGATCCCGGAAGCTTTCGCATTCCTTGCACGCTTGGCGGAGTCCCGCTACAAAAAGCCTTGGTAGATTTGGGAGCAAGCGTAAGCCTAATGCCCCTAACAATGTTTAAGAAATTAAATACGGGGACTGACCTAAAGCCGACGGATATGAGAATACAACTTGCGGATGGTCGGGTCACTTGACCGATGGGAATTGCGGAGAACATACCGCTCCAAGTACCGGGAGGAATTTTCTTGTCGTGCGACTTCGTAGTTATGGATATCAAGGAGGAGGGCGATACATCACTAATTCTTAGACGTCCCTTTTTAGCCACCGCTGGCGTGATAGTTGACATGAGAGAGGGCACCTTGCCTTTGAATGTCGGAAACATAGAGGTGGAGCTTCACATTCCTAAGGCAATGAAGCACATGCCTTGGACGGAGGACGTCGATTATGTGGACCTTCTCGATGAGGTCATTGATGATGCTATGCCGCATGCCATCGGTGCCTTTCACGATGATGGCTTTGAAGAAGGCCAATCCTCTAGATATGGAGAAAAGTTGGAAGACCCGTCGGATCATTCTATGGTTGATGACAAAGACGACGCTGATGTCGCAAGAATTAGGGAGCTATGCAAACTCTCCACGGCAAAGAATTTGAAGGAAGCTCCACCGGACAAGAAATTTCCACCACTGGCAAAGAAAGAGAACGGTAAAAGATCAAGCTTGCGGGACTCATCCCCCACTACTACCCATTATGAGGGGAAGCTTAGGAATGCCAACGAACAACAACAATTAAATCCAAGTGGCCTACCCGGCAAGTTTGACGCCCACATTTCACATGCGCCGAACATCGAGCATTAAACGAGAATCTTAAGGGGTCGAGCTCAAGACCTTATACGAGCGCTTGTCGGGAGGCAACCCGACGGTTTTATCTTATTTTTAGTCTAATTTTTTTCATTTTTCATTTTTGTTTTAGATCTTTCTTAGTGTTTAGATTCTAGAGTCGATAAAAATCCTGACAACAGGCTCTTTTTTTCATGACAGGAGATGGAGAACGGATAACCATTTGAATGGAGGATGACCATGGCATAGGGGAGCACTACAGAAACACGCTCAGGCCTCAGGAGGAGGAAGAACCTAACGGGGAGACGAAAAACAGAAAGTGGAGCAAAAATAATGAATCGATGCTGAAAACAGCAGGCCACTCGGCCGAGTGAAATTTTCACTCGGCCGAGCAAAGACCCTACTCGGCCGAGTAGGGTACTGATCGGGGAAGATCCTAAAAACTACTCTCTGTAATTTACTGTAGTTTATATGCCACTCGACCGAATGAATATGTCACTCGGCCGAGTGAATCTGATACTCTCCACGCATTATAAGCTCTGATTAGCCTTGCTACTCGGCCGAATGAACCTTGTCTACTCAGCCGAATGGTAAGATCTACTTGCTCGATTCGCAACTTCTGAGGAATAATTTTGAAAAATCTTTTTGAACCGTGCCATTCGGCCGAGTGAACGCGTCACTCGGCCGAATGACCCATCTCTTTACATACCCAGCGCCCGCGGCCCATATCCCCATAACGCAAAAATCCCTAAATTTGGAGCCCGAGCCCCTTCGTCTTCCCCGCAGTGCCCGAGCCATAACCGCCTTCTTTTCACCCGAGCACCCCCTCGCTGGTCGACCGCCGCCTGCTGCCGGTCACCGACGACCCACCGTTGACGCCCCTCACCGGCGCCGTCGGCCCCTTGCCGTACACACACCCCATTTCTCCCAAAATTCGAATTTTTCTCCATTTTTCTCCAATCAGTAAGCCCATTAAGCCCCAAATCCAAATTAATCTATATATATATATATATATATATATATATATATATATATATCTATTATACCTGATCTTACCCCATACGTATTGGTATTCATTACTGATTTGTTTATTTGTGTTCCAGGCTAGCTTGGGGGAGATTCAGGACGGGTTTAGCGCTTCTCGGAGGAGGTGATCCTTCGCATGCTTCGACTGCTTGCTCTCGCGTCGTGCTCAACTATACCCGTTCCATATTTTCAGCACTTCACATTTTCATTTGGGTGGGCACGATTCACGGGCCACATGCCCCCACGTACTAGAGCACGCTCGTGGGCGACCGCCTCGAAGCGGAAGAGGACCAACGAGCCTGGCTCCTCTTCTACTAGAGTGAACTCCCCGCCACCTAGCCCACCACCACCCACACTTCTGTCTCCTACCGCACCTATCCCATAACCACCGGCACAGCCCGCCCCCGCGTTTGATGCGATGGGGATTACGTTCAGAGATGACGTGCACCGCGCCAGATTTGAGCGTATCTCCCATCGCTCGATCGTACCCACTAGGTTCGCGCACATAGCTGACTTTGAGCGCCTAGGGGTATTCGAGGGGATGCTCCAGTTGTATGACAACGTCGGGTGGCGTGACTTTTTGTTGGTGTTGGCTGACACTTACATCCGCCCGACACTAGAGGTCCTTAGTTCTATTCACGTGTAACGGTCACTTTCCGACCGTACGCATTTTTAGCACGTAATTTGTTTGTAGGCATATTTTCGTCTTTGTTTTACTATTTTTTTCTCCATAGCTCGGACGTGCGACTTGGACTTCGTTTCTACGACCCTCTCGAAGGCGCGATCGCCCCGGTATCTTCCTTCAATTTTTGGGGATGTCGTAGGGCTAATCCGTAATAACATCAATCTTAATTAATAAAATACTTTTTTTTTAATTCATAGCATTTCAATTCAAGAGTAATGACATAGTGTTAATACAAAATGCTAATGCCAAGTGCCAACGAAACTGGGTTTTTGGGAAACACATTTAATTAATGATTACTCTTCAAAAAAAAACGAATGAATGAATCAGCTAACTCTTTTTAAAAAAAGAGGTAAAAAGAAAACCTATTTCGTTATTTCGTTATGCAACTTACCACTAACCCAACAACCCGTTCACTCTCCCACTTCCTCCTCTCTCTCCCCACGTGTGAGCCCCCACCTACTCTATTTAAAAATAAACATAACCTCAATAAACCCTAAGCCTAAGCACAGCCGCCGCCCCTATTTTCTTCTCCATGCAACCAAAGCAACAGCGCCAGTACTCCATTTTATCTCTAGCTCTCGGGACCACCCCCTCGCCCTCGCTTCCCCACGCCGAGAGCCCATCCATCTCCTCCCTCGTGGCTTCTCCCCCGTCCTCCCTCTCTTCAACTCCGCGGCATCACCCACTCGCCCCCACGCAAGCTCCGTCGGGGCGAGCTCAGATCTGACGTCCCACGGTCATTTCCTCCGCCCAGCAACGTCGCAGCGCTCAGCCATCTCCGAGCCACCCGCCACCCAACATCGCAGCAACCGTCACCGGCATCCGCTGCCCTCCCCAGCGCCGCCGTTGCTGAACGCCGGCCACCACGCGATGCTGCCACCGCCATGGCTCTCCGACCCTATCCTCTCCTCTCCGCCGTGCCGTAGGCCGCTTAGCCGCCGGAGCTCCGCCTGCGTGCGGTGGCAGCCGCAGCGAGCCGCTGCCGCAAACAGCAGCAGCAGCAAGCCGCGCACGGCAGCGACGCCGTGTCTCCAACCCCACACCCAGCAAGCCTCCCTCATCTCCCTCATGTCGACGCCAAGCCCTAGCCACCCTCTTCGATCTCCGGGTAGCTCCAACAGCGTCTTCAACACCAATGCTACGCCACCCTCGAGCACCCTTCCGCAGCTCTCTCCGACGACCTCGCCGAGCCCACGGGACCAGCGCCCTGCTTTGACGCCGAGCACACCCTCACCCCGCTCTCCGTAGATCACCAGACCCGACGGCGACGCCCCAGCCGTGGCCTCACCCTGCGGCAAACGACGAAGACGTGAGTTCGTGTATCATGTTTCCATTTTATTTTGTGAACAGTGCCTTACGTTGAGGTCGTAAACTAGAATAGAAGATGGAACAGATTCCATGTGTTAGTGAAGCTCATAAGGTGCCATATGATGTCAGTGCACATATTTAATAACATGTGGGATCTGCGCGTCATAAACTTTATCATTAAACTTAAACTTACCCAATGAACAAATTTTCCCTATTATGAAACAATATCATTTTCGTATAAACGGTAACAAGTAATAGTTTTGTACCCTAGTTTTAGTTACTGTATGAATGATTATTATACTAACTGTTTTATATTGAACAGTGCTACCATGCTAATAATTAGAGGGTTCAGCACCCTATGTACACATATTGGCAGTAAGCTTATAGGAATATATATATAGCTTATATATTATTGGATATGTAAGAGTAAAATGTTTGTGGGCGGTAAATTTTATAATTTACTTATAATATTATTTTGCTTGGTTATAACTTTAAACTTGTTATTATAGATCCAACCTTGCTGATAGAATACGCCTTTCATCGCGATCACCAAGGACCGTGACGAGATGTTCCGGGAGCGGAGTTGACCGATACATCGCCGTCTAGACCCGACATCCGCTCTACGATCAAACTTAAAAAAAGGTTGGTTTCCCCTAACTCGTAGCGAAACCCACACTGTAGCAAACTGGACCCTAAACTAAAACTGGACAACTCAAACTAAATTTACGTTTTCGCACCAGTAAAACGCTGCTCACTGTAGAAATCGACCATCGGACAAATTTTCTGTGCACATAGGGTAGTGGTCGATCTAGGCTGATTAAACACCAAAAATGTGACTTTGACGATTAGGGTAGCCCCGACAACTTAGAAACAAACCTAAATAGGATTTCTAAAATCGCGACCTGACACCGTCGCCGTGACTGTTTCAGACGGACTACCGCAGACGCGACGACTGGATGAGACGCCCCGGACGGACGACACACTCGCCACCGCAGGCAAGTGTACCCACTTGCGTTTTGACCGCGTCTTGGTCTTAAATTGTTAGAACTGTTAGACTGTGAGTGTTTAGATCTGGACGTGAAATGATAGCGTCTGGGTTACCCTGACGACTTAGACTTGACGACGAAGTCTAAGTCCGACGAACAATAACTTGTGACACCTTAGGATTATCTTGTGTGTGCGTGCGTGTGGACATCCTAGAATAACTCTCCCGTACACTGGTCATGTCTTGTCACTGTTACACAAAAAGCCTTCGGGCGTTTTAGATGCTTCCCGAGCGGAAGTGATCTCCGTGATACAAAAAGCCTTCGGGCGTTTCAGATGCTTCCCGCTTTCCCTAGCGGAAGTGATCTCCGTGATACAAAAAGCCTGCGGGCGTTTCAGATGCTTCCCGAGCGGAAGTGATCTCCGTGATACAAAAAGCCTGCGGGCGTTTCAGGTGCTTCCCTTGCGGAAGTGATCTCTGTGTTACAAAAAGCCTACGGGCGTTTCAGGTGCTTTCCTTGCGAAAGTGATCTTTGTGCTTCCTGTCCTGAGTTCTGGGGTTTGCGGTAGGGTTGAGCGTGCGCACGGGGAGAGGGTCTGATCCCCTCAACCCGTAAGGCGTGAACCCTTCGTGTCGTGTCGTGTCGTGTCCTACTTGTCTCGTCGTGTCTAGTTCTGTCTTGTCCTGACACCTTTAGGATAGTCCTGTAGACGGTAGCACACGCTACGACTACTGCCTGCTACGCTTTTACTTTCCTGCTACGTTACTTCTCTTGCTACTCTGTTGTAACCTCAGCATGCTAATCAACCAGTAACCCGTCTGTTATAACCCCAGCATGCTAATCAACCAGTAAACCATTGTTTAATAGTTGGTGCACTTGCAGTAAAGTCTAACCCTTCTTGTAGACTTTACCTGACGTACAGTTCCTTTCTCTTGGGTGCTGTACGTCAGGTGCTCAGCCAGAGTTCGTGGACGAGACAGACTCACTAGAGTACGAGGAGCCGAGGACGTCGACCCAGAGTACGTGCCAGACGTGGACCAGACCTTGAGGTCTTTTTAGTCGTCACTTTCAGAGGTTACTGCTTTTAATTTGCCTTTAGATAGTTTGTTGCCATGCTTAGGCTTCTTTTAGACTTTGTACTCGCTGGCTATTATATCTCTAAGTTAATGAATGCCATTTCCTTTATGTACTTCTATTGTTCTGAACTTTATAAATGCAAGAACCTGAAACTTTTTAAATGGTACCCCCTAGAGACGCTTATTGGGTCCGAGCTTCATAGCTCCGGCCTAAGCGGGCCTTAGTCACGCTTCGCCTCCGTCGTTTTGGGAAGCGGGGCGTGACAGGTTTTAGTGGTGGCCCATGCAGGTCTTGCAAAAGTTCGGAACAATAAAAGTACCGCATTCATTTAATATCCACGTACAAGTCTAACTTAGGTTCACCCAGTCTTAGATGGTAGGGAGACTTAGGTAGACGTCCCAGTTGATAGTCAGACACCTTAGTTAAGATTTAGCCGTACCCGTCTTAGGATATCTTATTATCCTCTCCCTCCCTAGCTCTGACCAAATCAGATTTCTAGAGCCCTTCTTTTATACTTTCGCTCGGGTCCATCGACTTCGGGCCCAGCAGAACGTAACCTTGATTCTCTTAGGAACCTTTTCCTTAGAACCTGATATAGTCTAGTTCATTAGGAAGTCTTAGAGCTGAGTTATCCTGATCTTTAGACGACCCGATAATTAGGACCCCTGACTTCTAGCGTCCCTCTGATCATTACACTCTTGTTATCGATCGTAGGGTTCCATCGTAGCCCCTTGCATCTTATCCTATGTGTAACCAACATGCGATCATTTTCCTTTCTTCCGATTCACGTGATCGTTTTCAGACGATTATCATTGATCCTTCGAATCCCTTCCTTGGCCTATTCTGCTCCCCCTAAAAGTATTTTCGAAATTCCGTATTAAGTTTTTCGCTCAGCTTAAATTCTTAAAAAAAACCACTATATTATATATTTTCAAAATTTCTTATTTTTCGGTTGAGTTAAATTTCTTTCACTGATTTTTAAGACCTCCTTGTTCGAAAAAATTATTTTACTATCTCGTGCCTATTTTCAAATCGGTATCTTTCGTATTACAGTTTTAAACATTGTTATCAATACTATAATTCAATATATACATATTACCTTTCTAAACTTAAAAAAAAAATATATTTCTAATCGCTTACCGTATATACTTTTTAAAATATATATATATATATATATTTTTCTAAACTTGAGGGACTCCAATTATTTTATTGTGATTATTATATCGGTTCTATGTTCTTCGTGACCACATATTAAAATTTTCGTGTAAAATTAATTTCATTTGCAAAACAATCGCTTCTCACCCTATCCATCCTCCCTTCGTCTTACTTTTTCCAAAATTTTAATTTGCTTCGTCTGCTCACTTTTTAGTATATATATATATATATATTTAAAGGTATATGATACCATGTTTTGCACGAAATCCTTCTTCCATCGTTAGATCAATTTTTAGCAGTATTTTTGTCCCGTTCCCCCGATTATCTTCTTATCCTCGCCTTACCTGGCTTCGTTCTTTCGATCTTGTTTCGTGTCGTTTTTGGTTTCGGCCTCCCTCTCGTATGTAGACATCCGCGCCTGTAGTTGCCTATGTCATCCCTAGCTAGGAGTAGGCCCTTGGTAGGTGATGTTGTCGTGATGTATGAGTATAGGTAGAGTGTGTAGACCTGTATGAGAGTGTGTGTTCTTTAGGATCCCGATAATTGCCTTTTGTGTCTTGAATATATGATTGAAGTTGTCTGAATGATGGTATTCATATTTGTGTGGATATCGTCATAGCAGGTAAATTCCTTAGACCTAGTCCTCTGTATTATAGTTTAGTTATTTTGCTGCTTAAATATATTTCAAAACCTATTTGTTTTCTTTAAATCAGATCTTTAAAGTTTTGAGACTAGCTCACAAGATCACAAATCACATAACCTCCCTCATCCTTGCCACAACTCTACACGTTTTCCAAATGTTTTGAAATATGTTTTGTTCCTAAGTTTCCCTTCTCTTCCTTTCCTTCTCCCTTAGAAACTTTTTGTGTTTATGGTTGTTATACTATTGGGACTAGCTATTATTGATATAGGATTTTGTTGGCAGGTAGGCTCAGGGTGAGATGAGATTTATTATAGCAATGATTAACCGATTTTGGAACAATGGGATATTGGAATAGATTTCTTTCGGACGAAAAGAATGAGCTGTCCAAGACTTATTTATAATACCGATGTGAGAAGGACTCAATGGAGAATTCTGGTTGAATGAGATTATATGCGAGGAGATGATAACTTATCAGACTTGAGGCTCAGACGGGTGATAGGTAGGAGTAACTGCGGAGTATAGTATGAGTCAGGATGATCACAAGAATTAGTAGAACTTTGTAAGCATCAAGACTTGGTTGTCGAGTTGACGTGAGAAGACTTTGAGAAGGATACGACGCGTCGAGATAAATGGATGGTTAGGTAGTTGGACTTAATATTGCTTGGGATTAATTATAGTGAGTAGGATAAGACATGATTTTGGTAGTTCAATTATTTGGCGGATGAATTTATGGGAAGATATGACAAGGAACGTATTGAGGACACGACGATTGTTGATTTGTGAAGGTGTTATAAGATAGACAGAGTTTTTGTTTTTGGTTGGTGATTGACTAGAACATCATTTTAGCGATTGATTAATATTGGGAAGAGATAGAGAGTTAAAAGATTGTTTTTTGAGCGATGATGTTTTATAGAGTGGTATGGTATGAGAAGATGATTATTATTCTTTTGTGAGGACTTGGAGATGGAAATTTCAACAGCAATGATGGGTCTATGGTTAAGTCTTAGGATGTGAGATTAGTCGTGGCATTATTCAGTGAAAAGAAGGGTTATGAAGGATTAATTAAAGAACATTGGTTGAAGTTATAAGATTAGCGATCTATAGGCGTAGTCATGAGAGTTTTGGGGTATAAGGTTACATAGATATTATTGTTAGTATGCGTGATTTCGAGGACGGAATCATTTCTAAGGTGGGTAGAATGTAACGGTCACTTTCCGACCGTACGCATTTTTAGCACGTAATTTGTTTGTAGGCATATTTTCTTCTTTGTTTTACTATTTTTTTCTCCGTAGCTCAGACGTGCGACTTGGACTTCGTTTCTACGACCCTCTCGAAGGCGCGATCGCCCCGGTATCTTCCTTCAATTTATGGGGATGTCGTAGGGCTAATCCATAATAACATCAATCTTAATTAATAAAATACTTTTTTTAATTCATAGCATTTCAATTCCAGAGTAATGACATAGGGTTAATACAAAATGCTAATGCTAAGTGCCAACGAAACTGGGTTTTTGGGAAACACATTTAATTAATGATTACTCTTCAAAAAAAACGAATGAATGAATCAGCTTACTCTTTTAAAAAAAGAGGTAAAAAGAAAACCTATTTCGTTATTTCGTTATGCAACTTACCACTAACCCCACAACCCGTTCACTCTCCCACTTCCTCCTCTCTCTCCCCACGTGCGAGCCCCCACCTACTCTATTTAAAAATAAACATAACCTCAATAAACCCTAGGCCTAAGCACAGCCGCCGCCCCTATTTTCTTCTCCATGCAACCAAAGCAACAACGCCAGTACTCCATTTTATCTCTAGCTCTCGGGACCAACCCCTCACCCTCGCTTCCCCACGCCGAGAGCCCATCCCTCTTCTCCCTCGTGGCTTCTCCCCTGTCCTCCCTCTCTTCAACTCTGCGGCATCACCCACTCGCCCACACGCAAGCTCCGTCGGGGCGAGCTCAAATCCGACGTCCCACGGTCATTTCCTCCGCCCAGCAACGCCGCAGCGCTCAGCCATCTCCGAGCCACCCGCCACCCAACGCCGCAGCAACCGTCACCGGCAGCCACTGCCCTCCCCAGCGCCGTCGCTGCTGAACGCCGGCCACCGCGCGATGCTGCCACCACCATGGCTCTCCGACCCTATCCTCTCCTCTCCGCCGTGCCATATGCCGCTTAGCCGCCGGAGCTCCGCCTGCGTGCCGTGGCAGCCGCAGCGAGCCGCTGTCGGAAACAGCAGCAGCAGCAAGCCGTGCACGGCAGCGACGCCGTGTCTCCAACCCCACACCCAGCAAGCCTCCCTCATCTCCCTCATGTTGACGCCAAGCCCTAGCCACCATCTTCAATCTCCGGGGAGCTCCGACAGCGTCTTCAACACCAATGCTACGCCACCCTCAAGCACCCTTCCGCAGCTCTCTCCGACGACCTCGCCGAGCCCACGGGACCAGCGCCCTGCTTTGACGTAAAAAACGATAAGGAGTCACATGTGATGTGATTGACTAAGAGTTAGTCTACCAATCATGGAACCAATCAACTTGTTGAGACTCCTCAAGGTTGTGAGGTTCAGGATGATTGGATCCCTCTTTCACTAAATTTTAAATATTTTAATTTGATTAAATCGTTCGTTATTAAGCTTTGAAACGATCGTAAAAATAGTGGGAGGATATAGATAGATGAATGCCAATCTACCTATATTTAATATTGAACATATGTTAAACTAGGGCAAGACTTTGTTTACCGAAGGAATCGAAATATAATATTTTAATGGAATAAGTTAACTGGTCAAATAGGTTGATTAATTGAATATCAAGCTAAATTATAATTGATAGAATCAAAACTATATTCTCGTTGACATTAAAATGACCTTCTAAAGGACATACTTAAGAAATATGATTTCATTAAGTTCTGGGTCCAACAAATAAATTCACGCAACATGTCACTCGTCTCTATATGAGGCAGCTTGAACATATAGGATATTCGAAGTATGTTTCTCCCTACAACTTGTCGAGCTACCCTCAAGGTTGTATGGACAAACAATTTTGATCCGCAAAGTTCAAGAATTCGATCAAATTGTTTGAGTCGAATACGAGTGCATGAGCGATGCAAGGCTATGTATCCCAACCGGATCTTGAGACAAGCAACTTCTTGAGCTTCACTCGAGATTGCAACTCTCAGGCGTTTGGATACATGAGACACTTGTGTAGCCATTTATTTATGTTGGGCTATTTAAATATCTAAAAGTGATTTAGAAAAGGAAGAAGGCACTCCGGAAAAGTCAATTGAGAAAGTTAGTTTAATTTATCATTAATAAAGGCATAAGTAGGAGGATATGAAAATGTGACATATTTTGATGTCACGATTTCATAATTATTGTTATACAAAAGACGTCTAACACAATTTGATGAATGTCGTCACCTTGCTTCCAAAGCAATGTTTTGTGTTAGCAATTTGTAATAACAATAATATATTAAATGTTAATATATAAATACACAAGATAGTAGCAAACTTATATGGCAAAATAGACTAGGCCGTATCGAGAGACTAAGCTTCACAAGTCACATAAAGAGGGGTCTGACCTCTCGTATTATGAAGTCTACGGACACTTGTGAGTCTTATCCTCTTATATAAAATTGGCCGAAACACATCTGTAAGACAGTGGGAGAATGAGTTGTTGAACTCAGTCTGGTACATACTGATGTACCCGAGTCTAGATCAACCAAAATAAGTTATTCGTATATTTTATTAAGACACGTGTTCTTGATGAAACACAAGTCTGAAAAAATAAAGAACGAAAAGACAAAAGTATTTAAACTGATTCGATTAGATCGAATGGTTAAATACTTAGCTACATAAAATCTTGCGTAAATAAAAGAAAATGTGATTTTCTCTCAGGTCAAGTCTGTTAACACATTGGTGTGTTAAAAGGTATCAATCACACTTAGTTAGACTTGGTGTGATCCATTGTAAGTGACTCTGAGTTAAGTCCTCCTTCTGGGTTAAGTCCCAGATAGTAATGCCTAGGTTTTGATAATGTTCTGTGAGGACATTATCAATAAGATATTCATAAAATCAATCATTAAGAAGTTGTATAATTACTCGAATTTTGTGAGACGAAGAGTCGAGTTAGACATCATAACTGATGATGACTTAGTCAACTTCCGGGATGACAATTCGGAGTAGTATCTCCGATTTATAACTTGATGCAATCAGAATTGGTCCGTGTGCGTAAATAAATTTTGGAATTTAGTTTACGTACCCAAGGAAAATGATTCCTTGCTTTCTGCAAGTAAAGCTTTAAGTTGAAAGATTAGATGCATAAAGAAAATAGTGAAGTACAATCATGTTGGTCGAGAATGGTTTTCATCCTAATTTCTTTAAAACGGATTAGTTGAAACCGTCTCGCCAGCAGATGTGTACAGACCTACTCGGACCAAACTCGATGTAAATGCTCAGTTTGACCATGAAAATTGGAGCATTCACTTATAAGTTCGTTTTTCTAAATATGATTTAGACGGAACAACTTATATGAATTAGCCAGAGAGTTTTCAAGGTCAGTGGGAGCGTGTAAATTACATGCAAGGCATCAAAGAGATGGAACATATAGTTTGACAAAGTAATCAAAAGTTTGATACTTTATCAGAAATAGATATGAGCCATTTGAAATGACCATTAACAAATTTAAATTATTATCGTAAGGTACGATGAACTGGATAAGATCCGAGTAAATAAAATATTATAGATTCCGTAAGACCAAGTGAATTATTTGAATGAGATTCAAATGGTTGGTCTAACATGAACATAGAAACCCCTTAAGTCTATAGTGTAGACGGTTTTAGCAGATCCACTCACGAAGGCTCTACCACATGAAGTCGTGAAAACTTATGTGTAAAAACGGTATAAGATACCGAGATAAATGGGCCTGAGTGCAAGTGGGAGATGTTGAGAGAAGATGCCTTCGAGGCAATCTATCTCTGTGTGTGAATAACACAAACATCTTGTTCAAAATAACAGTAAGCTGTTTGGTAATAATTTATCTAAGTTATGTTATAATGTAGTTAACATTAGATATTAACTTAGGTAAAGTCCTGAGACTTTATGTGAGGTCAAATAGGTATCGAGATGAGTATCTCGATCATGGAGAAATGTTTGACCGTCTGTAGCATAAGTCTAAAAGGGTTCATGGTCGTAGATGTTTCGAAACAAGGATATCGAAACATCAGATAGACCATTGTGTCTTAGTCTTCACCATTTAGCGGTGGCGATGATCTCATGATCGCTTTACTTGGCGAAGTCGTAGACGAGACACAGGTGCTCATTAGAGAATGAGTTCACTGAACGATCCACAAGAGTTATCATATGGTTATATTGACCAATCTGTCAATGATGACTCTGAGTGATGATAGGCTAGTTGGTCTTTTGACTTGAGGTCATTTTGACAAACATGTGCGTGAACGGTGCCACTTAGATCAAATGACCTAGCTTCGAGGCAAGGCCTGTCGAAAGGTCTTTGATTGGGTGACACTTGAAGCGCATGAGGAGAGTAATGACCAAGAGAGGATTTGTCTCTCCCGGTCAATGGGAGTTAGTGTCGTAGGGTTAGTTCGGTCTTTAGTAAAAAATCTGGCCAAAGTATGTTAGAAGAAGTCCAACATTATTTGACTAAAGATCAATAGAAACTAATCGGAGTCAAGTTATTGGGGTTGGCAGTTTGACCGTACCCTAGACTTGACTTACACGACATAGTTTAGACGAAAAGACTATAACTACGGAATTCATCACGGAAACAGTCAGGGTGGTCCCGACAATACTCATGTCAATGAATCAACCAAATAATGATGATTTCTGAAGCATGGACGGCAACCACTGCTCATGGTCACTGCCGTATAGGGCTTCGAGCCCAACCTGTTGTAAGGGTCAGGCTGTAGGGTCTCACACAGAGTGCGATCTTCGTCTAGTAATAGGTAGAAATTAGTTAGGGAGAATAATTTGCATTTGATGCAAGGGATAAAATATTGCAAAATATGTTTGCAATAATCTCCTGCATTCAGGATAAATGATCCTGAGTGTAAGTGGGAGATGTATAGGAATATGCCCTCGGATCATTTGTATTTGATGCAAATGATAATTTAAGCCTAGATAGGGACTTATTTGCATATGATGCAATAGAGATTAAATGTGTCTTAAATAGTTTAAGACTATATTTAATAATATAAACGCAAGGAAAGGTTCATCGATAAGACGGGTTCGTCCTGCTCTAAACACAGGTTCAAACCGCGTCAGAAACGGAGTCCAAACAAGCCCAATACGACTATTTAAAATTGTTTTAAATAGAAGCCCACACCAGGCCCAAAACTGTTTTGTTTTAGAAACAAACAAAAAAACTTTTTTTTAAATGTGTGGGACCCGACCTTTTGGCCAGATCCCCTTTTGCGCTCGTGCAAAAAAATTCAAAGCGCCCACAGGGCGCACTGTGCGCCCTGCCTGGCGCGTGCTTGGCACGCGCCTGCGGGCACATGCCACCCCTTGGGCTACGCGTGCAGCAGCTGCGTGGGACCCCACACCTAGGGTTACGAACCCTAGGTGCGTTTTCTCTGTGACGGCTGGTTTTGGATGATAATACAACTTTGGGCTCAACTTTGGACATATGTTTGAGTGGTCAAACGAACTCCGATTGACGAACGATTTTTTCCTATGCGTTCACCGTTGAACACCCTTCGAATTGATAGGTTGTATCAATCCTGAAGTTCAATGGTGAGTGAGTTAAAATTCATGGAAGTTTGCACTTTGTGAAGTGCAAAGTAACTTGATTTTAATTGACTCAAATTAATAGTCCCACATCGGATTTTGAGAAAAGGGCAGAGTCAGCCGTCTATATAAATAGGGGTCTGCTCTCCTCCTCAAAACTCGTCCCAAGCTCTAGATCTGAGCGGCTCTCGTAAATGTTGGAGCACGCTCAGATCTAAGCTTAAATTAATATTTCTCCTCTCCCTATAAATTTCTGCCTTGCTCCTGAGGGCTCTAGCAAAGCCGCAAAGGAGTTCGGATTCAGATCTGAAATCTAGGCGGAGGTTTCACTCGTGTGAAACTTTCTTCGGCACGCGGTTGGCTCAGCGACACGGGATTGATCGCCTCGGGATGCGGAGCAGTTCGAGGAGCGATTCGGGGAGTGGTTCAAGGAGCGGCTTGGTGTGGGACGGGAGCAGCTCGGAAGACGGTGTGGAACATCTCGCATGCTCCAGGGTTAAGATTCCGGGTATGTGTTTAATTTAGCATTAGTTTAATTTAATCGCAGTAGGCTAGATCCTTCTTGGGATGATCAGACCCATCCCAAGTCGGCATAGATCTTGGATTAGGGTCTTGGACCTTAGGGTAAATGTTAATTAGATTAACATGTTAATTTTTTTCCGCTGCTTTTCTGTCTATGTTCCGTCCGACTTAGGACGGGCATAGAGTTTTTGTGCCCTAAGGGTCCCAGAAAACCCTTCACTAGCTGGATAGATGTGTGGGGGCGCGACGATGGCATATCCCGACTCTGCGGTGACACCTCCCGAGTGTCTCATCGCAGTTCTCTCATCAGTGCCAGGCACAATTGTCTCCTCAGAGGTGGAAGCATCAATGTCCTCGGTCTCTTTCTCGGGCTCATGAGATGGAAGAGTCTTGCTGAAATCGTCGACCTCTTGTTACTATTGATTAACTGCCTCATTCAATTTAGCCCTGCTCTCCTTAAACTGTACGAGTGCCAAATTGATGGGCTAGTCAGGACTCAAGAGACAGACACGGCTTTCGTAGGGCATGTGTCCCTCCATGTCGCAAGGCTCGTAGTAGGCATAGCACTCTGAATAGTTCTCCTATCCTTCCATCTGATAGTATGGGTCATGTGGATAATCTCCATATTCTTCCATTGGAGCCTCATACCGTGTCGAATATTCATTGCCTGAACAATCCCAAAATTGCTCCATTGTACCTGAATAGTCAAAAACAAACAACCTGGAAAAGATATCAGTGGTACAAGAAGATAGAAATAATGATAAAGCACGTGGCGGGAAAAATATCTCTTTTTGTTTCTTTTTATAAATTTTTTCAAGTTTTCAAGTTTTCTTTTTATTTTCTCAAAGTCTAACAACATAATTGTAATAAATAGATAATATGGCGGAACACCTCCCTGGAAACGACGCCATTTTGTTGATCTGTGAGGATGTGCACACCCAAAGAGGTATGCATACCCTCACCCCCAAGTGCAAGGTGTCAAAGCAATATATTCCCGATGAGCTCGGTGTCGAATCCATAGGGAGGCATTGCTTATACTACCTATCGATTCCTAGGTTAGTTAGGCTTCGGTTATTAGGTGGAGGTGGATTACGGAAAGGGTCGTAATGGCGATGGATGTGAATGGCGAGGGTGTCACAATCAGAAAAACACAACCAAAGACTCCACACAAAATAAGACAAATAAAACAGAGAAAATAATTGAGAGAAGAATCACTAGGGTGTCGGTATCCCCACTACCACTTCGGGCGTGAAGAACGATATAGAGGTGCCAATTTCTTGATTCACCTAGCTACGTATGATGGTGCCACTCTCAGGATTCACCACGATGCCCACTCTCTTGATTCATCTCACTACGCATATCTTTAACGATGGGATTTATCCTAGGGTGAGTTCATCAACCACCAAGAGTTGTCAATTCAAGGGTTCTAGACTTGTCAATTCCTAGATCCGAATGTAATTGAATTCCTTCCCTAAGCTAAGATCCCAACAATCAAAGAATATACATCATCAATATATATTTCATAGCCATTCTCATGGTCGACCATCTCTATCAAATAGCCCTAAAAATAGGGTTCAACCTAACCCCAGCAATAAATCTACTCAATCATAGCAATGGATATATAAACAAGAGAGATCAACATCGCAAGTATAGAAATAAACAAATAAGCAATGGAAAGTACTTAGCTTCGTAAAAGATCCGATATAAAATCACCAAGGAGGGGGACGATGGTGTGTCCTAGCCTCCGAAAATCGTTCAAGAACCAATGAGGGGATCCCTCTCAATGACGGCTACAATATCCTTATATACAACATCCCAAAACCCTAGCAAAACTCAAGGAAACCCCCCAAATTCGTGCCCAAACCCAATAAGGATTGCAACTAAGTGGTGGGCCCTAGACAGTTCGGATTATCTGTCTCCTTAGCTCGACCGAGCGCAATGAACAGTTCTGCCCGAGCACAATTTTCAGCATAGATTTGGTAACTCGCAGAAATTTCCTAGGACTCATCCGACCTCTGTTTGGCGTGTTCTTGGGAGCGATGGAACCATTATGAAGTCTACTATCTGAAAAAAGTATTAGTAAAATAGTTTAAAATCTCAGATGATATCAGATCTTCAAAGAGTGAAGGGCTATTAGATTTTCTCCGCTTTCTACTCTGCTTGGCCGAGTGCAAGTTGCGCTCGGTCGAGCACGCCTTAGCGCTCAGTCGAGTGCCTCTCTGGGCTCCAAAACAAGGCTCTGGAATGTAGGGAACTTGGTTGAGCATCCCTTCACTCGATCGAGCTAAATTGATAGAGATCTTGGGCTCTTCCTCAGCTTGTCAGTGGGAGGGTCGCTCGGTCAAGCGGAATGGCTGCTCGACCGAGCGGCTTGGGCTGCTGCTGCTCTCTTTTTCCTTCATTTTTCCCTTCTCTTATGCGACATCTGCTCGGTTGAACGTGATGGCTGCTCGGCCGAGCGATCTGGGATAGCCCATATCAGGTCTCCTTCTTTCTTTCTTTTCTCTTTTCTTCTTGATGTCTTATTTAGCAGCTTTAGCTCGTCTTCAGGGGCATTCTTGCTGCTCCAACATCATCGTTCATGTCATTGACTCCAATTTGCTCTGAAACGCTCCAAATTCCCTGAAATACATAGAAACGCTCTCAAAGTCAAATAGTTCCAAATAATACCATAAAAGCGTATAAAATGAGGATTTGGAGGGTGAAACATGACATGAAAATATGCGATAAAACATGTAATTGATGGACACATTATCAGGGCGCATCTTGGCAAGACTGCTCAGAAAATGAGTTAGTTTGACCAATACATTACCTAACCAGTGTCATATTTTGCCGAAGTCAACAAGGCATCTCGGTATTTCGAAAGCAATGCATGGAGTTTCCAAATCCTTGATCTGGCTCAAAATTTCGTCATTCAAGTCCAAGAGGTGATGGAAGCTCGATCGGTTCTTAGGAATCAAACTTCGATCTTCCATCGAACTATGCTTTGTCCAAGCTTGGAAGAAAATTGGAGCTTGGCGAGGGTGGGATGAGCTCTTAATCCACACGACAGATCGAAGTGGGTTGAGCTTTCAAGCTCGATAAGGCCCTTGCCAAAAAGAAATTTGATTATTGGAAAAGTTAGGAATGGAGCTTCCGAAGCCTGTCAAAGACTTCGCCAAGTCACAAAAACTAAGCAATGAGACAAAAATAGGCAAAACTTCCATAGCTTGGCTGAAGCTCAGATCAGGCGGTGATGGCTCAGTTCGCTTCTTTCACTTTCGTGGATGGCGAGCTCTGTAACACGAGTGGTAACCAAGCAAAAGCTCGGAGCTCAAACAAAACACAGATCTTGGAGGTGGGAGAAATAACTCGAAGAGATTGGTTGGCATCTTTAGAGCCTGCTCAGAGCTCGGAGCTTGGAAGAAAATTGGCTAAGTCTGTGAACTCATCGATTTTCGCCTTTTTCGTCGAATCTGACTGAGCTTTGTCGGATCCTTGGACTTGATCAATGTTTGAGATAGGATGCGGTATCTCCAAGATCGATAAGGAAACTTGTGTAGTCTCGAAAAGGAGGCTCGGATGAAGGATCGAGCCATGTATTTTAGAGCTTGGTCCGAGTTGTCTCTTCTTAACTTGGACCTGCATGAAAGTAAAAAGGCTCGGAAGCTTACCCTTGAACCTGAATGAGGGTTGAGACATCCGCAAAACTTGGTCGACAGCAACAGGGCTCGGTCGACAGTAATAGAGTAGAGCAGAGCTCGGTCGGGCTTGACAGATCGGTCGATAACAACCGGGCTTGGTTGGTCGATCGATGGCGAAAATCCTATCGAGCGTTTCGACAACTAGTCTCAGTCGAATGACTGACGAAGCCTGATCCACTATTTAGTGGGTAGCACCCATTCGATCGACCACCAATGAAGCTCGTACGACTGCTTCAAGGACATCACTCGGTCGATCGACTAACGATGAAGCCTGAAACGACTGTTTGATAGCTTCGCTCGGTTGATCTGTCAACATCCAAGGTCAAACGACCGTTCTCTACCTTGAAGCTTGACTTACTGTTGGGGGCCGAACTCATACATTAGTGCTCGTGGTTCGATTGCGTTGCTATCTCGACAGAGGAGAGGTCGACCGGGCTTTAAAAGCTGTTCGGTTGCTGAGCTCGGCAATCTGCCGTTAACAAAGCACCATTGATCATTCCATTTGGTCAAATTAAGGACCGAACTGGGTTGTATGGTAGATTTGATTGAACTCGAGTCAGATCTGAGTGATCGCTGATGTGTCCATATTTTCCATCTTTTCATGGCATCATTCCATTGCATTTTATGTCATATTCACATCCAAATCCTGCATTTTCCTACGATATTGCAATTCTGCCATATTCGAGTTTCGTAGAGTTTTATGGATTTTCAGGGATTTTGGAGTGATTCGAGACCACTTTTGGATATGGACACATCCAGCATGCCTGTGAGCCCGTTGGCGAAGCTCTACAGGAGTTCGCCGAGTTTTGGAAGCTTATGGGAGGATTGAAGGAGGATCTGGCAGGAGAAAGGAGCTTTTCTGGATTTTTCCTAGGATGCTCGATCGAGCTGATGCACGAGGCGTAGCTGATACGCATCCTGCTCGATGGTCGCGCCCGAATATACACCCGAAAAATGACTATAGTTTTACCGCAAGCCAAGGTTGTAAAAAACGCTAGGCGCTAGGCGTTCGGATTGCTGGCGCCCAGCGCCCAGAGCATTAATCGGGGATTAATCGGCCTAGGCGGATTTGCAGTTTTTAATTATTTTATTTATTTTTATATAATATATTTATGTTTATATATAAATATAAATATAAATATTATTTAAAATACATCAAATATTTAATACATACTAAATCAAATCCAGTTTACCTACTTTAGAGTTTGTATGCAACAAAATAAAATTTAAAAAATACTCTTGTGCAATTAAGCCATTTACCAAAAACGCCCAGAAACCGCCCAGAAACCGCCTAGGAACCGCCCAGGAACCGCTCAGGAGCCGCCCAGAGCGCCCAGACACCGCCCAGAACGCTTAGGCGGCCGATTAATCCCAAAAACGCCCAGATTGACCGCCCAGGCCATAATCGGGGCGTTTACTGGCCGCCTAGCGCCTAGGCGCCGCCTAGGCGGCCGCCCAGGCCGATTTTTAGAACACTGCCGCAAGCGCACGGCGTAGTGGTGAGCGGGTATCGAACACAAGGAGGACAATTGATAGTATCCTACTTTGATTACCTAGCTATCAAGAGAATAAGAATAGTTTTTAAGGTAATGTCACAATCGTTCAGTAGCAAGTAAATATCAATATAATAAAAGCGTCTAGGGATAGGAAATCCCCACTACGGACCGTCTCTCATCCTTGTGAATCATGAATTTTAATGTTGCAAGGCTTGAATGTAAGTGAACTAGTCACAACTTAATGTAGAACCAAGCTCACGCTCTTGCACTATTGTCGGTCTATAGCAACCTAGATTAGGGCCCACTCTCGTGCAAACACTAACCTAAGCTACTAGCGTGAAGATTGACATCATCGTCCAATCGCAACTCGAGCCCACTCTCGTGCAAACTCGAGCTACGATCTAGGTTATGATAGTTCGTATTCGTCCAATCTCTTGCAAACGAATATTAGTATAGATTTATAATAAAAATCCTAGCTTTGGTCCAATCTCTTGCAAACCAAATCTAGAGAATTTCAATTATAAACCTAAGTCGAATGTCTAGGCCTTTCCATCAATTGGGATCCAATCTCTTGCAAATCCCAATCGATGGAAATTCCTAGCTACTCGCAATAAATCAATCAAAACCTAACCTTTATCAATCCTAGCAACAATTCTATTCATTCATCATAATTCAAAAGATCGGGTCCATAGGGTTCATCCCCATGCCCTAGAACGAATAAACTACTCACAAATCATCATGAAAATATCAGAATTAAATCAATTGATCATATCACAATTCATTGTAAGAAGAGACAATTCATAAAAATAAGATTTTTAGCAAGAAAGAACAAACCAAAATTGTCGCCAATGATCTCCAGCTGAGATATTACAAAATAATAGCCGTCAAAAAATAATAGAAGTCTCTCCAAAACTAGGGATAAAACTAAGTTTAAATACAAGTCAAATCGTCCAAAAAATCGTGAAAAAACTGCCCCTGTACAGCCCAGAATTCGCAATCCTCGCAGCAGTCGGAATGCGTCACTCGGCCGAGTAGGCAATGTCACTCGGCTGAGTGACAGACCCAATAAAAATAAAGAGTTTAAGAACTTCAAGGGTCTTTCGCTCTGACTGACTCGGCCGAGTAAGCAATCGTACTCGGCCGAGTAGGCTTCTCAAAATTTTCCAGTAACTTGGCCTTTTCTCGGTTGACAATCCCTGTTCTACTCGGGCGAGTGAGCTTTCTCACTCGGTCGAGTAGACTTCCTTGCTCGGCCGAGGAAATGCTGACAATTTACTGTGCGTATCCGTTTCACTCGACCGAGTACAGCTTCTGACTCGGCCGAATGAGCAGTCTGCTCGGCCAAGTGGGCTATATCTGTCTTCTTTTCTTCTTATCCTCGCCTCCTCGTCGCTTCTATCAAATTCCTTCCTCTTCTACTCATCCTCAAGCGCCGATAACTCCTCAAATAAGCTGTGGGAGACACTCTGAAGTGCGTGAAAATCCTTTGATCTCGTTTTCGTTCCAAAGCGCTCCATATCTCCTGAAATACGACAAAAACAAGAAATAGTGAAAAGTATCGCGATATCGTCGAATAATCGTGGAAAACGCAATATGGGCGATCAAAAAGACATGAAAACATGCAGAAAAAAGGTGTAAAATAAGGAGCGATCAAAATCCCCCAAGCTTACCTCTTACTCGTCCTCGAGGAAGATGAGTAAAAGGCGAACCCTGCGGGTAAAAACAAAGAAAAGGAAAAAGAAAGATAGGAAAGAAAACAAAGAGGGAGGTGCTAGATCATTTCCTCAGGACGTGGGCTTGCTTACTCAAATAGCATACGAAGAATACAAACATGCCAAAGATTTTTATCTCGATATCATGATCATATAAAGATGCATTCAATATAGAATCCCAATAATATCACAACGATATGAAGTATGAAATCATTCTAGAATTAACATCGTCTGAAGCATCTAAAGTAATATACATAATCAAAGACCACACGCTTTTCAATTGATCGCTTTCTATTTGGAGTATAAGAGGTATCACACAATATGAAGCAATAAGAATAGAAAGGAGTGGTTTTCATGAAATGCATGCTAAGTTTCAATTCCTGGACTTCGTAAAACTTTTAGTAATCTCACCGAGTATAGAAAATTACCTAGCTTAGGTTGTCATGCACAGACAAGTAGCCACTCTCTCACACATCATTGGATCCTCTCCCCCAAGCTTAACTATAAGCGTGGTGGCATAAAATAAATCAATAAGACCTTCCCCATTTTTGAAGCTCCAAGAAATAAAAATAAAAGAGGGAAGAAAGAAAGAAAAATGAAATGGGATCATATATGTGCTTCTTTTATCTTATTCTTTTCTTTCCCTTTTTTCTCCTTTTTTCATAAAAATATATACAACTGTGATCCCAAATCATAAGATAGAGAGATATACATGAATATTTTTTTTCTTTTTGATTTTGGGGTGTTGGAGCCTGGACTTTTGTAGCGGGGGAATATGCCAATATACGATTCGCTAAAGAGAGATTCACCAATGATTTTAAGTATAGAAGTGATGCTCAAGATATGTGGAGAAAGAAAAATATGTAACACTCGGTTCACTCTATAGAATGTGCACGACAACTTTCAGCAGAATAATGTAATCTACTCAGTTTGATCTCAGAAAGTAAACTAATCCAGTTATATCAACATAGCATACATTCAATCAACCTGAAAGTGAAGCATACAATTTTCATGCAATAATAAGTGATATAAGATAACAAAGCAGTACTCCAAATATAGGCAATCAATGCGTGAAGCTTGGTGTTTTTGTATGAAGCGTATACAATATAAATCATCAGACTCAGCTAATAAAAGAATTTCATCCACATTCATATAATGAAGTGGGGGTTACTATCTCGAATGCATAGCAAGCATGGCATATGATATCTGAAATAAAAACGATGGCATGACAAGATAATATGCATATAGAGATAAGCTAATACCACGTCGTCGTCATCACAGAAAATTCATCTCTAGCAAAAAAGATAAAGGAAATAAGGATAAAAGGAAAATCAGAACTACTGTATATATGCAGCACACAAAAAAGGCAAGAAAACGTGATGCATGAGAAAAAAATGAAAAAGTGGGTGAAAATAAGTGTAAAATAAAGAAAGGTGGAAAAATAAAAGAAGAAGTGAAGAGAAATGAAAAGTGCGTAAGACACTCACTCCCCCAAGCTAAACTGCACAGTGTCCTCAATATGCTAAGCATACCGAGAAAAAGGATATGGGTGGGGTGGGTGAGGATGCATGCATGATGAAAATAAAAGAAAATGAGATGGGTATGCAAATGGTGTATGCAGAGATCAATATGGGCATGCAGAGATCAAGATGGCGCAATATAAGTGTCCCTAAAAATACCTCCTCTCTCCCAAAATGATATAGACAAGTATGAGCAAAATGTGAACAAAACGGTGTGGATGAGGGGTGCAAAATCAGCAGACAAAAGATATCCAGAATAGCAGCAGCAAAAGTATGAGAGGCATCCAGTGTGTGCATAGGTGGGTGGTGGAGCACCAGGACCATCCTGTGGAGGAGGAGGAGGAGGTGGTGGTAGCTGTGACAGACGCGCAAGGAGCTGGTTTAGGCTAGTCTGAATACCAGGAAGTAAAGAGATGTGCCTCTGTGCAGTGGCGACGGTAGCGGAGAGAGCTCGAAAATCTCCTCTGAGCCCACTAACTGCCCCCTCTAGAGCACGGACGTGCTGAACTAGGGTGTCAGGGGAGGTGGAGCAGAGGGTCGTACAGGTGAGGAACGGGGCTGTCTCGCACGGCTACCGTAAACGACGGGTGCAGCTACCTGGTGGGGCTGTGGTGCTGTGCTCACAGAAAGATGCTCAGCCTCTGTGGGATGATGAGACGCAAGAATGATCGAAGAAGAAGGAGTAGCAGCGGAGGCTGAAATGGTGACAAAGGGCGAGTAGGGCGAAGAGGTTGGTGACACAGAAATGAGGACAGACATCACGATACTCTCAGTGAAGACAGCTGCAGTGGAGACAGAAGTGTCGACGGCTGGGGAGGCCGTGAAGTGTTCAGAAAGTGACTCCCCAGGGGTCGAGAATAGGAAATAGGAAAGGGTCTCCACTGCGGAGGCAAAAGAGGGCTCGCCGCTCTCAATGATGGTGGTGGGACGCTCATGACTCACAGCAGAAATGGGGTCAATGGATATCGACACAGAGGTGGTGGTGATGGTGGTGGACTCAGCAAGTGTACTTCCGACACTGACAGATGTGCGGACAGAGGTTTCGGGAGGTGCAGACGAAGCAGGTGTAGGCTGAGGTATCACAGGGTCCAGGGGTGGAAGGAGGGGCTCCTGCTGAGCACCCTCAGGCTCAAGCATGTACGCAGCTGGGATGAGGAGATTCATCGCTGGAATCCACTCCCCGCCTGCGGGCCCAATATGTGTCTAAGCAAGGCTCGGAATAACCATGTAATCGGTGCCAAAGAGACCGTGCAGCCACACCCAGTGGTGCTGACCATGAGGACGCAGCATCCTCATCCGGGCCATAACATCTATGGAAAGAGAAGTGGGGCATGGGGGTCTAAGCAAGCAAGCAGGGAGGTCCACTCCGCACAAGGGAGCTAGGAGGGTAATCAGACCGCCGCAACAGATAGGCATCCTGGCGCCAACAGAAATAATGATGCGGTCTAAGTACCAGCTAGCTATATCAATCTCAATGGCGGAGACTAAAACGTCTCCACCCCTGTCGAAGGCCCGCGATCGAGTCATCGCGTAAAGCATGTAGATCTCCGGCGTCGACATCGTCCCCGGCTCATAAATCGCTAAGAAAGTGGTATCCATGAGGTGCTGTGCAGTACGAAGGCATGGGTGGAGGATAGCGGAGGCCTTGACCCGGCTAGGGTCAAAGGTGAGAGGTGATCCTGTGATACGTGTCCAAAAAGCGTGTGTGTCGAATGACGGTGGTAGGATGTGTGTGGGGCTGTAGGCTCGATCTGGGTCCGGAACAGGGGGCCACTGGAAGAAAGCTCGGAGCATATCGATAGTGATCTCGCACTCCCGACCCATCAATCGAAAGGAGCATCCCCCAGGGGTCCCGTGATGTCACGCCCCGCTTCCCAAAACGACGGAGGCAAAGCGTGACTAAGTCCCGCTTAGGCCGGAGCTGTGAAGCTCGGACCCAATAAGCGTCTGTAGGGGTACCATTTAAAAAGTTTCAGGTTCTTGCATTTATAAAGTTCAGAACAATAGAAGTACATAAAGGAAATGGCATTCATTAAATTAGAGATATAATATCCAGCGAGTACAAAGTCTAAAAGAAGCCTAAGCATGGCAACAAACTATCTAAAGGCAAATTAAAAGCAGTAACCTCTGAAAGTGACGACTAAAAAGACCTCAAGGTCTGGTACACGTCTGGCACGTACTCTGGGTCGACGTCCTCGGCTCCTCGTACTCCAGTGAGTCTGCCTCGTCCACGAACTCTGGCTGAGCACCTGACGTACAGCACCCAAGAGAAAGGAACTGTACGTCAGGTAAAGTCTACAAGAAGGGTTAGACTTTACTGCAAGTGCACCAACTATTAAACAATGGTTTACTGGTTGATTAGCATGCTGGGGTTATAACAGACGGGTTACTGGTTGATTAGCATGCTGAGGTTACAACAGAGTAGCAAGAGAAGTAACGTAGCAGGAAAGTAAAAGCGTAGTAGGCAGTAGTCGTAGCGTGTGCTACCGTCTACGGGACTATCCTAAAGGTGTCAGGACAAGACGGAACTAGACACGACGAGACAAGTAGGACACGACACGTCATGACACGACACAAAGGGTTCACGCCTTACGGGTTGAGGGGGATCAGACCCTCTCTCTGTGCGCACGCTCAACCCTACCCCAAACCCCAGAACTCAGGACAGGAAGCACGGAGATCACTTTCGCAAGGAAAGCACCTGAAACGCCCGTAGGCTTTTTGTAACACAGAGATCACTTCCGCAAGGGAAGCACCTGAAACGCCCGCAGGCTTTTTGTATCACGGAGATCACTTCCGCTCGGGAAGCATCTGAAACGACCGCAGGCTTTTTGTATCACGGAGATCACTTCCGCTCGGGAAGCATCTGAAACGCCCGAAGGCTTTTTGTATCACGGAGATCACTTCCGCTCGGGAAGCATCTGAAACGCCCGAAGGCTTTTTGTATCACGGAGATCACTTCCGCTCGGGAAGCATCTGAAACGCCCGAAGGCTTTTTGTGTAACAGTGACAAGACACGACCAGTGTGTATAACAGTGACAAGACACGACCAGTGTACGGGAGAGTTATTCTAGGATGTCCACACGCACGCACACACAAGATAATCCTAAGGTGTCACAAGTTGTTGTTCGTCGGACTTAGACTTCGTCGTCAAGCCTAAGTCGTCAGGGTAACCCAGACGCTATCATTTCACGTCCAGATCTAAACACTCACAGTCTAACAGTTCTAACAATTTAAGACCAAGACGCGGTCAAAACGCAAGTGGGTACACTTGCCTGCGGTGGCGAGTGTGTCGTCCGTCCGGGGCGTCTCGTCCAGTCGTCGCGTCCGCGGTAGTCCGTCTGAAACAGTCACGGCGACGGTGTCAGGTCGCGATTTTAGAAATCCTATTTAGGGTTGTTTCTAAGTTGTCGGGGCTACCCTAATCGTCAAAGTCACATTTTTGGTGTTTAATCAGCCTAGATCGACCACTACCCTATGTGCACAGAAAATTTGTCCGATGGTCGATTTCTACAGTGAGCAGCGTTTTACTGGTGCGAAAACGTAAATTTAGTTTGAGTTGTCCAGTTTTAGTTTAGGGTCCAGTTTGCTACAGTGTGGGTTTCGCTACGAGTTAGGGGAAACCAACCTTTTTTTACGTTTGATCGTAGAGCGGATGTCGGGTCTAGACGGCGATGTATCGGTCAACTCCGCTCCCGGAACATCTCGTCACGGTCCTTGGTGATCGCGATGAAAGGCGTATTCTATCAGCAAGGTTGGATCTATAATAACAAGTTTAAAGTTATAACCAAGCAAAATAATATTATAAGTAAATTATAAAATTTACCGCCCACAAACATTTTACTCTTACATATCCAATAATATATAAGCTATATATATATTCCTATAAGCTTACTGGCAATATGTGTACATAGGGTGCTGAACCCTCTAATTATTAGCATGGTAGCACTGTTCAATATAAAACAGTTAGTATAATAATCATTCATACAGTAACTAAAACTAGGGTACAAAACTATTACTTGTTACCGTTTATACGAAAATGATATTGTTTCATAATAGGGAAAATTTGTTCATTGGGTAAGTTTAAGTTTAATGATAAAGTTTATGACGCGCAGATCCCACATGTTATTAAATATGTGCACTGACATCATATGGCACCTTATGAGCTTCACTAACACATGGAATCTGTTCCATCTTCTATTCTAGTTTACGACCTCAACGTAAGGCACTGTTCACAAAATAAAATGGAAACATGATACACGAACTCACGTCTTCGTCGTTTGCCGCAGGGTGAGGCCACGGCTGGGGCGTCGCCGTCGGGTCTGGTGATCTACGGAGAGCGGGGTGAGGGTGTGCTTTAAATGTAAAATATGATTTTAAAAATATTTTATTTTTATCTCATAAAAACATGTTTTTAAAATCACAAATTTGCATGCTACTTTAAAAAATTTATCGCATAAAAATTTTAACCGTTAAAATCAGTTTTAAAATATCTCATAAAATTAAAACATCATTTTAAAAAAACTTTCATGCTTAAAATTTTATCATATAAAATTTTTAGGCACTTTAAACTTATCGCATAAATTTTAAAAGATTTAAAATTAGTTTTAAAATTATCACATAAATTTTAAAACGTCATTTTTAAAAATTTCCATGTTCAAAATTTATCAAATAGAATTTTTGAACATCTAAAACATTTTTGAAAATTATATCATAACTTTAAAAACATTTTTTTAAAAAAAGTATTTAAAAGCATTTTAAAGTTTAATAATAATCGCAGGCTAGATCGTTACGCAGACCTACGCTCTGATACCACTGAAGGGTATCACTCTGATATCATTGCGTCGCTGTTAAGGCCTATCATCCTTGGCACCCTAGACCCGTCACAAGATTCCTCAGAAACTTGATTTACGGCATGCCTCTCGACAATGCCCAACACATTATAAGATCACCATCTTATCGGGACTTGGTATGGTAAGAGCGATTACTTCGGGTCGGCTCATAACCCGAGAACCCGTACTCAAGCTCAACCTTGCTCCGATACCACTGAAGGGTTTTCTGGGACCCTTAGGGCACAAAAACTCTATGCCCGTCCTAAGTCGGACGGAACATAGACAAAAAAGCAGCAGAAAAAAATTAACATGTTAATCTAATTAACATTTACCCTAAGGTCCAATACCCTAATCCAAGATCTATGCCGACTTGGGATGGGTCAGATCATCCCAAGAAGGATCTAGCCTACTGCGATTAAATTAAACTAATGCTAAATTAAACACATACCCGGAATCTTAACCCTGGAGCAGGCAAGATGTTCCGCACCGTCTTCCGAGCTGCTCCCGTCCCACGCCGAGCCGCTCCTTGAACCGCTCCCCGAACCGCTCCTCGAACCGCTCCGCATCCCGAGGCAATCAATCCCGTGTCGCCGACCCAACCACATGCCGAAGAAAGTTTCACGCGAGTGAAACCTTCGCTTAGATTTCAGATCTGAATCCGAACTCCTTTGCGGCTTTGCTAGAGCCCTCAGGAGCAAGGCAGAAATTTATAGGGAGAGGAGAAATATTAATTTAAGCTTAGATCCGAGCGTGCTCCAACATTTACGAGAGCCTCTCAGATCTAGAGCTTGGGACGAGTTTTGAGGAGGAGAGCAGACCCCTATTTATATAGGCGGCGGACTCTCCCCTTTTCTCAAAACCCGATGTGGGACTATTAATTTGAGTTAATTAAAATCAAGTTAGTTTGCACTTCACAAAGTGCAAACTTCCGTGAATTTTAACTCACTCAATGTTGAACTTCAGGATTGATACAACCTATCAATTCGAAGGGTGTTCAACGGTGAACGCATAGGAAAAAACCGTTCGTCAATCGGAGTTCGTTTGACCACTCAAACATATGTCCAAAGTTGAGCCCAAAGTTGTATTACCATCCCAAACCAGTCGTCACAGAGAAAACGCACCTAAGGTTCGTAACCCTAGGTGTGGGGTCCCACGCAGCTGCTGCGCGCGCAGCCCAAGGGGCGCGTGCTTGGCACGCGCCCGCAGGCGCGTGCCAAGCATGCGCCAGGCAGGGCGCACAGTGCGCCCTGTGGGCGCTTTGAATTTTTTTTGCGCGCGCAAAAGGGGATCTGGCCAAAAGGCCGGGTCCCACACATTTTAAAAAAATGTTTTTTTGTTTGTTTCTAAACCAAAACAGTTTTGGGCCTGGTGTGGGCTTCTATTTAAAATAATTTTAAATACTCTTATTGGGCTTGTTTGGACTCCGTTTCTGACGCGGTTTGAACCTATGTTTAGAGCGGGACGAACCCGTCATATCGGTGAACCTTTCCTTGCGTTTATATTATTAAATATAGTCTTAAACTATTTAAGACACATTTAATCTCTATTGCATCATATGCAAATAAGTCCCTATCTAGGCTTAAATTATCGTTTGCATCAAATACAAATGATCCGAGGGCAAATTCCTCTACAGCTAGTTCATATGACGAGTGGTTGGACGGATATGATTTAGAGGGAGAAGACATTGAGGTTATCTACTCGCACGTGATGAGAGATACGATGTGTTGGGTTTTGAGGGACCCTTAGGGCATAAATCTATGCATGTCCTATGTCGGACGGACTATAGAAATATAAACAGCAGCAGAAAATTAAATTTATTAAACACTTTAATAAAACGCACTAATAATATCATGACCCTAGCCAGGAAATTAATTATCTTGGGGTGGGTCTGACCAGCCCCAAAGATAGATCTAAAAACTAACTGCAATAATATAAATATTAAAGCATTAAAAACATACCCGGAACTTTGCTTCCGTAGAAAACAAAGCATCGTTTTCAGCAACAACTTTAGCTCCCCGAAGCAAGCCTCCTCTGCGCCTCCGAAACTGGTCCACCAGAAGCGAGCCGACACCGTGCCTCTAAGCCAATCACTTGACAAAGAAAGTTTCACTTGAGAGTGATCCGTGTCTTATACTTTGGATTGAGTCCAATCCTCCTCCTCGTCTTCCCAGGACGCAAACGAAGGAACGAAAGAATTATAGTAGGAAAGAATAATTTTGTCTCGGATCGAGCGTGCTCAAAACTTTTCGGAGCTATTCGATTCGGAGACTTGGTGCAATTTTTCCAAGGGGCACCAGCCACTATTTATATAGGAGACCGGACCCCTTGCTCGTCTCACGAGCAATGTGGGACTAAAAATTTTGGGAGAAAAATTAAATTAGTTTTACCTTACACTAAGGCAAAACTTCAACTAATTTTATCTCCCTCACCGTTGAGCTTCGCAAGTGATACAACCTATCAAATCGAAGAGCCATGAACGGTGAACATATAGAAACAAACGGCAATCGATTTTGACTTTATTTGAACCCTCAAACAAATGCTCAAAGTTAAGCAAAAGTAACGAATCGGCTGAAAATTGCAGCCGTCAGTAAACCCTTAGGGTTTCTGAAGGGTGGGCCCTACCTTTGGGGCCCACCAGCTAGCTGGGCACGACCAAAGGGCGCACCTAGCCTGTTGGACATGCCCACCCGAACGAGCGGGTGGGTCTGGCCCGCCTACAACCATGTAGGCTTAGCCCCGCCTTGCAGGCAGGTTTATCCCGCCTAGCAGGCTGGACTCGTCCGCCCAGGCTGTGCGGGTTAGCCCAGCCCGTATGGGCTGGGCTAGCCCGCCTAGTCTGGGTTAGGCTGGGCCAGAACTTTTGCCCAGTTCTGGCCTTTTGGGATATAACTTGAGCTTTTAAAGTCCGATTGAGCTGATTTTCGATCTGTTTGAAAGCATGGTTCGAATGGGACTATCCCAAGAAACCATGTAACCTTTTCTATGCATCATATAGTTTAAAATATTCCAGTAAACATTTTACTATGTATTTTAAACCCTTTTGCATCATATGCAACAATCCCTAATAGCATTCTACTAATGCTAACATCGCAAACATTTTGTGACATTATTAAATCCCATTTAATTTAGACTTATTGTCACAAACTCTTTGTGACTTCAATTATTCTCGTGCACCCGAGAGCACTCCTCCTGAATTCTTTCTATTACTATGACGCAAATCCCACTCGGTGTAAGACCATACAGCCTGACCCTACTACAGGTTGAGGATTGAAACCCCTAGACAACAGTGATCACAAGCAGCAGGTGTCGCCCCTGTTTCGGTATCATAATTACGAGATTGACCCATTGACAAAAGTGTCGTCGAGATTACTCTGACTGTGTTAGTGATGACTACCGCAGTTTTAGTCCTTTCGTCATAACTATGTCACTACATAGCCTAGGGTATGGTAAACCGTCAACCTTACTAGCTAGCACTGATCAGCATACTTCGGTCTTTGGTATGTCCATGTTGTACTTCCTACAACATACCCCGGCCGAGGTTTAGCACAAAGAACTGTACTGAGCCTGTGACACTAACTTCCCTTTAACGGAAGAGATGAATCCTATCTTGGTCACTACTTACCTAGTATGCTTCAAGCATCACCCAACCTAAGACCTTTCAACGAGTGAAGACTCGAGGCTAGATCATATATCTAAATGACACCGTTCACGCACAGGTTCGTACAAAGACCTCAATTCTAAAAGGCCAACTAGCCTATCATCACTAGAGAGTTATCAATGACAGTTTTGTTAAGTTTAACCATTTGATAACTCTTTATTGGGTCGTCCAGTGGACTCATTCTCCAATGAGCACATGTGCCTTGTCTTCGACTTTACCAGGTCGAATGATTATGAGATCATCATTACCCTTTAGGTTAAGACAAAGACACATTGGTGTGTCCGATGTGCCGATATCCTTTTCTCAAAACATCTATCACCAAGACCGTTCTAAGACTCAAGTTCCTATCGGTCATTCACTTCCCATATTCGAGATCTCCATTTAGATACGTGTATGACCTTACTTTAAGTCTAAGGAAATTATCCAAGTATTAAAAAACATTTTAATCATACTAGGATAATTAGTACCATTTATATTTGAACAAGATGTTTCTAGGATAAATTGCCACGAGGGCATATATCTTCCTACATCTCCCACTTGCACTCAGGCTATTTATCTCGGTATCTCATACTGCTATAACATATCAATCTCTACGGACATTCATATGTCAGAGCCTAAAATGGATCTGTAAAACATATCTATTATGCATTATTACAGAGTCTTATTACTTATACACCATTGATCACACAGTGGTGATTCCTCGAAACCGTCTTTAGATCTCATCCAACAATTTTTCTTCTGTATAGCTAACGATTAGCATATACTCCTTTATATAAGGTTTATCATTGCATACTAGTCAGTCATATAATAGCATACTCCAACATTCATGTGTCATTTATGTCCAGCACATTAATGACACCAAATATTTTATATCTCTGACATAATTAAAACTCTTTTGATTGTTTGTCACATATAGATGGTTTATTGCTTGGAACTTTACTTAGCCCAAAATGGAACCAAGCGATATGCTAGCTCCCACTGACTTTGAGAACTGTCTAGTCTTAATACTTCAACTTGACTTTCTAAATCTCATTTAGAATGTTGATTATTAAGTATAACCAGCCCATTTGTACTGAATGAATTAAAATGGAATGAATTTGTGTCAGGTTGTTCTGACGAATAAGTTATATCAAAATCCATTTATATTAGTCTTGATGATAACTTACCCAATCATAACTATCCACATTGTTACTTCATTTGTCTGCATTAATCTTCTAACTTGAAGTATTATATGCAGGCAAATAAGAACTTTTCTTATTGTGCGCATAATCAAGATCACGTCTAATTTATATGCGCATGGAATATACTCGTTACTATAGATTTGTAAAAATACTGGCCGCTCCAATCAATCGCATTAACTCAGAAACGTACACAACAACTCAGAAAGACACCAGAGCATACTCATCAAGATATCAAAAACAATGACTTTAATTACAGAAAATTGTTCACAACATTTTCATTCTAAGTGACATTCACTTAATCATTGTTCAAAATCTCATCGCCTCATTTATTCAAAATAAAATAAAGACAAATTCCTTGATATCGTCAAAGTCCTAGACGGCCCAACAACAGCGATTACTCTGATTGTCGACCACACCATGAACTTCACCATCCACAGCTGCAAGCACCTATAGACAGTATACAGATGTTTTAGTAATCATACTGGTATCTCATACCACGTATTAAGCTTTATGGAAATTAATATACTCTTTAACAAGATTCGTACCTGAGGTTGAGGCATCACCATGCCCTTTTTCTATGCAAGGTAGGCCTTGCAGTTCCTCTTCCAGTGTCCAGGCTTGTGGTAATGGAAACACTCAGACTCCGACGACGCCCCTTTCTTCTTCTCCCCCTTCTTCCCTTTGCAGGTTGAGGGATCTGCCTCTTCTTACCCTTGCCCTTAGGCTGGTGAGAAGAGGCAGAGCCGACAACCAACACATGTGGGATCTTCTCGATTTTCTCCTCGAACTGCCGGAGCATGTTTAGGAGACCTGGAAGTTCCACCTCAGTGTTATTCATTATGAAGCTTGTAATGAACTGGTTGAAGGCAGGGGTCAAAGACTTTTTGATTATGTCCGCGCTCATCTCATTTTCAAGGACAAATCCTAGCTAGGATGCGTCCTCTACGTACCCGATTATCTTTATCACATGATCCTGGATGGGGCCCGTCGTCATCTTTATTTCCCAAAGGTTGCAGGTGGCCTCGAATCTGGCAGCCCTAGAATGTTTACCATACAATTCTTCTGCATTTAAAAGCATGCTCTGAACATCCATATGTTCATACTTTCTCTGCAGATCATTATTCATTGAGGCCAGAGTAAGGCACCTGGCCTTCTCTACATCCTTATGCCACAGCTTATACGACTCCTTCTGTTCATTGGTGGGCTTGTCGTCGGGTCTCCAGAGCAGTTTTCGTCAGTACATAACTGATTCCAGCTAATGAGAGAACTAGATTGATGATCCTTAACCAGTCCTTGTAATTCGTCCCGTTCAGCACATTCTTCTCGATGATAAACTTAAGACCAGACTCCATACTGCATTTTAATAGAAGTTTGAATTAGCATATATTATTTTATAGTTTAAGAGGTTTTTAATAAACTATATTCTCCCACTATTTTAATGAATAATTTATTTTATTTAAAATTTGTGGGAGAGGGATCCAACCACCCTGAGCTTCACAACCTTGAGGAGACTCAACAAATTGATCGGCTGTGTAATTGGTAGATGAACTCTTCATCGATCACTTCACATGTGACTCCCTAAAGGGTTTTGACCCTAGTCACTTATGATCTTGAGGTGACTCAATAAACCATAATGACTAGTCTAGTCGAACCCTTATTTTCATGTCTAAACTTAACTTACACCGACACTCGAGGAGACCCGATGCGGCGGTTTGGGTTAAGACCAGACTACATCATATGTATTATGGAGTCGGTTTCTTAAAGGACCATATCATAGCTTGAGGAGACTCCATAACCATGCTAGGCATCTTTTAGTCCCCTAATCCAAAATAAGGAGGGCTACGGTTAGGGGTGGGCATCGGGCAAATCCGCTTGTTTTGGAAAAAAACGAATCCGATCCGATTTAATTCGGATGGGAATTGTAAAACTTGTTTCCGATTCCGGAAAATCGGAACCGGAAAAATGAATTTCGATTTCTAAATTGGATGGGAAAATCAGATCCGAAACCCGATTCCGATAGGGTCCGACGGGAAATATCGCAATTCTTCTTCCGATTTAGGGCAAAGCTTCGCAATTATTAATTTCGCTTGGCTTTTCTCAAAATACTATTATAAACTATATCTTTGTCGTTAGAGTGACCGATGTGGGACTAAATGAGGACTTAATAACTTAGTTTCTAAACGGGCTGTGGTCACTTTGTTAAGTCCGACAAGCTTCCAATGACTTCGACGGATCTTCGACGGAGGCCAAGATGCTTCAGCAATAAGAAAGAAATTTGAGGAGGAGAGAGATCTAGACATAGTCCGATTGACTTCGATGAAGGTAAGCGACATCCCTAAATTCACAGGATTGACTGAAGAAATCCCTACATTCACAGGATCAGCCCGAGGAAGAAGAGCAAAGCTTAGTAAGAGTAAAGCTGTCAAAAATTTTGGTTACAACCAGGGAGGCATTTGTCTGTGAGGTCCAGTAGTTGGTTGAAAAATTAGAGGTTGGTGATGTAGGCCTCACGAGGCGAAATAATTGATTGATTCAAATAGAACCACAGATTGGTATAGCATTAATCATAAAAATTTCTCATTCTTTTTAAGCACCTCTTATAATTTCACTTCAACTTGTTCAACTACAGATTTTAGGCACCTTCTATGAGCTTCGATGAAAGTCGATGAAGGTTGGATGACATCTGACGAGCTTCCAAGGACTTCGATGGAGCTTTGACCGAGGCCAAGATGCTTCAGCAAGGAGAAAGAAATGTGAGGAGGAGAGAGATCTAGGGATCCATGATCAAAAAAATCTAATTCAGCAAGGAGGACAGAGTACGATTGACTCCGTTGAGCTTCGATGAAGGTAGAAAGAGTCCGATTGACTCCGATGAAGTGGGACGATATCCCTAAATTCATAGGATTGGCCTAAGGAAGAAGATCATGAAAGGTAGTCCCACATGGGTCCGAAAGTCAAAGATGAAAGGCTAAACAAAATTAATTAAGTGCAGTGGGCTATCCATTGTCAAGAGGTGACACGTTAGTAATTTCGATTCGGATTTCGGTTCAGATTGTTGCCTTGACTTTGAATTCCGATTCTGAACCGAATAATAATCGGTTGGAGATTTTTGCTACGATTCCGATTCTGATTCCAACTAGTCCGAATAATCGGCATCGGATTTGGATCCGGAACCGGATTCTAAATTGGAACCGGGATTTTAATCTTGATGAATATTTTTAACGTATTAGACTAGATGTAGTCGACGGTGTCACATAATCATAATTCACATCCTTACGATCCAGTGGAACGCAGCCAGAGATTTGGCTAGGCCAGGATCACTATCCCTAGTCGAGCTAGGGTGATCCACAACACTAGTCAAAAAACACAAGACCGGATCATGGTCCATTGAAGGAAACTCATCATTCATATGTGTGCCATCGACTGAAAATTGGCTTCATTAAAACTAGTTAATCCTATCAACTAGTTGAATCCTAAAATTCGAAATTATTAGGATTAGTTCATTACTTTTATTAGAGTCCTTATTAACTATATGGATTTATTGGTTTCAACGTGCTATCATAATCATGTATTAGGATTTTAATAAATTCAGATTGCAACAATTTATAATATAGCCTTTTATCAAAATTATTATCAGAACGATTAAAATAATATTTGTTGGAAAGGGCTACCCTAATCAAGAATTAGAAATTTAATCGTTGTAACAATTTATTAAACATAGCATGTCAATCTAAAATTTATCTCATAAGTTTTAGAAGAGTTTTAATGGCTATCCTAAGAGGCTTTCTTGAATTACACATAATATGCAAGAAAGTAAAATTACCATTGAATCATGTCCACTAAATTTTATCTCATAAAATTAGCTTGCAGACTAGCAACTTAAAATATATCTTAAAATTAAGTTACTATATTTTTAATAATTATCTCATAATTATTTACATGAACAACAAATTAAAATTTATCACATAAATGATAGCATGCTTCTTAAAAATTTATCACAAATAATTTTAAAGCATCTAAAATTTTATCTTATAAAATTAAGTTGTTCTATTTTCAACAATTATCTCATAATGTTAAAACTAGATAATCACATTATCATGTTCATAGCAAACATATATGCATTTATATCCTATGCAGTTTTTAGATCAAAATAGACCGAGGCTCTACCACTGTTGGGTTTTGAGGTACCCTTAGGGTATAAATCTATGCCTGTCCTACGTCGGACGGACTATAGAAATATAAACAGTAGCGGAAAATTAAATTTATTAAACACTTTAATAAAACGCCCTAAGAATATCATGACCCTAGCCAGGAAATCTATTATCTTGGGGTGTGTCTGACCAGCCCAAAAGATAGATCTAAAAACTAACTGCAACAATATAAATATGAAAGCATTAAAAACATACTCGGAACTTTGCTTCCGCAGAAAACAAAGCATCGTTTTAGCAACAACTTTAGCTCTGCGAAGCAAGCCGTCTCTGCGGCTCTGAAACTGGTCCACCCGAAGCGAGCCAACACCGCGCCTCCAAGCCAATCACTCGACGAAGAATGTTTCACTTGAGAGTGATCCGCGTCTTTGACTTTGGATCGAATCCAATCCTCCTCATCATCTTGCCCGGATGCGAACGAAGGAACATAAGAATTATAGGATGAAAGAATAATTTTGTCTCAGATCGAGCGTGCTCAAAACATTTCGGAGCTACTCGATCGGAGATTTGGTGCAATTTTTCCAAGGGGAGCCAGCCCCTATTTATATAGGAGGCCGGACCCCTTGCTCGTCTCACGAGAAATGTGAGACTAAAAATTATGGGAGAAAAATTAAATTAGTTTTGCCTTATACTAAGGGTAAACTTCAACTAATTTTATCTCCCTCACCGTTGAGCTTCGCAAGTGATACACCTTATCAAATCACAGAGCTATGAATGGTGAACGCATAGAAATAAACGGTGATAGATTTTGATTTCGTTTGACCCCTCAAAAGAATGCTCAAAGTTGAGCAAAAGTCATGAATCGACTGAAAATCACAGCCGTCACTAACCCTAGCCCCTTAGGGTTTATGAAGGGTGGGCCCCGCCTTTGGGGCCACCAGGCATCTGGGCACTCCCGTGCGGGCGGGCGGGCAAGCGGGCAGGCGGGCGGGTCTAACCTGCCCGCTGGGGGGCGGGCTTCACCCAGCTGCATCAGCGGGCAAGCGGTTCCAGCTCGCCTAACGGGCTTGACCCGCTCACATACATGCGGGCTTAGCCCCAACCTACGGGCGGGTTCAGCTCCCTAGTGGGCTGGACCCATCTGCCTAGGCTGGGCGGGCTAGCCCAGTCTGCATGGGCTGGGCTGGACCAGCCTAGGAGGGCTGGACCAGCCTAGGCAGGCTAGCCCATCCCGCATGGGCTGGGCTAGCCCGCCCAGTCTGGGTTAGGCTGGGCCAGAACTAGGCAAAAGTTTAGTTCTGGCCTTTTAGGATATAACTTGAGCTTTTAAGCTCTTATTGAGCTGATTTTCGATCCGTTTGAAGGCATGGTTCGAATGGGACTATCCCAAGAAACCATGTAACCGTTTCTATGCATCATATAGTTTAACATATTCCAGTAAACATTTTACTATGTATTTTAAACCCTTTTGCATCATATGCAACAATCTCTTATAGCATTCTACTAATGCTAATATCGCAAATATTTTGTGACATTATTAAATCCCAGTTAATTTAGACTTATTGTTACGAACTCTTTGTGACTTCAATTATTCTCGTGGACCCGAGAGAACTCCTCTTGAATTCTTCCTATTACTAAGACACAAATCCCACTTGGTGTGAGACCCTATAACCTGACCTTACTACAGGTTGGGGCTCGTACCCCTAGACGACAGTGACCACGAGCTGCATGTGTCACCAATGTTTCGATATCATAATTACGTGATTGACCCATTGACAAAAGTGTCGTTGGGATCACTCTGACTGTGTCAGTAATGACTACCGCAGTATTAGTCCCTTCGTCATAACTATGTCACTGCATAGCCTAGGGCATGTGATCGACCCGAAATTAATTCCGAAACGATGTCGTCTAACTGCAAGTGCATGGTATAGTGACAAGCGGGTATCGAACACAGGGAAGCGGTGCTATACTACCTATCTACTCCTAGGTTGAGTTAGACTTGCAGATTTATTGGTGGATGTGGATTGTAGAGTGTCGTAATGGTGATGGATGCGAAAGTCATGTCACTCGATGTTGCAAACAAAGGACGCCACACAAAGAAAGAAAGAAAAGAGAAAATACTAGGCGTTAGGGATTACCACTAGGACCGTCGGAGGTCGATGCTAAGTTAGGAATTCTACGTTGCATTGGTTTCATTGGGGGTTGTAGCATCTAGGAAGTGAATTCATGCGTCTGGGCATCATGAATCTAACGTATCGCATTAACCCCGCTCTCGTGATAGGCGCATATGGTACGTGCATTAAGGATCTACAATAATCACACCACTCTCGTGGCTTGAACGCTCTCAACTCGTACCACTCTCGTGGGTTAGAGTTTCGAGGTATTTTGGTGGCACTTATTGACGCAATAGCGGAAGCCGTCAATTAGTGATATAGTTCATCGGTGGATCGTATCAAGACACGAGCCGAGCATTGTCACGAGCCTTGGTTGAATCCACTGACTCTCTAATTAAATTCATAAGATAATCCTTAAGCTAATCGATTCCACCGACCGTGGGCACGATCTTAGTATGAGTTCTCCGAAGGATTTTACAAGATCAACCAAAATACTCCCCCTTTATATCCAATGCAATCTAAAAATCCCAACTTCACATCTAAATCCTAAAATCCTAGGGCTAATCCATTAGCCCTAGAAAGGACTACTCTGTATTATAGATATAGATATAAAAATGATAGAAAACTTCATTGCATGCATCAAAGCGATATTCAATAAGCAATCAATAAGAAGAACTAAAATAGAATTAAAGAGAACAAAAATACTTATCTTGATACAATGGAGGGGCCTAGGACATAGTCTAACTCCCAAAAGATCGTCTCCAAAACTCTCTAAAAAGGTCTAAGCTCTCCCTCTAATGACGGCTACAATTCTTATATATAGTCACCTCAAAACCCTAGCAAATAACCCAAGAAACCCTCTGAAATTCATGCACAAAACCAATTATGGCCGCAAATTAAGTTCTGGGCCCGCTCTGACTCGGTCGAGTAGCCCATGCTGCTCGGTCGAGTAGCGGTTTCAGCACTTCAGTGTCAACTTGCAAAAATTCCCCTGATTTCATCCGACCTCCGATTGGTGCGTTCTTAGCGGCGTTGGAACCATTATGAAGTCTACTATCCACAAAAATATGAGAAAAATACTTTGCTCGCTGTAATGATAGAAAATTTCAAAAGGGTAAGAGGCTGTCTGAAAATCTGGGCACTTGCCTTACTCGACCGAGTAGCCTTCGTGCTCGGTCGAGTTGCATGCCTGCACGATCGATTCATCGATGGATCTGAGCTTCTCTTTAAATTGTCGTTCTGTCTACTCGGGTCGAGTAGGACCTACTCGGTCGAGACGTCAGGAAGCCTGGATTCTTCGTCCAAAACCTCTCTCTGCCTGCTCGGGTCGAGTAGACACCTACTCAGTCGAGTCGGATGTCTGATGGTAGAAGCTCGAAGTTGGGTTGACTCGGTCAAGTCACCTCTCTGCTCGGTCGAGTGGCTCGTGCACATCTCCTGGCTGAATCGGCGTGTCAACTCGACCGAGCAGTAGAATGCTGCTCGGGTCAAGTCGCCTGGGAAAGTGGCCTAGTTGCTTCTTGGCTTCTTCCTTCTCTTTTTTCCCTCCTTTCTTCCTCTAGTCTTCTTCTTTGGCACCTCAAGCATGTCATCATGAGTCTCCTTGGTGCTCTCATGTCGTCGATCATCTTATTGACTCCAAAGTACTCCAATATCGCTCCAAATCCCTGAAATGAGCATAAATGCTCCAAAAGTCATATTGTTCCAAATAATAGCGTAAAAGCATATAAAATGGGGGTTTGGCCGGTGAAATGTGTCATGAAAATATGCGATAAAGCATGCAAAATAGGATCATATCAAAATCCCCCAAGCTTACCTCTTACTCGTCCTCAAGAAAGAAGAATACAAAGCTCACCAGGAGGTAAAAATAAGAAAACGAAAAAGAATACGAAGTGGAAGGGGTCGCTAGATAATTCTCTCAGATCTCATGACATTCACCTGTAACGACTGGTTTTTCATGTATTTGGATTATCTATATTATATATATGTGTTGGTGGATTTTCTCCTTGTGTGTGATTTTCCATCTCCGAAGCTTTCGTTTTCGTTCGTTTTGTTGAGATTTTCTAGCGTCTTCCTTAGATCCTTGAGTTTGGAGTAAGTCATTCGTGACGAGCTTCATATCGCTCATATCTTAGAGATAGGTTGATCTTAGAAGCCGTAGGAATCTTCCTGGAGCTTCGCGCTTCGATTCGAGACTTTTCGTGCACGTTAGTTGGTTCAAGAAGGAGAACCAACCGACTAGATTCCAATCTAGTCGGTCAGGAACTCTTCTGGAACCGACTAGTTCATTAAATCAATTATTCAGGAGTTACTGTTTACTCTTAGTCGGTCTAAGAACAACCACCGACCGACTAGATGTGAAACTAGTCGGTCAGAACTTGCTCTCAGACCGACTAGTTCCCTTGATTAATTTCACCTAAGTTACTGTTTATCGTTAGTCGGTCAATGAACACTCACCGACCGACTAGGTTACAAACTAGTCGGTCGACGGGCCTTCACAGACCGACTAATTCATTTCCCAGATTTATTCTTTCTTCCGATGCTTGATCTTAGTCGGTCACAGTTGGTCGACCGACCGACTAGTTCTTAAACTAGTCGGTCAACAACTCTTCTTTGACCGACTAATTGACCCCGAAACCTTAGGGTTTCCCAGCCGCCGCAACTTTTTCTATTTAAACCCCCGATCTTTTCTTCTTCTTTCTTTCACTTCTCTTGGCCATTTTCTTTCCCCTTGATCTCTGATCTCCCCCAACCTTCCTCTAGCTCTTTCCTTCATCCCCGGAGCCCCTCACACCCTCATTAGCACCGGCCACCTCCCTTAGGCCGCCGACAAACCCCAAAACCCCTCAAATCCCAATTTCTCCAGATTTTCTCGCCATTTCCAGATCTGAGCCATAGTTCTTCGGATCGTTCTTCCGTTACCGTGCTTGCTCGGCATCGTTCTTCCGCTACGATACCGTAGTAAATCGATCCTTTAATATTCTCTTAACCCACATGGTGATTTTTGTTAAACCCTAATAATTCTGGATTGGTTATTGTTCTGATGTTGTTTTGCCATGGCAGCGATCCCATATCCATAGTTAACATTTTGTGACGTGCCTCGTTGATCGTCATCCTTAGTGCCAGGCAAGTGAAACTTGCCACTTAGGGTTTTAGGTCATGCCTTAGGCCATTTGCTTGTTGTAGGCGTAAAAGAGACCAGGCGACGGAATGATACTCGCCTAGGCGCAAATTTCAGGATCTAGTATGACAACGAAGCTAAACCCGACTACTTTTAATTATTTGCACTTGCTGTCATCCATGCATCTTATCTGCCATGTTTAAATTCAATTAACGGCACGCGAATTATCTGTACATACCATGCTATCCATGTTGAATGTTGCATTCGTAGCACACGCTACATTACTTGTACTACTTGATCCGGCTAGGCACCTGCTTTTAGCGGGCACAACCCTATGCCAAATACACTTCCTGGCTTTTGATCCAGAAGCGAGCATTACGCGTTCGGGGGTAATGCCCTGGCTCGATACACGTGGAGGGGTAGGGATAAGCGATCACCTGAGTGTACGAGTTGGCCTGAGCTGCCACTCTAGCCAGAAGACGTAATCTCTGTGCACGACGTGTTTACTTGACGTGATTTACTTGACTTGTACTTGTCCGTGTTTATACTTGTAAAACTTGTCATCCATGCCATACTTGCTACTTGCTACTTGTTACTTGCACTTTACCTTACTTGTTGCTTCCATACTATACTTGCAATGCCATGCATCATACTATAACTGCTAGGTTGTTAGTTACCTTCCTTTCAGTTTCCTTTCCCAAGTCTTCTAGACTTGCTGACATGTGCCCTTTACTCCTTTGGGTGACACATGTTAGATCCTGAGCCTGAGGTTGCTGCTGAGGACGTGGTGTTCGCTGATGCTAAGTCAGAGCACGCGTTCATCGAGGAGTTTGACTGTTTGTGTTGTTGTTTAGACTGCTTTAGTTATCGGTGCGTAGCACCTACACTTTGTTCGTGTTGGTTTTTGTTGGCCATGTTTGGGCCTAGACTCTTTCTTTTAGCCTGGTGGCTTTTCTGTGATGTTGAATATTATGGTGGACAAATTCTGAGATTGGTTAACTTTTATCAGTCTCCTTGCCTTGTTATTATTATTATTTTTGTTCCGTGTGCGCTTACAAGGACTTGCATATATTCAGATTTGACGCTTATCAGGCATGTATCTTCACAGCTCCACGTCTGTGCGGACCTTCTCACATCTCGCCTCCATTTTAGGGAAGCGAGGCGTGACATGTTTTGTTGGTGACCCATGCAGGCCCCCTTCTGTAACTGCGATTACCGGAATAACGATAATAATATTTGATGTCCACAAATAAAAATTTGACATCCGAGTCATAAGCTATGAGTCTAATTGTTTCGTTTTCGGTGTCATTAGATGGCAGGAAGGCAAAATACCCGAGCTGGTGGTGGTGCGCCCCCTCATGATGAGGAGCCTGATCGGGAGCCCACCAATGGGGAGATGATGCGGATGATGCTTCAGATGATGCAGGTGCAGCAGGGCGTGCTCCTGCAAGTCCAGAATGCTCCAGTTGTTCGAGCCGCTCGGGCAGTTCAGGAGGCCCCTCGTTCCGAGCCAGGAGAGAAGCAGTTTCGAGAGCTGGTTCCTGCATATTTTGATGGTACTAAAGGTCCTTTAGCTGCTGACAAGTGGGTCAGGAATATTGAGGACAATTTGAAGATGTCCAAGGTCAACGAGGTTGGCTGGGTTGACTTGGCGAAGAGGCAGCTGAGGGACAATGCCCGGAATTGGTGGGATGCTGAGGAGGAGCTGTTGGAGGAGCCGATATCTTGGGCTACCTTCAAGTCTAGATTCGATGAGGAAATTTTTCCGAAGGCTGCCCGGAGAGAGATGTTGCAGCGCTTCATTGATTTGAAGCAGGGGAGCTTGTCGGTGGATCAGTACCACCAGGAGTTCACCAGGCTGAGTCGGTTCACACCGAAGATGGTGCTGGATGCTGATGAGAGGGCTCAGAGGTTCCTGCAGGGACTTGCTTTGGAGCTTCAGAGTTTTGTGTCTTCCTCTGATCTGGAGTCCTATCAGAAGGTTCTGATAGCGGCACGGAGGCAGGAGCTGATTGTGAACCAGAGGAGAGGACATGTTGCTGGAGCTGGGAAGAGGCCTATGGAGCAGGCCAGAGAGGTGGTTAGGCCTGGTTTCAAGCCTAACCAGCTGGTGCAGTTCAAGAGGCCAGGAGGGCCTATTCAGAAGACTTGCCATTTCTGCGGCAGGACCGGGCATATCAAGGAGCAGTGTAGGAGATTCCTGGGCCAGTGTATTGTCTATGAAGATCCTACCCATACCATGAAGGACTGTCCGAAGTCGAAGCAGCCTTGGAGAGCACCTGTTGCAGCACAGCCGTTGCAGCAGAGAGCGACTGTTCCTGCTGGATATGGAGCAGCTCTTGTTCCACAGAGGCAGGCCTTTCAGCAGGCTTTTCAGCCGAGTCGGCAGGCTTTTCTGATGTCTGAGGTGGAGAGTATGGCTGTGGATGAGGTTATCGCAGGTAATCCTCAATCTAGCTGTTCCTTTCTTAGTTAGTTTTGTTTGTTGGATTATGTTGTTTGCTTGTACATGATTGTTACTAGAATAGGGCTTGATTGTTAGACTGTTGTAGGTGTGATTCTGGTGTGCACATTTCCTGCACGAGTCCTCTTTGACTCAGGTGCATCGTTGTGCATTTTGGCGCGGCGCTTCGTGGAGAAGCATTCCTTGACGACGTCCCCTCTTTCCAAGAGTTGGAATATCGTTACAGGGAATGGCATGGTCTCGGTGCATCGTGGTTGCAATTCTTGCTCGTTAGTGGTCTGTGGACATGAGCTTTACGCTGATTTCATTATCCACGACATCATCAACTATGATGCGGTCCTAGGGATGGATTGGCTTGCGATTTTCTATGCTACGATCGACTGTCGGAGGAAGAACGTGGTGTTCGAGATTCCCGGACATCCGGTATTTGAGTTCAGCCGGGGTAGCAGTTCGCTTGGCCCTGTCAGATTTCGGGCCAGACCGGTGGAGTTTGTGGCTATGCAGATGGAGCTGGAGAGGCCAGCGGTAGTGCGGGACTTCGATGACGTCTTCCCCGAGGAGATGTCTGGATTGCCACCCGATCGAGCTCTCGAATTTTCTATTGATCTTATTCCGGGAGCGCAGCCGATTTCGAAAGCGCCCTATCGTATGGCACCCGTTGAGTTGGAGGAATTACGGAAGCAGCTGGATGAGCTTTTGCAGAAGGGTTATATCAATCCTAGTGTGTCTCCGTGGGGAGCACCGGTGCTGCTGGTGAAGAAGAAGGATGGTTCGCGTCGCATGTGCGTGGACTACAGGGAGCTGAATGTGGTGACCATCAAGAATAAATACCCGTTACCTCGCATCGATGATATTTTTGATCAGCTTGGAGGGTCGAGGGTGTTTTCGAAGTTGGATTTGAGGAGTGGTTATCATCAGCTGAAGGTGAAGAAGGAAGATGTTCCGAAGACGGCATTCAGGACGAAGTATGGACACTACGAGTTTGTGGTTATGCCCTTCGGTGTAACCAACACTCCCGCAGTTTTCATGAATCTGATGAACCTGATTTTCTACGACTTTTTAGACAAGTTTGTCGTTATCTTTATTGACGACATTCTGATCTATTCAAAGTCGGAGGAAGAGCATGCCTCGCACTTGAGGACAGTGTTGGAATTTTTGAGGAAGCATCGTTTGTATGCTAAGTTTTCAAAGTGCGAGTTTTGGTTGGACAGAGTTGCTTTTCTCGGGCATGTGGTGTCTGGAGATGGTATTTCAGTGTATCCCGAGAAGATCAAGGCCATCGGAGAGTGGCCTGTTCCGCAGTCAGCATCTGAGATCCGGAGTTTCCTTGGGCTTGCTGGTTACTATCGGCGCTTCATTAAGGACTTTTCCCGTATTGCTGAGCCGATGACCAGATTGACGCGGAAGGATGTACCTTTTGTTTGGTCGGGTGATTGTGAGAATGCCTTTGGTGTTCTGAGGGAGAGATTGATGACTGCCCCTGTTCTTGTTGTGCCTGATCGCAGTGGAGGATTTGAGATCTTTTGCGATGCCTCTGGCAAGGGTCTCGGTTGTGTGTTGCATCAGCACGGGCATGTTATGGCGTATGCTTCGCGTCAGCTCAAGACTCATGAGAAGAATTACCCGACGCACGAATTGGAGTTGGCTGTTGTCGTGTTTGCGCTCAAGATTTGGAGGCACTTCATGCTGAGTGAGAAAGTGAAGATCTTCACCGATCACAAAAGCTTGAAGTATATTTTTACTCAGAAGGAGCTCAACATGCGACAGCGTCGATGGTTGGAGCTCATGGCGGATTATGAGATCGATTTGCAGTATCACCCTGGCAAGGTGAATGTGGTTCCGGATGCGCTAAGTAGGCTTGCAGCGGTGATGATGTTGACTTCGCAGTGGAGATTGCAGCAGGATTTTTGCGAGTCTGGAACTGAGATTGTTCTTCCTGGGGAGGCTTCTCCATTGATGTGTATGTAGATACAGTCGACGATCGTGGATCGGATTAAGGCTGGCCAGGCTGGAGATCCGAAGCTGGTGAAGATTCGGGAGCAGGTAGAAGCTGGTCTGCGGACTGACTTTTTGATTCATGAGGATGGCTCGCTGAGGTATGGAGCTAGGTTGTGTGTGCCAGCTGGGGATATTAGAGAGGAGTTGCTGGTTGAGGCACACAGTTCGCTGTATTCTGTACATCCTGGGGGTACCAAGATGTACAAGGATCTTCGTCTGAATTTTTGGTGGCATGGCATGAAGAGGAGTGTGGCTCGGAGTGTAGCCAAGTGTCTGGTTTGCCAGCAGGTGAAGGCGGAGCATCAGCATACGGCTGGGTTGCTACAACCGCTTCCGATTCCAGAGTGGAAGTGGCAACACATTACTATGGACTTTGTGACTGGACTGCCTCGGAGTCCGAAGCAGAATGACGCGATTTGGGTGATCGTAGATCGATTGACCAAATCCATGCACTTTATTCCATTCCGAGTAGGACAGTCCACCGAGGCGCTAGCGAGGAGATACATGGAGGTAAATTCTTTTACTCTCCGTTTCTATTTCCTTTTCCTAGATAGATAGTGATGTAACGTGAATCGTGCAGGAGATCGTACGACTTCACATAGTCCCCGTGAGTATCGTGTCGGACAGAGACACGAGGTTAACATCTCAGTTCTGACAGAGTTTGTAGAGGAGTTTGGGTACGAGTCTGAGTTTCAGCACGGCGTACCATCCGCAGACAGATGGCCAGTCCGAGAGGACGATTCAGATCTTGGAGGACATGCTGAGGACGTGCATGTTGGATTTCAAGGGTTCGTGGGAGGACCATCTACATCTGGTAGAGTTCTCTTACAACAACGGCTTCCAGGCGAGTATTGGCATGGCGCCTTTTGCCGCGCTGTATGGGAGGAAATGTCGTTCGCCTTTGAGTTGGGATGACATTGGTGATCGGGAGCTGTTTGGGCCTGAGATGATTGTGGAGGCTGTGGATGTTGTCAGGAACATTTGGGAGAGGCTGAGGATTGCTCAGGACCGTTTTAAGCATTGGGCGGATGCTAAACGCCGTCCTTTGGAGTTTCAGCCGGGCGACCATGTGTTTCTGAGGATTTCCACGAATCGTGGTGTGATTCGTTTTGGGAAGCGAGGGAAGTTGAGCCCGCGATACATTGGACCGTTTGACATTCTGGAGAGAGTTGGCGAGGTAGTCTACCTCTTAGCCTTGCCGCCATCTTTGGAAGGAGTTCACAATGTTTTCCATGTGTCGCAGCTTCGTCGGTACATCAGCGATCCATCTCACGCTGTGGATTTCTCGGAGATCAACGTTCGCCCAGATTTGACGTATGACCAGCAGCCAGTGCTGATTTTGGACAGGCGTCAGAAGTCACTCCGAAACAAGGTTGTCAATCTTGTGAGGGTGATGTGGCGACACGGCTCGCCAGGAGAGTCTACATGGGAGAGAGAGGATGAGATGCGAGAGCGCTACCCACTTTTGTTCCCTGACACGTGAGTGTTGGGAAATTCCGAGGACGGAATTTTTCTTAAGTTGGGGAGGATGTAACGACTGGTTTTTTATGTATTTGGATTATCTATATTATATATATGTGTTGGTGGATTTTCTCCTTGTGTGTGATTTTCCATCTCTGTAGCTTTCATTTTCGTTCATTTCGTTGAGATTTTCTAGCGTCTTCCTTAGATCGTTGAGTTTGGAGTAAGTCATTCGTGACGAGCTTCATATCGCTCATATCTTAGAGATAGGTTGATCTTAGAAGCCGTAGGAATCTTCTTGGAGCTTCGCGCTTCGATTCGAGACTTTTCGTGCATGTTAGTTGGTTCAAGAAGGAGAACCAACCGACTAGATTCCAATCTAGTCGGTCGGGAACTCTTCTGGAACCGACTAGTTCATTAAATCAATTATTCAGGATTTACTGTTTACTCTTAGTCGGTCTAAGAACAACCACCGGCCGACTAGATATGAAACTAGTCGGTCAGAACTTGCTCTCAGACCGACTAGTTCCCTTGATTAATTTAACCTAAGTTACTGTTTATCGTTAGTCGGTCAATGAACACTCACCGACCGACTAGGTTGCAAACTAGTCGGTCGACGGGCCTTCACAGACCGACTAATTCATTTCCCAGATTTATTCTTTCTTCCGATGCTTGATCTTAGTCGGTCACAGTTGGTCAACCGACCGACTAGTTCTTAAGCTAGTCGGTCAACAACTCTTCTTTGACCGACTAATTGACCCCGAAACCTTAGGGTTTCCCAGTCGCCACAACTTTTTCTAATTAAACCCCCGATCGTTTCTTCTTCTTTCTTTCACTTCTCTTAGCCATTTTCTTTCCCCTTGATCTCTGATCTCCCTCAACCTTCCTCTAGCTTTTTCCTTCATCCCCGGAGCCCCTCACACCCTCATTAGCGCCGGCCACCTCCCTTAGGCTACCGGCAAACCCCAAAACCCCTCAAATCCCAATTTCTCCAGATTTTATCGCCATTTCCAGATCTGAACCATAGTTCTCCGGATCGTTCTTCCGTTGCCGTGCTTGCTTGGCATCGTTCTTCCGCTACGATACGGTAGTAAATCGATCCTTTAATATTCTCTTAACCCACATGGTGATTTTTGTTAAACCCTAATAATTCTGGATTGGTTATTGTTCTGATGTTGTTTTGCCATGGCAGCGATCCCATCTCCGTAGTTAACATTTTGTGACGTGCCTCGTTGATCGTCATCCTTGGTGCCAGGCAAGTGAAACTTGCCACTTAGGGTGTTAGGTCATGCCTTAGGCCATTTGCTTGTTGTAGGCGTAAAAGAGACTAGGCGACGAAATGATACTCGCCTAGGCGCAAATTTCAGGATCTAGTATTACAACGAAGCTAGACCCGACTACTTTTAATTATTTGCACTTGCTGTCATCCATGCATCTTATCTGCCATGTTTAAATTCAATTAACTGTACGCGAATTATCTGTACATGCCATGTTATCCATGTTGAATGTTGCATTCGTAGCACACGCTACATTACTTGTACTACTTGATCCGGCTAGGCACCTGCTTTTAGCGAGCACAACCCTATGCCAAATACACTTCCTGGCTTGTGATCCAGAAGCGAGCATAACGCTTTCGGGTGTAATGCCCTGGCTCGATACACGTGGAGGGGTAGGGATAAGCGATCACCTGAGTGTACGAGTTGGCCTGATCTGCCACTCTAGCCAGAAGACGTAATCTCTGTGCACGACGTGTTTACTTGACGTGATTTACTTGACTTGTACTTGTCCGTGTTTATACTTGTAAAACTTGTCATCCATGCCATACTTGCTACTTGCTACTTGCTACTTGCACTTTACCTTACTTGTTGCTTCCATACTATACTTGCCATGCCATGCATCATACTATAACTTCTAGGTTGTTAGTTACCTTCCTTTCAGTTTCCTTGCCCAAGTCTTCTAGACTTGCTGACATGTGCCCTTTACTCCTTTGGGTGACACATGTTAGATCCTGAGCCTGAGGTTGCTGCTGAGGACGTGGTGTTCGTTGATGCTAAGTCAGAGCACGCGTTCATCGAGGAGTTTGAGGACACGGGAGATCAGTCGTAGAGACTGTTTGTGTTGTTGTTTAGACTGCTTTAGTTTTCGGTGCGTAGCACCTACACTTTGTTTGTGTTGGTTTTTGTTGGCCATGTTTGGGCCTAGACTCTTTCTTTTAGCCTGGTGGCTTTTCTGTGATGTTGAATATTATGGTGGACAAATTCTGAGATTGGTTAACTTTTATCAGTCTCATTGCCTTGTTATTATTATTATTTTTGTTCCGTGTGCACTTACAGGGACCTGCATATATTCAGATTTGACGCTTATCAGGCATGTATCTTCACAGCTCCACGTCTGTGCGGACCTTCTCACGTCTCGCCTCCATTTTAGGGAAGCGGGGCGTGACATCACCACATAACACAACGACTCAGAAAGTAAATCACACACTACCACAGAGATTTCATACCATATATAAACGAAGTACTTGAGAGTTACGAATGAAAGAAAGGGGTCTTTCTGGTATTCATATATTTTGCTTATATCAACATCCTATGTTTCATTGCGTCGAATATGCATAACATTGGCGACACACTTTTCAATCAAAAGATATAACTGAAGCGCGGAAATTCACACAAGGCATGCAATAAGGAATAGAATAAAAATCAAGTCATACACATCCTCATATCAAATCATAAGAAATCCACATAACTAAATTGTTTCGTTAAGTTTCAGCATTATCAAACTTTTCCGTTCGTGCACAACTCCACTCTAATGTCACGCTCACTCACGTGGTCAAAAGATTCCCCCCAAGCTTGAATTGAGGCGTCACATCCAAAGAAGTATTTGTGGATTTGGAATTTTGTTTTGGTTTTCCGAATAGTATATGTATTGCTCCAAGTAATGAAAATTGAGCTCTTCTTTGAATTTTGAGCGTTGTTTCTCCTTTTTTCCTTTTTGGCGACATTGGATTTTTGTAGGAGCAATAGTATTTGTATTTTTGGTTTTTGGCCCCTTTTTGGCTTTTTGGATTTTTTGGAGAAAGTTTTTTTTGAAGGGAATTTTTGGGAATGGATGCGATAGAAATAGCTTTAGGGAGTGAATCGAGTGACATGTAGAGAATATAAGATATATGTGGAGAAGGAATAGATATAACGCTCGGTTCACTCAAAAATGTGCACAAACGGTTCTGTAAAATAATACATCAACTAAACTCGTATAATAGTACGTGTATCCTTAATCATATCAATGAGTAGTGAAGCAAGCAGTAATATTTTCGATTATATCAATCATGCAATAAGCATGCGAATAAGAGATGAAAGCAAGGCTTCAGATATTCTAGTGACGCTTGGTGTATTTCCAATGAAAGCATACTAAATACTACTCTACATATTCAGTTTCAATAAGCTTCATGCATTCGCACTAGAGAGATCATCAAAAGAATATTTTCAAGTACTTATAAGGATTAGGATTATGAAATTCTCTAAGTAGCCTGGCATGAAAAATAAGCGTTGTGAGAGAGGTGAAAGCATAAGATAAAACATCACAGGGAATTCAACTAGCAAAAGAAAGAAAAGAAAATAGAGAAATAAAAATAGAAGAAAGAAGTAAAAGAAAAACAAGCATACTATATGATGCATTAACACACATAAAAGGAAAATAAGATGGAAAAATTGAAAAGATGGTCAAAAAAATTTGAAAAATTCTAAAAATCCTAAAATGAAGTAAAAATGCAACTAAATGGCATGAAAATATACTCCCCCAAGCTTTAACTTCACATTGTCCTCAATGTGATCGTAAAAGGTAATTACGAGAAACAACGATAAATATGGGGGGTGAATGAAAAATGATGAAATGAATGACATGAAATCCTAATGCAACTACGTGCACATGCAATGATGCATGAGCGCGCCTTCCCCCAAGCTTATACCAAACAATCCTATTCAAATGACTTGATCAAAAATTTCACGGCTTCGCTAAGCGGGATCAAGTCAAACGAATAAGAAAGTAAGATTTCACTTGAAAGAAATGCTCGATGGGTGGTGAGCAAAATGACGGGACATATTAAAATATGAAGAGGGCAATTGATATATATAATGGGTTTTGGGGTGTAAAAGATTTTTGTTGACATCATAATAGGTGATATTTATTCAAGCAAATCTATAAGGCGGTTCCAGTATCTTTGCTGGTGCAGGCAACTGCTCCAACTGCTCCTTCCGTAGCTCCGCCAGATGCATGTGTCCACGGACTCCATCAGATTCCAGTAACGCGGCTCCCAGCATCTCCCCAATGACTCCACCTGTAACCTGCACGAGATATGCCACATCAATCTAATGTGGATAATTCTTCCCCAAAATAAATGTATTCCAAAGAAGGTCATCAAAAGAAATATTTAAAATTAAGGATGGTTGACAACACTTCTCTGGAAATGTATCTCCGCTTTCATGCACCATGACAGTCAACTCTTCGTCGTTTGTCTCAGGCTTTTCGGGAAACTCTGGTGTATGAGTGTAGGTCTCATCAGGCGACTCCTCATCATCGTCAGACTCATCCCAGGGCACCTCCCTATCATATTCAATGGCATCCATGGTAGGTGGCTCCTCGCTCTCCTCCTCATATACGTCCCATCGTGCCTCTTGATCATATGTATGTGTATCCTGAAAAAGACATAATGAGTCATTAAAATACGAATCATGGTAAACATCATACACTGGAGGGAAATTAAATGTAAAAAACGAGGGGGTAAAGAGATCTCTCTGAATGGGACCAATAAGCTATATGGGATAGTCCTCGGTGTCAGTGGAAAGATGAGGTGGCTGTGGAAGCTCTAAAGGAGGAGGGTAATGCTCAGGATCCTTATGAATGGCTGTGTCCTCCTCCCTATGCACGACATCCTTGGTCATAAGCTCTAGCTCCACGTGTAAGACCTCCTTAAAAGCGTGCTCTGGCTCATGTAGGTGGCAATGGGGAGAGACGATGGCACAAGCTATCTCCGTAGTACCAGGTGATGTGGTCTCCTCGGAGGTGGCAATATCAAAACGCATAATACCTCTCCCAAGCTAAACGTGAACATCCTCCTCAGGCTCCTCAGGTATATAAAGTAATGTAAACTCCATCTTCTCCTTTTTATGCCTCCTTCTTCGTTTCTGTCCTAGAGCTTGAGGCACCCGATTGCATGTCTTGGGCTTCTCAATAGTAGGTGCAGGTGGCGCTGTGAGCTCAGGTATCTGGTAGGGAGACAAGCAGGATGCTAAAATGTCCTCAGGCTATCTGGGTATGGAAGTGAATGTGTCGCCCTTGGATGCATCATATATGTCAGCCAGCGTGAGGTAGATAACATCAATGTCTTCTCCATTTTAATCGTCCATCCACTCTTCATATGAACTAGCTGTATCGGTGGGTGGGGGAGCGACAGCAGCGCAAACTGGATCTGCAGTAACACCTCCCGAGTGTTTCATCGTGGTTCTCTCATCAGAAGTGGCTGCATCCGTGCATGGTTCCGCTGTCTCCTCAAAGGTGGAAGCATCCATGTCCTCGGTTTCTCCCTCAGGTTCATGAGATGAAAGGTTCCTGTTGGTATCATTCCGCATTTCATGACTTTGAAGTATAGATGCACGGCTCTCCTCAAACCGTGCAAGCGTCAATCTGAGGCGATAGTCTGGACTCAACCAACTTCGTAGGGCATGTGTCCCTCCTTGTCACAATACTCGCAGTAGGCATCTGAATAGTCATATCCTTCCATCTGATGTATGGGTCCTGTGAATAATATCTGCATTCTTCCATTAGAACCTCATATCGTGCCTAATAATCATTGCCTGAATAATGCCAAGATTGATCCATTGTACCTGAATAGTCAAAAACAAATAGCCTTGGAAAATATATCAGTGGTACAGGAAGATAGAGATAACGATAAAGCAGGTGGTGGGGAAAAATCTCTCTTTCTCTCTGGTTTTGTTTGTTTGTTTTTTTTGTTTTTTTTGTTTTTGTATTTTTTTTATTTTTGTTTGTTTGTTTTTTAATGCAATCTAATCAACTTAATTGTAGTAAATAGATAATATGGCGGAACGCCTCCCGGCAACGGCGCCATAAACTTGATCGACCCGAAATTAACTCCGAAACGATGTCGTCTAACCGCAAGCGCACGATATAGTGGCAAGCGAGTATCGAATACGGGAAAGTGGTGCTATGCTACCTATCTACTCCTAGGTTCAGTTAGACTTGCTGATTTATTGCTGGATGTGGATTGTGGAGTGTCGTAATGGTGATGGATGCGAAAGTCGTGTCACTCGATGTCGCAAACAAAGGACTCCACACAAAGAAAGAAAGAAAAGAGAAAATACTAGGGCGTTAGGACTCACCACTAGGACCATCGGAGGTCGATGCTAGGTTAGGAATTCTACGTTGCATTGGTTTCATTGGCGGTTGTAGCATCTAGGAAGTGAATTCATGCGTCTGGGCATCATGATCTAACATATCACATTAACCCCGCTCTCACGATAGGCGCATACGATACGTGCATTAAGGATCTACAATAATCACACCACTCTCGTGGGTCGAACGCTCTCAACTCTTTCCACTCTCGTGGGTTAGAGATTCGAGATATTTTGGTGGCTCTTATTGACGCAAGGTAGCCGTCAATTAGTGATATAGTTAGTCGGTGGATCCTATCAAGACACGAGCCGAGCATGGTCACGATCTTTGGTTAAATCCACTGACTCTCTAATTAAATTCATAAGATACTCCTTAAGCTAATCGATTCCACCGACTGTGGGCACGATCTTAGTACGAGTTCTCCTAGGGATTTTACAAGATCAACCAAAATACTCCCCCTTTATATCCAATGCAACCTAAAAATCCCAACTTCGCATCTAAATCCTAAAATCCTAGGGCTATCCATTAGCCCTAGAAAGGACTACTCTGCATCATAGATATAGATATAAAAACGATAGAAAACTTCATTGCATGCATCAAAGCGATATTCAATAAGCAATCAATAAGAAGAACTAAAATAGAATTAAAGTGAACAAAAATACTTATCTTGCTACAAGGGAGGGGCCTAGGGCATAGCCTAACTCCCAAAAGATCGTCTCCAAACTCTCACTACTACAAAATGGACCTTTAACAGCGCTTAAATAAGGCCTTTAATAGCGCTTTACAAGCGCTGTCTATCTCCACACTGCTATAGGGGGGCTGGTTTTAATAGCGCTTTAAAAGCGCTGTTAAAGGGGGGCCTTTAACAGCGCTTGTTTGTGCAAGCGCTGTTAAAGGGGGGCCTTTAACAGCGCTTGTTTGTGCAAGCGCTGTTAATGGGGGGCCTTTAACAGCGCTTCTTTAGTGCAAGCGCTGTTAAAGGCCCCCCTTTAACAGCGCTTGTTTGTGCAAGCGCTGTTAAAGGGGGGCCTTTAACAGCGCTTGCTTGTGCAAGCGCAGTTAAAGGCCCCCCTTTAACAGCGCTTGCACAAACAAGCGCTGTTAAAGGCCCCCCCATTAACAGCGCTTGTTTGTGCAAGCGCTGTTAAAGGCCCCCCTTTAACAGCGCTTGTTTGTGCAAGCGCTAATAAAGGGGGGGCCTTTAACAGCGCTTGTTAGTGCAAGCGCTGTTAAAGGGGGGCCTTTAACAGCGCTTCTTTAGTGCAAGCGCTGTTAAAGGCCCCCCTTTAACAGCGCTTGTTTGTGCATTAGATTGCTCATATATTAAACTTATTACCTGAGATTGCGTTAGCATTAGATTGCTCATATATTTGGGGACCTCTATACTGCTCATATATTAAACCCCCAATTTGTTGCATGTGCAAATTTAGACAGGACTGGGCTTTTGCGCAGTAACATAAATTCTGATGAGAAGAGGAATACACGTGCATGACAATGTTTTCTCCTTTGTGCAAGCATTATAACACACCAAAATCTGTGAAAACTACATGCTTACCATCAGGCCTCCCTTTATGAAACATGGGCGCTTACCGCAAGCCTACACAGCTTCTAACCAGCAAGACACCAAACATCTGCCCACGAACACCAATCTTGCCGCGAATATCAGCATCAATAATACACAAGACTTTTAATATTGTCAGCTGACCAAACACAATGCATTAACTCACAACAAGGTTTAGTACAATAATTATTCTCGATATATATTAAATCCAAGATGTGACACATGGATAAGTATCACCAAATCTCCAGCAAACACCACTGACATCAGACAACATTGACACCACACTGAAATGTGGTGAGACCGAGCGAAGATGGAATCAGTTGTATAGTAATACATGCACGATGGATGATAGAAACAAGTCACTTGTAGATATATTGTATCATCTGCCAGATGGCAGGATCATGAGCAGCACTGCTTAGAAACCGTGAATCTTGATGCGCTCCTTTTTCACGATCCCGGCCTAATCAATATACATACCAATGCCTGTCAAAGCAAATGATAGGCGAAAAGAGCAATAACAAAGAGGCATGCAAATGCAATGAGCATGTACCTGGACTAGGAAGGTGGAAACATTTTTGCGCTGGTCGCCTTGCAGTTGAATAACCTGTAGAAACAAAAGTCTTTGCGTGTCATGATCAATGATGGCTATGCTGTAACATGGGCATGTAACGCCGAAGTAGCATGAAATATTATTACAGAACTTAAAAGGGAACTTGATGGTATGTATGCCAACCGGTGTAAGCCAACAATGGTGAATTTCACTCACCATCAAGCTTAAAACATGGACATCAGAAAGCTTAGTCGTGAGTTGTCAAAGGCACTTTCAGGGATCATTGAGCTCGCATACTAACTGTTGCAGCATAACAAAGCTTGTAAGTGTCGAATCATGGACATCAGAAGCCCGTGTACTAGAGCTAAAACAACATACTTTTCATCGTTGCATAACAAAGCTTGTTAGGATCAAGCTTTTGGACATCAGAAGCCTTGTACTTTAACTCGAGTTGTCAACGGCACTTTCAAGGATCGTAGTACTGGCATACTAATTGTTGCTGCATAACAAAGCTTATAAAGGTCAAACTCATGGACATCAGAAGCCTTGTACAGCTAAAACCACATATCGTAATCAAAGCTTATAAACAACATACATTCTAGTTCTGACTACAAAACTACTTCCTGATATGGTAGTTATCTTGGAACATGCTACATCTAGTTACTTTACACACGGATGTATGGTAACATTATTGTGTCATAAACTAACACAATCATACATCATCCTAAAGAGAAATGATACCACACAGATTTCCCATTGTTAAAACATGTTACTTCCATGCTTCGAAACTACCATCGAGCAAATCCCAATCACAACTTATATCAAATGTAGACTTCTCTAAATTTCCTGGGAAGTTAGGCACCTCCAGTCCAAAATAGTGATAATAATAGCAGAAATCATGCATAAAAGCATCAACATAGTAATTCTTGGAACTCCAATCAACCAAAACACTCCAATATTGACAGATCTTTATTGTATTATGCAGCTCCACAGAGTTGAAGCCAGCATCAAGATGATAGTATTAATTTTTTCTACCCTGGAATTGAATATTCCGTGCTGCTCCTCACGATTTTATAAAGATGATTCCCTACCAACGAGTATAAAACAAATGTTTAAACTTAAAACATGAATCAAATTATTTTATATTTTCTATAAACTGAAAAAGTTGAAACAATTTTTTAAGATACATGAGCAGGAATTGTTCTATAAACTGAAAAAAATCTTGCAGGTCATAGATCATTATAGAACAGAGCAAACATCAAGGGTAAAAAGAAGAAGACAGTCAACATAAAAATGCAAGTGTGAGAAAAAATGGTATTCAATTTGGTGCATTTTTATGAACAAAAGCTACTGGAAGCCTTCATCTATCTTAGTTAATGGTATTCCACTGTGACATAAGCTTTGTATCATTGCATACATGAATGAATGAATGATGAATTTGGTGGAGTCTGGTCAGCGTTAGGATTTCGGTGACTTCGTGCCCTAAAACCTGCCAAACCTAACTAAATATTAGGGCTCCCCAAAGTCAAATTGTTGTTTATGGAGTTACAATCACTAGGGCTAAATATCATTTTCCTATCTGTGTTGGATGAGTTTGCCCTGTAAATCTCAGCAGGACAACATGAAGAAAGATTTGGATAACATACCGTAATCAAACGAACACAGCTCACCAGCCAAAAATGGATACCAGTATCCATCCTCTTTATAATATTGACACAAATGTGGCTAATGCTTGAATATCTCGGACATATACAAATATATATCCGAATGTCCGAATATTTATATATCAAGGACTTTTCTGTGTGACATAATGCAAAATAAATGAATTGTATCGATAACTTTCTCTTACTTAAATCTATTTATCTTATCTCTTTTATGTTCTAACTTGGATGTTAGATGAGCCAAAGTCGTATCCTCTCCGCTTTCCATCCCTAGTTCATCATGTAACTCAAAATCTAGAAGGCTCTCATAGGCAAGATTGCCAATCAAGCTTATTTTTTGTTATATTTTTATGACACTTCGGCTATTATTTTATTGTCAACAAAATCAAGCTAAATAACAACAAACAATTTAGTGGTAGTAGTATTATTATTGTAAGGGGACCAACTCCTTGAGTAGGAATGGGAAAATATTTAGTTGTGTTTCTGTTGTTCAACAGGACCACATGAATACTTATGGCTTAGAGTAAAGATAGCAACAAAGATATCACCATATTTATACTCAAGGAGTTGGTCCTTTTAACTGAACAGGGCGATAACAGCCAAGACATGGATTAATTTGAAAATGAGCAACAATATATATTCTGAAATAATTCGATGTGTGTTCCTTTTAACTGTATTCATTTTTTTGCAGCAATTTGACATATGAGAATGTATTCGCATGTTCACAACCATAGATATGGTCGGTAGCCATAAAAACTAAGAAATAGCACATGTAATTTCAGAATATGGGTGTGAATCGTATAATTCTCATAGAAATGATTGCTGTAATAGTCAACCTAATACAAGTAGAAGCATTGAGAAAGCCAATAAAATTCTTGACTAAATTCTCTCAAGCAGCAAAGAGACAATAAAATATATCAATAATGATAAAGAATGATAAATTGGAAACCCAGGTTAATTAACTATTTTTCTGAAATTGCTCAGGAAGATGACATGAAGAAATGAGAGGTGTCTCCACACATCAACTATAAGAGTTAGCAACAGGTTCTTATGGCATTCCATAGAAATGGGATTCACCTTTGGCAGATTGAGGAAAGAGAAACTTGCCATACATCACAGTATTCAGCGACATTACAGAGACAAATTCTCAAAATACGGTCACGCACATGCTATCCAAAATTTGATGAGCATAATAAGAGACAACCATCACATATGTTACCAAATCATAAAATAAGATGGCGAGCTCACAATGTAATCGCGCGTGCTTCTGGAATCGGGTTAGGGTTTAGGATCAGCCTCGACGATGGTTAGGATCAGCCTCGACGATGAGAAATTAAGGGTTGGAATAGAAAACGGCAAGCTTCTGGAGCCCTCGATGCCGGTGTCCTAAATTCCCGCTTCTCCCCTTTCGAGCAGCGGTCGGAGACACCGCTGAGGAAGTAGAACGACCCGAATCGATCGGAGACGCCGCTAAGGAAGTAGAGCAGCGGTCGGAGACTAGGCCTGTGAGGAGGGGGAGGTCGAAGATGGCCGGGAGGAGGAGGGAGGAGGAGGAGGCCTGAGACGAGGGTTGGGAGGAGGGGGAGGCCTGAGACGAGTGTTGGGAATTTAATCTAGGGCTTCGGTTATACGAGAGGGTTACGCGGGTATCGCGAAATTGCGAACCGCTGAGTGTAAATGTATAATACCTTTAACAGCGCTTGTTTCAAACAAGCGCTGTTAAAGGGATGCCTTTAACAGCGCTTGCAGATACAAGCGCTGTTAAAGGGTTGCCTTTAACAGCGCTTGTTTATGAAAGCGCTGTTAAAGGCCCCCTTTAACAACGCTTGTCTGTGCAAGCGCTGTTAAAGGGGGGCCTTTAACAGCGCTTGCACAGACAAGCGCTGTTAAAGGGGGGCTTTTAACAGCGCTTCTTTCTACAAGCGCTGTGTATTATCTGTGCCTCTAATACACAGCGCTTGCAGAAAGAAGCGCTGTCTATTATCCGACCTTTAACAGCGCTTGTAGAAAGAAGCGCTGTCTATTCTCCGACCTTTAACAGCGCTTGCAAAAAGAAGCGCTGTCTATTATATGTGCCTCTAATTAACAGCGCTTATAATTGGCAAGCGCTATTAAAGGTGTGCTATTAAAGGTCCTTTTTGTGGTAGTGTCTCTAAAAAGGTCTAAGCTCTCCTTCTAATGACGGCTACAATTCATATATATAGTCCCCTCAAAACCCTAGCAAATAACCCAAGAAACCCTCCGAAATTCGTGTCCAAAGCCAATTATGACCGCAACTTAAGTTCTAGGCCCGATCTGACATGGTCGAGTAGCCCATGCTGCTAGGTCGAGTAGCAATTTCAGTACTGCAGTGTCGACTTGCAGAAATTCTCCAGATTTTATACGACTTCTAATTGGTGTATTCTTGGCTGTGTTGGAACCAACATGAAGTCTACTATCCATTAAAAATATGAGAAAATTGTAATGCCCTACAAGCTACTGCACAAGTACTAGAGGGGGGGTGAATAGTACTTTAAAAATAACGAGGAGTATAATTCCTAATTATAGTGCAAACATCTACCAAATCAATTTGCGGAAGCTTAAATTGAAGACAACAACAAAATTAACAATGCTAACAATAGATGTTACTGGGTTCGGATCCACCCAAGTCTCTCCGACTTGTTCCCGGTGATCCTACGTCCCAACCACCCGGATCCCCTCCGGATACTTAGGTTAGAAACAATAACTCAAGATTTCCACTATGATATCTTGTGAAAAACCTTCACAAGATCAAATCATACATGCAATGGAAATAGTGAATCCCACAACCCGGGATCACAACCTTCTCTCACAACCGAGAGAATCAATAAGCAATATAAATGAGTTTATAATGAAATAAACAATCTTACCACAAAATCCTATACCTTGAGTTTTCTTACCAAATAGGTGCAAGGAGTGATTTGTGAAAGAGGAAGTCACCAAGACCTAGCACAACTGAAATGAGTAGCAATGGGTGCCTAGGAGTGATTTGGAGACTTGAATCAAGCTAGAGCTTGAAGGCTCACCAAGAACAAACTTCTCTCAAGATGGATTCTAGATCTAGAAAGTGAGAGAATGGATTTCTTGTGAGGAAGAGAGCTTTGGAAATGAGTGAGAATCTCTATCTCTTTCAATCTCAATGAATCTCTTAATGGCAGCTCTTAACCCTAGAGAAATGACCAAGCTTCGTATTTATAGGGTCCCATAAAAACGAGTTAGGTCAAATCCCAACGGTTAGAAATCTGAAGCAGTTAGTCGGTCAAAGAACAACCACTGACCGACTAGTTCATCAACTAGTCGGTCAGTCAAATAACATGGACCGACTAAGTGAAGAACAGTGAAGAGATTGAATTTCAGACCTAGAAATCTAGTCGGTCCAAGAAGACTTTCTGACCGACTAGTTTCACAACTAGTCGGTCGGTCAGTGAACTTAGACCGACTAAGAGTCAAAAACAAATAGTCTGAATACAAATTGATTTAGTCGGTCCAAGAACAAATATTGACCGACTAGATTATCAACTAGTCGGTCACCAAACGTTCTTAGACCGACTAACGATAAACAGTAGCTCAGGAGAAAATTAGCATGTACAGTAAAGCTCAACTAGTCGGTCAAAGAAGCATCACTGACCGACTAGTTCACAAACTAGTCGGTCGGTGAGTCAACGTAGACCGACTAACTGTAAACAGTAAAGTGCATGAAATTAAGGAAACAAACTAGTCGGACCAAGAAGCTTTGCCGACCGACTAGATCACCATCTAGTCGGTCAGTTCTTCTTCTTGAACCAACTAACATGCACAAGAAGTCCGAATCGAAGCGCGATGCTTCGAGGAAGTTAGAAAGGACTTCTACAATGATCCTAGAGCTAAGATAGGAGCGTTATGAAGATAGAAATGTAAGATATACTCAAGGCTTAACATTCTATAGATCGAAGCTAAAAGACTATAAATAAAACCTTAAGGAACGGTCTTCGAGAGCGTCGATCAAATCTTCATGACTTCCAAAACGGTCCAAAAGCTTCAACAAAGCTTTAGGCATAGAATACGAGCTTTGAGAAGTCTTGAGATGTCGCTTTGAATGTTCTCGTGAATTTGGCGACGATCTCCATAACTGCGCTCACAAATTGTTAGTTCATGAATTATTTATGTTTGCTCATCATCCAAAACCAAATCCGGGGAGTCCAATATTCAACATTCTCCCCCTTTTTGGTGATGACAAACCAACATAAATAATAATCAAAAATAATGATTCAAATGTAAAATACTTACTCCCCCTGCATTGATGACACGTTAATTCCAAAATGAATATATATAAATTGCATCAATCAGACGAGTAAGATATATAACGAGAATCGATTTTTGAAATATCGGATTTTGAAAATCCTTATATATATCTTAACTCCCCCTGAATCTAACACATCAAATTAGATTCTTGGAAATTGAGTTAAATTTTCATTTGCCCTATTTATTATCATTATCTCTCCCCCGTTGGCATTATCCCAAAAATTGGGGGGGGGGGGGGGGGGGCATATAACGACAACAACTAGGAAAAGGAAAATCCAACATCTGGAGTCTTAGATATTGACGATGGACCTAATTGACACCAAGGGAAAAGTGATGAAATCAAATCAAGGTGTGCCAAATTGTCCATTATCAAAAAGCGAAAACTAAAATCATCAAAAATACCAAACATAAATTCATTTAATGAATAAAGTAACATACCCTCCAATATTCAATATTCTTGGTTAAATCTATGCATGGAAAACAATTCTATACACACATAGAAATATAATCTATTTAACCAAGTTTTTAAGCGTCGAGCGACGATTTCATATAACATAGACATTGAATGAATATTAAATGTGCACGACGAAGTAAAACAAAGAGAACATCGATGTATATATATATATGAATACCATGAGTACATCCAAAAATCACATCGACTACATCATAAGAAGTGCAACATACTGATCACTCCTTATTTTACACTTTTTTCCCGCATGTTTGCATGCCATTTAGATCGCCCAAATCATGTTTTTCACGATATATCGATGATATTGTGATGCTTTTCACGATTTGTTGTTTTTGTCACATTTCAGGTGATTTGGAGCGATTTGGAGTGATCTTGAGATACGCCTACTCCAGAGTGTCACCGATGACCTCCCCGAGGGGTATTTTACTGTTGGAGAGGAGCGGAAGAAGAAAGAACGTCGCAGGAGCGACGAGGAGGCCAAAACAAGCTGTTTGGGCATTTTTGGTGTCCCACTCGGCCGAGTGAAGGAGTCACTCGGCCGACCAGCGAGACACCGCTCGGCCGACCTGATCGGACACGCTTCATGTGTGCACTCGGCCGAGCATCGGAAGCCACATCGGCCGAGTGACGAGATCCCGTCCGCCCGAGTGGCACCCAGACGACGCATGACAAAAATCGCCAACTTACTGTTTTTCGTCTACCTGAGCTTCAGAAGACCCACTCGGCCGAGTGGCAAATGCCGATCGCCCGAGTACTAAGAAGCCATCAGCCGAGTGACGACAACTCACTCGGCCGAGCGACTCCCGAAGTGAAGACCCCCGAAGACCCAGACTTACTGGAAATTTACAGGGTTTCTCACTCGGCCGAGCGACTTTTGTCACTCGGCCGAGTGCGACGCGCTGTCTGTAGCGAAAATTGCGGATTTCAGGCTGCGCAGGGGCATTTTGGTCACAGTTTTTTGGACGATTTTGGGGGGTATTTAACCCCTGTTTTTACCCTAGGTTAGAGAGCTTTTCTCTTAGATTTTTGCAGGTTTTTAGATTAACTTTTTAGCTTTATTCTTGTGATTGGAGAGGGGACAAAAGTTGATTTTTGTTGGATTATTTGAAGAACTCCATTGGTTTGTGTCTCTCTCCCCTAAAAATTCTATTTTTATTGCTTATCTCAATATTGTGATGAATTCTCTTGTCAATTTCATTGATTATTTTTGTGTTTGTGCTATGAATTGTGAGTAGTCTCCACGTCTTGGGGCGTGGGGATGAACCCTACGATCCCAATTTCAGATTTGTGATGAATTGGTAGAAATTTAGCTAGAATTGCTATTAGGGTTAGTTTGGGATCGATTTATTACGGATAGCTAGGTATTCATATCAATTGGGATTTGCAAGAGATTGGATCCCAATTCGATAGGAAACCCTAGAAATCCGAATCGGATTGGAATCGAATTTCCGTAGTATCGGTTTGCAAGAGATTGGACCGATACTAGGGTTTCCGGTTGCAATTCCGTGCCGATACCCGTTTGCAAGAGATTGGATGGGTAGGAACTATCCCAACCTAGGTCGTGGCCCGAGTTTGCACGAGAGTGGGCCCGGGGCGTGATTGAACGATGATGTTGATCCTAATGCTAGCTTCCCTAGGCTAGGGTTTGCAAGAGATTGGACCCGAACCTAGGGTAGCTATAGACCGGCAACAGCGCGAGAGCGTGAGCTAGGTTCTACATTCAGTTGCAACTAGTTCATCCGAAATTTTATTCTAGCAATTTTGATATCAATGAATCACATTGACGAAATACGGCGAGTAGCGGGAATTCCCCATTCCCTAGACGTTCTTTATTTGATTTTATATCTTCGTACTTTGTCTGACGATTGTGACAGGATCGCCAAAGGCAAATTTTCTCTTTTCTGTTCTTAATAGCCAGGTTGATTGGAACAAGCACGGTCATTCGTCCTCCCTGTGTTCGATAACCTGCTCGCCGCTATACCGTGCGCTTGCGGTAAAACTACAACCGTTCTTCGGGTTACATTCCGGAGCGATCAAGTTTTTGGCGCCGTTGCCGGGGAGGCGATTGCGTTTGATCTTTTCACCCTAGCTATTTCCTTCTTTTTTTAATTCATTATTTTTTTACCTAACCCTTCCATTGTGCTAATCACTTCTTTGAAACTTTGTTTTCCCGTGCATGAACACGAGATCAACGGCGGACCCTGAAGCTATATTATTTGATCCCGAGATTGAGCGTACTGCACGGAGAATCAGAGCGGAGAGAAGACAAGATCAGGAAGGGAGGTTTATGACCAACCCGGAAACTGCGGAACAATTAGCGACAAGAATGGCGAGGATCATTTCTATTCGCGATAGGCTCCGGCCTATGACCTCTTCTACGACCTCATTCATTGCCATGCCGGAGTTGGCGGCTGACAGGAACTTTGAGCTGAAGACTGGACTAGTGGTTCTGATGCAGCAGGATCCATTTCATGGGAATGCCCATGAAAATCCCCACTACCACATCCAGCTATTCTTGTCGAAGTGCGCCACATTTCAGATGACGGGGCTCTCCATCGATGCCATCAGACTGCGCCGCTTCCCCTTCACATTAAAAGACAAGGCACTCTATTGGTTGAGGACGCAAGCTGAGGGAGTCTTTACCACTTGGGACGAGTTGGCGAGTGCACTCATTGACAAGTTCTATCCGCCCTCCAAGACGGTAAAGATTCGGAGCGCTCTTATGTCCTTCAAACAAGGACCCCAAGAGACGCTCTATGAGGCTTGGGAGCGTTTCAAAGATCTGCAGCATCAATGCCCACACCATAGCATTGAAGATTGGGAGCTAGTTCATAGCTTCTACAATGGTCTCCAACCGGGGACCAAGCAAATTATTGATGCCGCGGTAAATGGTGCTATCTTATCAAAGACTCCCGAAGAAGCTACGACCCTAATTGAGGAGATGGCCTCAAACAATCAACAATGGGGCGATGAGCGAGGACACTCTACGTCCTCCTTGAAGCCAACTAGCATCTATGAGGCGAAGGCCGTAGCGGAGCTTACAAGCAAGTTTGATTCTCTCCACAAGGTAGTGGAGAGACTGGAGAAGTTTATCACGGAGCCCCAAGGAACCCCTTCCACCTCCGCACCAACGAACCAAATGTGTGATTGGCAAGACCAATCTCAAGCCATGTATTTGGGAGGAGAGCAAGGAGAAGGATCCTTGGAGCAAGTACAATATGTCGCGGGGAACCAAGGATATTGGGCCAATCCGGCCATAAGAAATCATCCCGGTTTCTCTTACGCCAACAATGAAGGAGCTTTCAACCCGCCACAACAACCACCTCAACAAGCTCGACCACCACCACCCCAACAACAACACTATCCGCCGAGGGGCCTCCACAACAAAATTTCCAACCGAAGCAACAAGTTCCACCTTATAGGCCGCCCGGATACAATCAAGGGTGGAGAAATCAAAACCCTCCACAAGCTCAACAACGATCTGACTTCGAAGCTAGAGTGGAGGAGTTTATGGTCGAGCAAAAGAAGGTCAATGCTTCCTTGAAGGCGGGCCAAGACTCCCTTACAACTGTTGTGGAACAAATCTCGGAGCAATTGGCGTTGCTCAATCGGAATACTCAACAATTGCCGGCTCAACCCGAGCAAA